>OU342743.1:516593141-517004457 GCA_910589775.1 Avena eriantha | reverse complement strand
CCACCAGAGTCATTGAATGTGTGTTCTTTTCACAAACCACACCTAGAGTCATTGCATGTCTATTCTTTTCACAAACCACATATGGATCCACCAGAGTCATTGCATGTGTGTTCTTTTCAAAAACCACACATGGATCCACTAGCGTCATTGAATGTGTGTTCTTTTCACTAGAACACATATGGATCGACCAGAGTCATTGAATGTGTGTTCTATTCAGAGAACACATATGGATCCACCAGAGTCATTGCATGTGTGTTCTTTTCACAAAACACTTATGGATCCACAAGTGTCATTGCATGTGTATTCTTGTCATAGACCACATATCGACCCCCTTGTGTCCTTGCATGTGTGTTCTTTTCATAAACCACATATGGATCCACGTTAGTCATTGCATGTGTGTTCTTTTCATAAACGACAGATGAATCCACCAGAATCATTGCATGTGTGTTCTTTTCATAAACCACATATGGATCCACAACTAGAGTTATTGGATGTGTGTTCTTTTCATAAACCACAGCTAGAGTCATTGCATGTGTATTCTTTTCACAAACCACATATGGATCCACAAGTGTCATTGCATGTGTGTTATTTCCCTAAACCACAGCTAGAGTCATTGCATGTCGGTTAGTTTCACAAACAACATATGGAACCACCAGAGTCATTGAATGTGTGTTCTTTTCACAAACCACACATGGATGCACCAGTGTCATTGAGTGTGTGTTGTTTTCACAGAACACATATGGATCCAACAGAGTCATTGCATGTGTGTTCTTTTCACAAACCACATATGGATCCACCAGTGTCATTGCATGTGTGTTCTTTTCATAGACCACATATGGATCCCCTAATGTCATTGCATGCGTGTTATTTTCATAAACCACATATGGATCCACCAGAGTCATTGCATGTATGTTCTTTTGATAAACTACATATGGATCCACCAGAGTCATTGCATGTGTGTTCTTTTCACAAACCACACATGGATCCAGCAGTGTCATTGCATGTGTGTTGGTTTCACAGAACTGATATGGATCCACCAGAGTCATTGGATGTGTGTCCTTTTCACAAACCACACATGGATCCTACCAGTGTCATTGCATGTGTGTTCTTTTCAAAGAACACAAATGGATCGACCAGAGTTATTGCATGTGTGATCTTTTCACAAACCACATATGGATCCACTGTAGTTATTGCATGTGTGTTCTTTTCATTAACCACAGCTAGAGTCATTGCGTGCCTGTTCTTTCCACAATCCACATATCGATCGACCAGAGTCATTTGATGTGTGTTGTTTTCACAAACCACACATGGATCCATCAGTGTCATTGAATGTGTGTTCTTTTCACAGAACACATATGGATCCACCAGAGTCATTGCATGTGTGTTCTTTTCACAAACCACATATGGGTCCACGAGTATCAATGCATGTGTGTTCTTTTCATAGACCACATTTGGATCCCCAGGTGTCATTACAAATGTGTTGTTCTCATTAACCATAGCTAGACTAATTGCATGTCTGTTCTTTTCATAAACCACATCTAGAGTCATTGGATGTGTGTTGTTTTAAACCACAACTACAGTCATTAAATGTGTGTTCTTTTCACAAACCACATATGGATCCACTAGATTCATTGGATGTGTGTTCTTTTCTCAAACCACACATGGATCCACCAGTGTCATTGAATGTGTGTTCATTTCACAGATCACATATGGATCTACCAGAGTCATTGAATGTGTGTTCTATTCATAGAACACATATGGATCCACCAGAGTCATTGCATGTGTGTTCTTTTCACAAACCACTTATGGATCCACTAGAGTCATTGGATGTGTGTTCTTTTCATAAACCACAACTAGAGTCATTAAATGTGTGTTCTTTTCACAAACCACATATGGATCCAATAGAGTCATTGGATGTGTGTTCTTTTCGCAAACCACATATGGATCCACTAGAGTTCATTGCATGTGTGTTCTTCTCATAAACCACATATGGATCCACTAGAGTCATCGCATGTGTGTTCTTTTCAGAAACCACATATAGATCCACAACTAGAGTCATTGGATTTGTGTTCTTTTCATAAACCACAGCTAGTGTCATTGGATGTTTTTTCTTTTCCTAGAACACATATGGATCCACCAGAGTCATTGAATGTGTGTTCTTTTCACAAACCACACCTAGAGTCATTGCATGTCTATTCTTTTCACAAACCACATATGGATCCACCAGAGTCATTGCATGTGTGTTCTTTTCAAAAACCACACATGGATCCACTAGCGTCATTGAATGTGTGTTCTTTTCACTAGAACACATATGGATCGACCAGAGTCATTGAATGTGTGTTCTATTCAGAGAACACATATGGATCCACCAGAGTCATTGCATGTGTGTTCTTTTCACAAAACACTTATGGATCCACAAGTGTCATTGCATGTGTATTCTTGTCATAGACCACATATCGACCCCCTTGTGTCCTTGCATGTGTGTTCTTTTCATAAACCACATATGGATCCACGTTAGTCATTGCATGTGTGTTCTTTTCATAAACGACAGATGAATCCACCAGAATCATTGCATGTGTGTTCTTTTCATAAACCACATATGGATCCACAACTAGAGTTATTGGATGTGTGTTCTTTTCATAAACCACAGCTAGAGTCATTGCATGTGTATTCTTTTCACAAACCACATATGGATCCACAAGTGTCATTGCATGTGTGTTATTTCCCTAAACCACAGCTAGAGTCATTGCATGTCGGTTAGTTTCACAAACAACATATGGAACCACCAGAGTCATTGAATGTGTGTTCTTTTCACAAACCACACATGGATGCACCAGTGTCATTGAGTGTGTGTTGTTTTCACAGAACACATATGGATCCAACAGAGTCATTGCATGTGTGTTCTTTTCACAAACCACATATGGATCCACCAGTGTCATTGCATGTGTGTTCTTTTCATAGACCACATATGGATCCCCTAATGTCATTGCATGCGTGTTATTTTCATAAACCACATATGGATCCACCAGAGTCATTGCATGTATGTTCTTTTGATAAACTACATATGGATCCACCAGAGTCATTGCATGTGTGTTCTTTTCACAAACCACACATGGATCCAGCAGTGTCATTGCATGTGTGTTGGTTTCACAGAACTGATATGGATCCACCAGAGTCATTGGATGTGTGTCCTTTTCACAAACCACACATGGATCCTACCAGTGTCATTGCATGTGTGTTCTTTTCAAAGAACACAAATGGATCGACCAGAGTTATTGCATGTGTGATCTTTTCACAAACCACATATGGATCCACTGTAGTTATTGCATGTGTGTTCTTTTCATTAACCACAGCTAGAGTCATTGCGTGCCTGTTCTTTCCACAATCCACATATCGATCGACCAGAGTCATTTGATGTGTGTTGTTTTCACAAACCACACATGGATCCATCAGTGTCATTGAATGTGTGTTCTTTTCACAGAACACATATGGATCCACCAGAGTCATTGCATGTGTGTTCTTTTCACAAACCACATATGGGTCCACGAGTATCAATGCATGTGTGTTCTTTTCATAGACCACATTTGGATCCCCAGGTGTCATTACAAATGTGTTGTTCTCATTAACCATAGCTAGACTAATTGCATGTCTGTTCTTTTCATAAACCACATCTAGAGTCATTGGATGTGTGTTGTTTTAAACCACAACTACAGTCATTAAATGTGTGTTCTTTTCACAAACCACATATGGATCCACTAGATTCATTGGATGTGTGTTCTTTTCTCAAACCACACATGGATCCACCAGTGTCATTGAATGTGTGTTCATTTCACAGATCACATATGGATCTACCAGAGTCATTGAATGTGTGTTCTATTCATAGAACACATATGGATCCACCAGAGTCATTGCATGTGTGTTCTTTTCACAAACCACTTATGGATCCACTAGAGTCATTGGATGTGTGTTCTTTTCATAAACCACAACTAGAGTCATTAAATGTGTGTTCTTTTCACAAACCACATATGGATCCAATAGAGTCATTGGATGTGTGTTCTTTTCGCAAACCACATATGGATCCACTAGAGTTCATTGCATGTGTGTTCTTCTCATAAACCACATATGGATCCACTAGAGTCATCGCATGTGTGTTCTTTTCAGAAACCACATATAGATCCACAACTAGAGTCATTGGATTTGTGTTCTTTTCATAAACCACAGCTAGTGTCATTGGATGTTTTTTCTTTTCCTAGAACACATATGGATCCACCAGAGTCATTGAATGTGTGTTCTTTTCACAAACCACACCTAGAGTCATTGCATGTCTATTCTTTTCACAAACCACATATGGATCCACCAGAGTCATTGCATGTGTGTTCTTTTCAAAAACCACACATGGATCCACTAGCGTCATTGAATGTGTGTTCTTTTCATAGAACACATATGGATCGACCAGAGTCATTGAATGTGTGTTCTATTCAGAGAACACATATGGATCCACCAGAGTCATTGCATGTGTGTTCTTTTCACAAAACACTTATGGATCCACAAGTGTCATTGCATGTGTATTCTTGTCATAGACCACATATCGACCCCCTTGTGTCCTTGCATGTGTGTTCTTTTCATAAACCACATATGGATCCACGTTAGTCATTGCATGTGTGTTCTTTTCATAAACGACAGATGAATCCACCAGAATCATTGCATGTGTGTTCTTTTCATAAACCACATATGGATCCACAACTAGAGTTATTGGATGTGTGTTCTTTTCATAAACCACAGCTAGAGTCATTGCATGTGTATTCTTTTCACAAACCACATATGGATCCACAAGTGTCATTGCATGTGTGTTATTTCCCTAAACCACAGCTAGAGTCATTGCATGTCGGTTAGTTTCACAAACAACATATGGAACCACCAGAGTCATTGAATGTGTGTTCTTTTCACAAACCACACATGGATGCACCAGTGTCATTGAGTGTGTGTTGTTTTCACAGAACACATATGGATCCAACAGAGTCATTGCATGTGTGTTCTTTTCACAAACCACATATGGATCCACCAGTGTCATTGCATGTGTGTTCTTTTCATAGACCACATATGGATCCCCTAATGTCATTGCATGCGTGTTATTTTCATAAACCACATATGGATCCACCAGAGTCATTGCATGTATGTTCTTTTGATAAACTACATATGGATCCACCAGAGTCATTGCATGTGTGTTCTTTTCACAAACCACACATGGATCCAGCAGTGTCATTGCATGTGTGTTGGTTTCACAGAACTGATATGGATCCACCAGAGTCATTGGATGTGTGTCCTTTTCACAAACCACACATGGATCCTACCAGTGTCATTGCATGTGTGTTCTTTTCAAAGAACACAAATGGATCGACCAGAGTTATTGCATGTGTGATCTTTTCACAAACCACATATGGATCCACTGTAGTCATTGCATGTGTGTTCTTTTCATTAACCACAGCTAGAGTCATTGCGTGCCTGTTCTTTCCACAATCCACATATCGATCGACCAGAGTCATTTGATGTGTGTTGTTTTCACAAACCACACATGGATCCATCAGTGTCATTGAATGTGTGTTCTTTTCACAGAACACATATGGATCCACCAGAGTCATTGCATGTGTGTTCTTTTCACAAACCACATATGGGTCCACGAGTATCAATGCATGTGTGTTCTTTTCATAGACCACATTTGGATCCCCTAGTGTCATTACAAATGTGTTCTTCTCATTAACCATAGCTAGACTAATTGCATGTCTGTTCTTTTCATAAACCACATCTAGAGTCATTGGATGTGTGTTGTTTTAAACCACAACTACAGTCATTAAATGTGTGTTCTTTTCACAAACCACATATGGATCCACTAGATTCATTGGATGTGTGTTCTTTTCTCAAACCACACATGGATCCACCAGTGTCATTGAATGTGTGTTCATTTCACAGATCACATATGGATCTACCAGAGTCATTGAATGTGTGTTCTATTCATAGAACACATATGGATCCACCAGAGTCATTGCATGTGTGTTCTTTTCACAAACCACTTATGGATCCACTAGAGTCATTGGATGTGTGTTCTTTTCATAAACCACAACTAGAGTCATTAAATGTGTGTTCTTTTCACAAACCACATATGGATCCAATAGAGTCATTGGATGTGTGTTCTTTTCGCAAACCACATATGGATCCACTAGAGTTCATTGCATGTGTGTTCTTCTCATAAACCACATATGGATCCACTAGAGTCATCGCATGTGTGTTCTTTTCAGAAACCACATATAGATCCACAACTAGAGTCATTGGATTTGTGTTCTTTTCATAAACCACAGCTAGTGTCATTGGATGTTTTTTCTTTTCCTAGAACACATATGGATCCACCAGAGTCATTGAATGTGTGTTCTTTTCACAAACCACACCTAGAGTCATTGCATGTCTATTCTTTTCACAAACCACATATGGATCCACCAGAGTCATTGCATGTGTGTTCTTTTCAAAAACCACACATGGATCCACTAGCGTCATTGAATGTGTGTTCTTTTCACAGAACACATATGGATCGACCAGAGTCATTGAATGTGTGTTCTATTCAGAGAACACATATGGATCCACCAGAGTCATTGCATGTGTGTTCTTTTCACAAAACACTTATGGATCCACAAGTGTCATTGCATGTGTATTCTTGTCATAGACCACATATCGACCCCCTTGTGTCCTTGCATGTGTGTTCTTTTCAGAAACCACATATGGATCCACGTTAGTCATTGCATGTGTGTTCTTTTCATAAACGACAGATGAATCCACCAGAATCATTGCATGTGTGTTCTTTTCATAAACCACATATGGATCCACAACTAGAGTTATTGCATGTGTGTTCTTTTCATTAACCACAACTAGAGTCATTGCATGCCTGTTCTTTCCACAATCCACATATCAATCGACCAGAGTCATTTCATGTTTGTTGTTTTCACAAACCACACATGGATCCATCAGTGTCATTGAATGTGTGTTCTTTTCACAGAACACATATGGATCCACCAGAGTCATTGCATGTGTGTTCTTTTCACAAACCACATATGGGTCCACGAGTATCAATGCATGTGTGTTCTTTTCATAGACTAAATTTGGATCCCCTAGTGTGATTACAAATGTGTTCTTCTCATTAACCATAGCTAGACTAATTGCATGTCTGTTCTTTTCATAAACCACATCTAGAGTCATTGGATGTGTGTTCTTTTAAACCACAACTACAGTCATTAAATGTGTGTTCTTTTCACAAACGACATATGGATCCACTAGATTCATTGGATGTGTGTTCTTTTCACAAACCACACATGGATCCACCAGTGTCATTGAATGTGTGTTCATTTCACAGATCACATATGGATCTACCAGAGTCATTGAATGTGTGTTCTATTCATAGAACACATATGGATCAACCATAGTCATTGCGTTGTGTTCTTTTCACAAACCACTTATGGATCCACTAGAGTCATTGGATGTGTGTTCTTTTCATAAACCACAACTAGAGTCATTAAATGTGTGTTCTTTTCACAAACCACATATGGATCCACTAGAGTCATTGGATGTGTGTTCTTTTCGCAAACCACATATGGATCCACTAGAGTTCATTGCATGTGTGTTCTTCTTATAAACCACATATGGATCCACTAGAGTCATCGCATGTGTGTTCTTTTCAGAAACCACATGTAGATCCACAACTAGAGTCATTGGATGTGTGTTCTTTTCATAAACCACAACTAGTGTCATTACATGTGTGTTCTTTTCCTAGAACACATATGGATCCACCAGAGTCATTGAATGTGTGTTCTTTTCAGAAACCACACCTAGAGTCATTGCATGTCTATTATTTTCACAAACCACATATGGATCCACCAGAGTCATTGCATGTGTGTTCTTTTCAAAAACCACACATGGATCCACTAGCGTCATTGAATGTGTGTTCTTTTCATAGAACACATATGGATCGACCAGAGTCATTGCATGTGTGTTCTATTCAGAGAACACATATGGATCCACTAGAGTCATTGCATGTGTGTTCTTTTCACAAACCACTTATGGATCCACAAGTGTCATTGCATGTGTATTCTTTTCATAGACCTCATATCGACCCCCTTGTGTCCTTCCATGTGTGTTCTTTTCATAAACCACATATGGATCCACGTTAGTCATTGCATGTGTGTTCTTTTCATAAACGACAGATGAATCCAACAGAATCATTGCATGTGTGTTCTTCTCATAAACCACATATGGATCCACTAGAGTCATCGCATGTGTGTTCTTTTCAGAAACCACATATAGATCCACAACTAGAGTCATTGGATGTGTGTTCTTTTCATAAACCACAACTAGTGTCATTACATGTGTGTTCTTTTCCTAGAACACATATGGATCTACCAGAGTCATTGAATGTGTGTTCTTTTCACAAACCACACCTAGAGTCATTGCATGTCTATTCTTTTCACAAACCACATATGGATCCACCAGAGTCATTGCATGTTTGTTCTTTTGAAAAACCACACATGGATCCACTGGCGTCATTGAATGTGTGTTCTTTTCATAGAACACATATGGATCGACCAGAGTCATTGAATGTGTTTTCTATTCAGAGAACACATATGGATCCACTAGAGTCATTTCATGTGTGTTCTTTTCACAAACCACTTATGGATCCACAAGTGTCATTGCATGTGTATTCTTTTCATAGACCTCATATCGACCCCCTTGTGTCCTTGCATGTGTGTTCTTTTCATAAACCACATATGGATCCACGTTAGTCATTGCATGCGTGTTCTTTTCATAAACGACAAATGAATCCACCAGAATCATTGCATGTGTGTTCTTTTCATAAACCACATATGGATCCACAACTAGAGTTATTGGATGTGTGTTCTTTTCATAAACCAAAGCTATAGTCATTGCATGTGTATTCTTTTCACAAACCACATATGCATCCACAAGTGCCATTGCATGTGTGTTCTTTTCCTAACCACAGCTAGAGTCATTGCATGTCAGTTACTTTCACAAACCACATTTGGATCCACCAGAGTCACTGGATGTGTGTTATTTTCACAAACCACACATGGATGCACCCGTGTCATTGAATGTGTGTTCTTTTCACAGAACACATATGGATCCAATAGAGTCATTGCATGTGTGTTCTTTTCACAAACCACATATGGATCCACCAGTGTCATTGCATGTGTGTTCTTTTCATAGACCACATATGGATCCCCTAGTGTCATTGCTTGCGTGTTATTTTCGTAAACCACATATGGATCCACCAGAGTCATTGCATGTATGTTCTATTGATAAACTACATATGGATCCATCAGAGTCATTGCATGTGTGTTCTTTTCACAAACCACACATGGATCCAGCAGTGTCATTACATGTGTGTTGGTTTCACATAATAGATATGGATCCACTAGAGTCACTGCATGTGTGTCCTTTTCACAAACCACACATGGATCCACCACTGTCATTGCATGTGTGTTCTTTTCAAAGAACACATATGGATCCACCAGAGTTATTGCATGTGTGATCTTTTCACAAACCACATATGGATTCACTGTAGTCATTGCATGTGTGTTCTTTTCATTAACCACAGCTATAGTCATTGCATGCCTATTCTTTCCACAATCCACATATCGATCGACCAGAGTCATTTCATGTGTGTTGTTTTCACAAACCACACATGGATGCACCCGTGTCATTGAATGTGTGTTCTTTTCACAGAACACATATGGATCCACCAGAGTCATTGCATGTGTGTTCTTTTCACAAACCACATATGGGTCCACGAGTATCAATGCATGTGTGATCATTTCATAGACCAGATTTGGATCCCCTAGTGTCATTGCATGTGTGTTCTTCTCATTAACCACATCTAGACTCATTGCATGTCTGTTCTTTTCATAAACCACATCTAGAGTCATTGGATGTGTGTTCTTTTCATAAACCACAACTACAGTCATTAAATGTGTGTTCTTTTCACAAACCACATATGCATCCACTAGAGTCATTGGATGTGTGTTCTTTTCACAAACCACACATGGATCCACCAGTGTCATTGGATGTGTGTTCTTTTCATAGATCACATATGGATCTACCAGAGTCATTGAATGTGTGTTCTATTCAGAGAACACATATAGATCCACCAGAGTCATTGCATGTGTGTTATTTTCACAAACCACTTATGGATCCACTAGTGTCATTGCATGTGTATTCTTTTCATAGACCACATATGGATGCCCTTGTTGTATTGCATGTGTGTTCTTTTCATAAACCACATATGGATCCACCTTAGTCATTGCATGTGTGTTCTTTTCATAAACCACATATGAATCCACCAGAATGATTGCATGTGTGTTCTTTTCATAAACCACATATGGGTCCACAACTAGAGTTATTGGATGTGTGTTCTTTTCGTAAACCACAGCTGTAGTCATTGCATGTGTATTCTTTTCACAAACCACATATGAATCCACCAGTGTCATTGCATGTGTGTTCTTTTCCTAAACCACAACTAGAGTTATTGCATATCTGTTCTTTTCACAAAACCACATATGGATCCACCAGAGTCATTGCATGTGTGTTCTTTTCACAAACCACACATGGATCCACCCATGTCATTGAATGTGTGTTCTTTTCATAGAACACATATGGATCCAATAGTGTCATTGCATGTGTGTTCTTTTCGCAAACCACATATGGATCCACCAGTGTCATTGCATGAGTGTTCTTTTCATAGACCACATATGTATCCCCTAGTGTCATTGCATGTGTGTTATTTTCATAAACCATATATGGATCCACCAGAGTCATTGCATGTATGTTCTTTTCATAAACTACATATGGATCCACCAGAGTCATTGCATGTGTGTTCTTTTCACAAACCACACATGGATCCACAAGTGTCATTGCATGTGTGTTCTTTTCACAGAACATATATGGATCCAGCAGAGTCATTGCATGTGTGTCCTTTTCACAAACCACATATGGATCCACCAGTGTCATTGCATGTGTGTTCTTTTCACAGAACACATATGGATCCACCAGAGTTATTGCATGTGTGATATTTTCACAAACCACATATGCATCCACTAGAGTCATTGCATGTGTTTTCTTTTCATAAACCACATATGTATCCACAACTAGAGTCATTGGATTTGTGTTCTTTTCATAAACCACAGCTAGTGTCATTGGATGTTTGTTCTTTTCCTAGAACACATATGGATCCACCAGAGTCATTGCGCGTGTGTTGTTTTCACAAACCACACCTAGAGTCATTGCATGTCTGTTCTTTTCACAAACCACATATAGATCCACCTGAGTCATTGCATGTGTGTTCTTTTCACAAACCACACATGGATCCACTAGTGTCATTGAAAGCGTGTTCTTTTCACAGAACACATATGGATCTACTAGAGTCATTGCATGTGTGTTTTTTTCACAGAACACATATGGATCCACCAGAGTCATTACATGTGTATTCTTTTCACAGACCACATATGGATCCACCAGTGTCATTGCATGTGTGTTCTTTTCATAGGCCACAAATTGATCCCCTCGTGTCATTGCATGTGTGTTCGTTTCATAAACCACATATGGATCCACCATAGTCATTGCATGCGTGTTCTTTTCATAAACCACATCTGGATCCACCAGAGTCATCGCATGTGTGTTCTTTTCATTAACTGCAGCTACAGTCATTGCATGTCTGTTCTTTTCACAAACCACATATGGATCCACCAAAGTCATTTCATGTGTGTTCTTTTCACAAACCACATATGGTTCCACTAGATTCATTGCATGTGTGTTCTTTTCAAAAAACGCATGGATCCACTAGAGTCATTTGCATGTGTGTTCTTTTCATATACCACATGGATCCACCAGTGTCATTGAAATGTGTGTTCTTTTCATAAACCACATGGATCCTAACCTTAGGAGATCCCTAACCTTATCCCCCAATGGTTGACGTTAGACTGAGTCTTCTAGAAGGCACGCCCTAACACAGTTGTTTTGCATGACGATTGTTACATACCGTTGGATCAGGGCGCTTGGACGATTGGGATGTTCTTCGTAAGAGCAATCCGTGAGTAGGCTGTTCTGCGACATGATTGGCCACGCTTACTGTCCGCTTGCTCTGGACAAACTGGTAACACCATGCGCTCCCCTTTTGCGAGTGTCACGAGTTCCGTGGGCCATATGCCACTGTCATGTCCCCTTTACTTCTCTTCCTCCCCATACTTCTCTTCCTTCCCCTCGAAGCCACTTTCCCTACTTCTCTCCCATCCTGCTATAGCCGCAAGCCGACGACGCCTCCAGCCATCTCTCCCGCAGCCACCCCAGTCCCCCACCCCCCTCTCACCATGGGTTCAAGGGAGATGGTAAGGAAACGCGTCGTGACGACAGGGACGGTGATTTTACTAGAGTCATCCCATCTCTATCATCTGTGGCCAATTATCTATTTTGAGCTAGATCTACTCTGTTTACTCATGCACGTATGATGTGTTAGGCCAACCAGACGTTTTACGACTCCAACTATCACGGTTTAGCAGAGGAAGATAGTGCTCCACTATGTAAACATAGATATGTGCCCGCTAAATTTGTAGCGTTCGAAGGTCGAAACACAAGAAGGAGTATTTTACGGTGTTAAGGACATCATGCAATGATGCAAGGCAGAAGTTGTGGTGTTGTCAAATGGGTAGATCCAGAGTGGCCCAAATCGATGTAGAAAACGATGTACAAACTATGGGATATGAATGTTGAGTTAAAAGAATCCATAGTCAGATCACTTCTTGATAGTGCTGAGATGAAGCTATTTGACCAAGTTGACACACCTAGGGTTAACTAAGATCTCAGGAGGGTGCAAGAGAAGGTTAGCAAAGTCGAGAAGGAGAGGGACGTGGTGTTGGCCCTGAAGGCTAAAGCAGAGCAAGGACCGACTCAAGCAAGAAATGAACTTCCCTAGGCCAAAGTCCTGCAGTTCACAACTACGAGTATTGACAAGTCCATGAGGATAAATGCAAAGAAACAATTGAAGCTGTGCAAGAAAGATGCTAAAAGGAAGGAGTAGATGATTCGATCCTTGCTCTTGCAGGAAGATGCGCATCAAGCTAAGATTAGGAAGATAGAGGAGATGTGTGATAACTAGTTCTATTTAGCTTGAGCCCCATACTTTTTTAAGTTATAATAGTAGTACTTGTTGACCTAGCAGTCTAAACTAGTGGTCTCAGAGTCCTGGGAGAAAAAAATTGGTCGCCTGTTAAGCTGTCTTAACCCTGCATTACTTCCTTTTTGTCTGATCATGGTGGTATTCTGACATTGGTGGTTTGTCTAAATGTAACCTACATGGATTGTGCCGCATGCAAATGGCACAACCACAATTTATAAAGTTGAAGAACGTACACCTGGTTACTGGAGATCTGGGAGCTTTGCCAGATGCAGGGCATGCAGGAGCAGGGAGGCGGTGAGATAGACGTGCTCAAGATTAGGCCAGAAAGTGGTACCGATTTCCTCATCATTTGGGCATTGTTGGTTGACATTGATATTTATGGTGCCATGTCATTGTGCAGCAGCTGAAATAAGTTGCTATTTCATGGAGTGTAGTAGCTTAAATAATTTATTTCTGTACCACTTACATTCCATCGAATTTGGAGACCTCCTACCCTTAGCAATCGTCGAACCGGTGCTGCGTGTTTTCAGATAGTAGTAGCACAATCACAATTTCGGATTGAACTACTGACTCGGGCGTTTCCTAACCCTAAGTTGCGGTACATTTTACTCCAAAACGTGGGTAGATTGTTTTGCCCGAAAAGTTCCATGCACAGAGCTCTAGAATTTAGCCGAATTACATATATAGGTTCAAGTTCAACACATTATTATGCATCTTCATTGCCAATGGCCTTCTTCCCCCGCCTGGGTGCCAAGCTTTCACGTCCACTGTCTTCTTCATTTCCTACCTTCTTCCTATTCCCCGGTGCCAATTTTCTTAGCTTCACGCACTCTGCATCGCCGGGACAATCAGCACCAGAATCATGTCCAGCATCATCTTTCCACTCATTTTTATTTTCTTCTGGAAGCAAAATGACTGACCCAGTAGTCATGTTTCTAACCTTGTCGCGCTTCCTATCAAAGAAACATGACTGTTGCATAGCTGCCTAATATCTACGGAGTAAATAAAACAAAAATTACAATTCATCACGAACATGCGAACCCCAAGAGACTTTTGCTTACCAGGAGCTAATTGGGTTCGAGGGATCACCCTGTCCAAGAATAGAAGGGCGACTCCCATTTGTAGCAGCTTCCACATCCAGTACATCACAATTCAGCTCAAACATCCAAGCCGAAGCATACCTTTTCATCTACCCAATTAGCTGACTGTCACATGTTAGAGGAACCATGATGCCTCGTTCATCCATGAATCAGAACTTTGTTAGAGGAACCATGGCCATATTTCAGCATGATTACGCAGAGCAGCAACCATACCAGGGATAGTGCAGATCTGCACAGGGGCTTCTTCCATCGTAATACAATGGTGTCCATACCACTTGCCCTTCACCCTTGCTGATTTACAGTCATACCTGAAGAGGGCTACGATAACCAGGTAAGGGTGGTCCGTGAAGATCCCGCTTGACCGAAAATTGTGGACAAAATATGTTTGTCAGCATTAGGATAACAAACAATTTTAGGTTCAGTAGCTAGCTAGCAGTTATAGTTAGTGTGAATAGCAAAGAGAAGGGTAGCTCACCCGCATGTAGCCAAAACTTCTTATTCCTTGGTAGTAGGATCTGCCATCCTCTGAGCGGCTCAGCTCGTCGGTGGCGAAGGCGGGCTAGAGCCTCGCAATAGTGGCTAAGGCATGCGCCATTGGAGCTCGGGATCAGCGAATGGGCACAACAACTTGGCGCCGGAAGTCAAATGTCTGAAGGGATCGTTCTGCCTGGAGGGTGGATTTCGACATCGCCGGTGCTAGGGAAAGGAGGGAATGGATTTGTGAAATTGGTCAGCGGATCCAAGCCACTTAGTTCCTCGATTTTCCTAAGAGGTTCCCACGTTGGCGCTCGCGTCACGGACAGATGGCCGACATGTGGGTCCCGGGCGTCTGCTTCACGGGGCAGTTTAATGGAATGTTTGAATTTGGTAGGGGTGAGATGAGTTTGCCTCGAAATGGCCCCTCTCGGTAGTTAGCAGCCCAACTTTGTGAAATGCGGCAATTACAGGCAACTTGGGTACCACGATACACTCGCCCAAGAACTTTCGGGCCACAAACCAACAAGCCCCATATCTAATGAGTGTTGGTGTGGAAACCAACATCTGCGTTACCATTCAGACAGAAGCGGCAAATTTTCGGACACGGCTTGTACTCGTAGAAAATTTCTTGGTGTGATGTGTAAACATAGTTCCTTCTCATTGGATGTCCCGACGGATCATTTGCACTGCCTACTTCAATGTTAATCGGATAGTTCACGCCAAGGAAAAGAGAATATGATCCAAGGCCAGTAACCCTTTTCCATTGGTTAACTGTAGTTAACTGGCTTGTGTCCATCAAGAACACCGTGCACTCAAACCTAGAAGGATAGGTGCGAATAGTGCGACCATAGTAAACAACAATAGTATAATCAGCAATTGCATTGCTTGTGACACCATATGTATATACTAGAAGCAGTCTTGAACCATGGGGAGATCTTGCTAACCACCACCTACCAGGATCATCCTCCTCATCTTCCTCAGCAAACCCATGTGTCAGGTAAAGCACATTGCGTGGCGACAAGATAAGGAAAGGACCTTCAAAGGGAAAGGAAATGTAACATGGAAATAATACTCATATTGATCTAACAATGTAGAAGTTGATATACTATTTTCAAAAATCTTGATTATACTTCAGATGTTTAATTGCGTAAAAATATGCCTGCATGGGGAGATGCTATGGAAATTCTCCTTCTTTTTGAAATGTAGATATGCTATGGAAATTCTCCTACATACACGGTTTGATTCATAGTATCAAATGAAATAGGAAATAATCCTATAGGATCTTGCAATATAAAGTTCATAGGAAAAATATCAAGGTTCAATCCTATAAGATTTTGGTGTGTTATATATCAAAGGAGAACCAACAAAGATTATTTCTAGGAGGTTTAATATCTTATCTTATCATATCTTACCACTATATAGTGTACGGATAACTTTGAATATTGACTTTTGGATCAGGACTTGCGAATCCCAACATTGCTAGCCGTTGGATCTTCTTCTCCATTATAGCATCTACTATAAGATTCTATTGATAGTATTTATCACAATGAACAGTATGCACAATCCTCAAAACACACTTCTCACTCATTATAGAATCTTCTCCATCGTTTCTCAAGACCATGTTATTTTTTTCGCAGGTAGTACCTCATAAATGTTGACTTCTACATGATTCAAAATACAAGAACTAAATATGACCCCATACTTTATAGACGTCGATTAAATTTATAATTTTTTGAGCTTTATCTAGTATTATAATTCTATATAGTAATGATACATCATATGTCTAGTATCTGAGTCTCACGTAAGTAGTAGACAATACTATCAGCAGAACTCAATCCTATGAATCAAATTACTTATATGTAAGAAAACTTACTAATGATTTCATTCCTAGGGAATTCCTACGAATCAAAGAGGCTAAAATTCCTATGAAATTCCTACTAACCAACGAAAGTTCAGAAAAATTAACTTACATCGATTTAGGAATAATATTTGAGTCTCACGTAAGTACTAATATTAGATATCATATTTTAAATGGGATGTACTAGGACACAAATAAATACTATCAACAGAACTCAATCATATGAATCAAACTATTTATATGTAAGAAAACTTCCTAAAGATTGCATTCCTCTGAAATTCCTAGGGAATTCCTTCGAATGAAAGAGGCTAATTTTTTTATGGAATTCCTACTAACCAATGAAAGTTCAGAAAAATTAGCTTACATCGATTCAGGAATAAAGCTAATAAAATACATAGGGAGGAGAATTTACAAGTTCCAGAGGCTTCCATGCATAAACACAGCTATTCTCGTTCATGGCGAACACACGGTCGTGTTGGAAAATAGCAACATAGTATCTGAAGTATCCTCGGAACTCGTTCACACAAACTGACCATCCATGACTATCATTCCCCGTTAGGACAACAATCTTGAATTCGAAATTGGTGAAAAGAGAGAAAGCCTTGTATCCCCCAACAGCTGTCGAAACTTGGCAAATGACTATCTTCCGTTGTTTAGTATGTCAACCTTAATCAGCATCATCCTGGAATGTAAGTGCATAACATTTAGTCGCTTCAAACCCCAACACTTGCAGAATAACAATCTTGCGATGAGTGTACACATTGACAAGGTCCCACCTGAAATCGGGCCCAACTGTAACGATCCAGTCTCCGTTGCCGCCTGCTTGCTACTCATCAAAATCATTTGGCATCACATCATCGGAGGAGAACCTACCCAGCGGCGTCAGCTTGCACGGCCAGCCAGCCACTTTGAAGTAGTCTTTGGATTCCCATAGTCGCACCGTCAGGTGAGAATGAAGAACACATGAGAGGCCAAATGAATGAGAAGCAGCTGTATTTCCGCTATCTTTTGTTGATTGAAGAATATGTTTGGACGAACCGACGAGGCTCGCAGTGGTGGTGGTGTCGCAATGGTTGACGAGTACTTCAAGGGGCCTTCGGTGAACACCTTCTAAAACTGCTCGGGATCTTTACTAACCTTGCTCGATCTCACCATCGAAGGAGGCTGTGGATGGTGTTTTGGGGGCTTTCTTTGGGGTGGGATGGGGGAAGGAAGATCGTTGGCGGGAACTGGTGTCTGGGGTGAGATGGAGAAGACAAAGGCTGATGGTGTGTAGTACTAGTACTGCAGAAGGTGGGCAAGTGGGGGGTGGGAATCCAATTGAGGCTAGTTGCACAAACATTCAACAAT
Organism: Avena eriantha; assembly: GCA_910589775.1. Lineage (NCBI taxonomy): Eukaryota > Viridiplantae > Streptophyta > Magnoliopsida > Poales > Poaceae > Avena > Avena eriantha. The sequence continues at coordinate 516,986,450 of OU342743.1, read as the reverse complement.
TAGAGCCATAGTTGCAAGGAGCTCCAACTATTGAGCCCGCGGTATGTCAGAAATAATGTTAAGAGGGCTAATCGAAAATTTTGTGCTATGTGCAACATTTGTACCCAAAAGTAATTATAGTGCCTTGCAACTATACTATCCTGATTATCTGGAGTTCCCTACAATTTCTACTCCAATTGTTGGAGGTTTGTGCAATTTTCTCCCTCCTTGTGTTTCTAGGAAGCTCTATGACCCTATGTTCAAACAAAAAATGTTCAAAGACAAAAAAAGAGGAAGACCATCTATCAGTGCTCGTTTGATTTGCAGGATTCTCAAAACATAGAAAGAGGAAACTATAGGAATTTGGATCAAGTATATGTTTGAATTACAGGAATTCTAACATGAGGTTGGAGTGGATGTAAATTTTCCTAAAAAATAGAGGGCAAAGGAATACTTTGAAGGAATCTCAATTCCCGTGTTTTTCCTATTCACATATTTTCCTATCCTGCGTTCCAAATGGGGCATACTTCCTATATATTGGAATCCTTTGAATCAAAAAACCAGTGTAGGATTATTCCTAATGGACAAAATCCTTTGAATTTTCTTTGAATCAAAGAAGGAATAAAAAGAGATTTCCTCTCTTAGAAAAAATGAACTCCGCTTCTTGGAGAAAAAAGGAACTCCACCTCTTGGACAATTCAGTGTGACGAGAGTAGCTACTAGAGTCTATGTCTTGTACTAGCTATAGGGCCCCATCATATCACGTTATTACTAGTACAATCAACCAGGTGCCTCGAAAGAAACAAAATAAACCCCTATAGGTAATAAATGGCTATGAAAATTTCCTAGATAGATAATCTTTTGCTTGTTCAATTTGATCTAGACGATAACCGGAGGCTAATGGAGTACTATATGCTTCGTATCTTGAGCCGCCAAGAGGGAGTAGAAATTTGGATATCTAAACTGAATGGTCATGTTAAACCAAAGATCTTTGCATGCAGCTTGAGCAAACAGACTTACTACACTATTCTACCGCGCGTCCGAAAAACTACGGAGTATAGTAGTAGTACTACAAGTAGTAGTAGTACAGTAATGTTACACAGAGAGTTCCACATTCATCTTGTAGCGCCAAAAGAAGTTGTGCCAATATAGTACTGTTTTAGTCACGTCCAGGTTGCCTTATAGGACAAAAAACTAGTACGATGAGCACCAAGGTCTATCTATTTATATACTCCTATTTGCTTATACTAGTACTCAGGAACGACACGAGCGTGTGCTCCACTAGTGCGTCTACGCATGTAGGGTAATCCAGTACTACTAGTACGGGGTAGATCACAACCGCATGGTCACGTGATTATTATCCATTGGTCCATGCCCTAGTCGTGGGCATGTCCCGTAGAAGTGAATAATTTGTGAAAAATTGAATACTCATAAATAATTACTCCATCCATCCTAAAATAGTAGTAACCGACTTGGCTTTGTCTAGATATAGATGTATCTCAACGTATTTTAGTACTTAGGTACTCCCTTATTTCCAAATTAGAAAGCATAATAGGTTTTTTCAAAGTCAATATTTATAAAGTTTGACCAACTATATGTACAAACATACTAACTTTCATAATGTCAAATGCATATAATATGAAAACATGGTTCATGATGATTCTGATAACATTGAGTTGATGTCGTAGATGTCCATATTATTTTCTAGATATTTAGTCAAAGTTTATAATGTTTGACTTTTACAAAAACTAATGCGTGTCCTAATTTGGGAAGGAGGGAGTATATGTTAAGTCAGATAATTTGGGATGGATTGAGTACTACTCCATACTAGTTGTAGTCGAAGTAACATAGTATGGAGTAGTAAGCAGAAATCTCAGTTTATATCCAAATACAACCTTTCTAATCACAAAGAGACCCTGGCTCCGACTACTAGCAATTAATACATCATTCTATTCATGTTAGGACCATTAATTGAGAAGATGTAGATCAATTCTTCTTGTCAATGGAAACACATAATAGTTTTGCTCCGATGTCCTCCCTTGCTCACCAACTTAGAAGAATGGAAACATAAGAACGACCAGGATTGGCCGATACCCCTTTATGTCCTCTGAGCCGAAGAGGCATTGGTTAATCCTGACCCTCCTTGTGTTTTCAATTTCTCAAATTTGAGAGAAGGAGAGGAATCGAAGTAGCAGTGGTATTATACCACACCGGCATCGTGATGAATGTGAGATCTCTAAGCGTGACCCTACCCTAGGATGCGTAGCTCGTAGGCTGGATTACTGCATATGGGTGTTCATCAACAAGTAAGTCAGTGTACTGCAAGATGCAAAGTTATACCAATTTGCTTTACTGGATAAAAACTATGAGCAAAATCATCAATGTATTTATGGAACATACTCACCAATAACACGAGCTTCTGCTTGACGATCACATGAAACACACAATATTCTCTACCGTGCATCCTCACATAGATTGCAACCACACATGGTCGTTTGATTATGCATGGTACGTGGAGTTAAAAACACAAACAATCATTGTACTTGTGTGTGGGGCTTGATTTAGCCCTCTAACTTATGATTTGCTAAAGTTTACACACAAACTTGTCAACATGACTAAATTTTGTTATAAGCAAGGTATGTAGTCAAAATTGTGTAAGCCTGGATGACATGTGGATGTTGGTCATGCATGTAGGAGAGCATCTGCCATATAACATTGCACCTAGCGCCTCTCGTATAATAGCCAATTAGGGTGAGCTAATATCCTTTAAGATTGATTTTGTGAAACTGACATGTTAGATAATTATAAGATATGTTATGTTCCAAATATCGCAAATACCTAACCTATAACTACCTCGGTGAATTACGCTCTTAGTTGCATGCCTGGATAAGCGAAAGTGGTTAAAATAGTATGGTGGGGCCCAGGGGCCACTCACAGGTAGACCTTTCGGCCGTCCTAACCACTTCCAGAACATCAGGACAAGAACGAGCGGCGTAATCAGCAGGCAAAGGGATCAACTACATACACAAGTGAGTATGTATGCAAGCAACATACAACAGTTCTAAGAGCCATTCCATCTAAAAGAAATAGAAATATTGCATCGCCATACGGCAAGATCCAAATACCCTAGATAGAGATAATAGTTTAGGATAGCTCCTCATACATCAAACATCAGAGTATCAGGCGGAAGCGGAAAACAAGATCCGAGTACATATAAGAAGCAAATCGGCATAAGATGCCACATGAATAAACACATCCCGCCCACAGATCTCACGGATCCCCGGTCCCGGAATCTCTACACCGAGAGATCGTTGCCAACATCATCCGTCTCCTCCACCCAGTATCCATCTTGCGAGTACACCTGTTCATCTGAATCAAACAATTTATCGTGTGAGACCCTAGGGGTACTCAGCAAGTCTTTATGCCTCTAAAGGGGACATATACCCGGGGTGACACAATTGCAGCAAAAGATAATAACTAACAAGTCTATAGGAACTCGCTAACCATCTGCCTAACCAATGATAGGCGGATGTCCGTTAATTAGTAACAATAGTTATAACAGTATAATTAACAGATCCATCCTCCTTCTCACTTACCAATGAGAAAGCGGACGGACAACCCATCTATTGGCAGTTTTATTAACCATTCCATGAGTATTGCACTATTTACTAGTCAGGTATATAGTCAAATTAGCAGCGGTACTTTAGTTATACTTGTCTATGTTCGAGAAACTGTGCTCCAAGTCGTCCATAACCGCGGACACGGCTTTCAAAAAGATTTACCCCGCAGGGGTGCACAAATAGCAACACACACTCGATCAACCTCAGAAAAACCAACTCAAAACCCAATGAGGCATTCACGACAAAGCGATCAGAGGACTCAGAAATATTTCAAGGGGCCACCCCATTAAGCTACCCGCAACGAAGCTAGCTGACTCCGAGACGGACTCAAGGTTTGCGCCAATGGTTGTAAACGACTGTGAACCCGAAAGTGTGACTAGGCTTGTCCATACCGCGAAAACACTCCGTAATCCTAAATAGTACAGGTGCTCCTCGCACAATCTTAAATAAAACAGTAAAGCATGGCATAAGTACAGAATAGTAACAAAGCCCCAAACTACTCTGTGGCCCCAAGAAATAAGAATGAATCAAGCTCTGGCTCAAGGGGGTCCATAAGGCCTCCCGGATGTGGATAGTGCGAATAGTCAAGGAACAGGAATCAAGTACTCGGGGTCCTACGGGACACAAGTGAGCATGAAAAACCAAATAGCAGATATTGCTCACCGGTGCTACTTTCATTAGTTATCCCATTACTACTCAAGTTAAGTTGTTTAGGTACCTCGTTATCCATCAGACACTCACATACCCGACACATGCTTTTTTACGACTCGCATGGCTCAAACAACTCCTGTAGTAATGGCTCATGGGATGGAGGAACAAGCTCGGTGGGGTTTAAAAGTAAAGGCTATGCAGTACTTGGGATTCAATTTAATGCAATCGCGACTCAATGATGCAAGAATAAGATAGAGGCAATAGGTACTATATGTATGCAAGCATGTGGTAGTGCTTGCCTGGCAGCTCAGTTGAAGCGAGAGATGGTTCTAGGTAGAACTCCTGTGATTCCTGATAATTCTCCTGCTGGGCGTCTATTCGAAGAAGAACCAAACAAACAAGGGCCAACATAAATAAAGTGCACAAGCATATGAATTAAAATGCGACAAGCAAACGAGCATGCCATGATGAATGATGTATAAATTACATGGCAATAAAATAGCATGGCATGGGTAAGGTGTGGGGACAAGAATAAAGCATTTTATTATTTATTTGGTCAAGTTTTAATGCAATAAACAGTTCTGATTTTTAATAAGGACATGATGCATGCTTCAATTCAGAACGAGGAATGCATAGATAGAACGGGCTCGTCGCGCTGATCGATTTAGACATGTTATTTGTCGAATTTGGAGTTGTGGAATTAAAGTTATTAATTTATTAAGAAAAGGGCATTTTATTGTAATTTTAATCATCTCGAAATTTTAAAGTGCTCAAACATTATTTTGAATGGCATATTTGAATTCCTCATATCTTTCTGATTCAAAAACATATATCATTTGTATTATTTGGAATTACAATTTAAAAGTTATTTAAACAGATTTAAATTTGTATTTAAACATTCTCTGAAATCATTTGTTTTAAACAGATAAATAGCTAGACTTTTTCCACCCAGACAGAATTAGCCCCAGCCACAGACAGGTGGGCCAGCGCTGACTGTGTGGGAACGACGCGCAGAACCTTTTCACACCGGCCAGAGGCTACCCTAGGAGACCGACAGGTGGGTCCAACGGGGCCACGGGTCCACTGGGCGCGCGGTCAGCCAGTGGGCGACATGTGGCGAATCCAGGGGACTCCGGGTTGAGGTTTATGAAAACCCAGGGGCTTTTCTGCAAGACTGCCAGGGAGGCTGTCTGGTGGGCCACGAGGGATTGCGGGTTGAGCGCTAAAAAGATCTAGGGGTGTATGTGCAAAGAGGCGTGGTACTGTGGATCTTCTCTGAATGACGGACAGGTCCGTGCGCGGCAGGGAACGGTGCGCAGCGACGGGGATCGAACCCGCGACCTCGCACGCGCGCGGAGGGGCGGAGCCGCTGCGGTAGGCGGGGGTTGCTGACAGGAGGACGTCCAGAGGCTAGCTAAGCGGTTGCGCGGCGTGATGGCGTGCGGAAGCTCGCGCTCGCCGGCGCACAGAGAGTGCCCGACGAAACGCACGGCACGACCAGGCAACGACGACGACGGCGAGGATGTCTGGGAGGGTGCTTGGCTTACCGCGAGGCTGCTGGCGGTGGTGGATCGGGCAGGGGACGGTCGATCAGCGACGTAGCAGGCGGCCGGCCGGAGTTAGGGTTTCGGCGACGTCGGCGTGCAGCAGGGACAGGGGACCGTCTCCTCCTCGGCTCCGTGTACAGGGCAACGCAGGGGTGCACGCTTGTCCTCCTCGACAACCAAAACTCCACGCCGCCGGCTAGAACGAGTAGGTGGAGGTGGAGGCCGACGGTTCGGTGGCGAAGGAGAGAGGGGTAGCGGCAGGTGGTGGGAAGGAGGAGGGCGAGGCCCTGGGGATCTGGGGCAGCTACCAGACGAGGGAGAGGGAGTAGATAGGGACGGGGAGAGAGGGTGCCGTGGGGCTCGGGTTGGAAAGCAAAAGGTGGCTTGGCCACCTTTTGTTCCTCCACCTCACGTGCTTGACGCGGGCGGCCAGGGCAGGGCAGGGGTGGACAGGGGCTGCCAGGTGGGCCAGGGTGAGGACAAGGAGAGACAGGCTCGGGTTGGCCCCTTTGTGGCAGAGAGAGAGAGAGAGAAGGAGAGGCTCGGCATGTAGAGCATGGGAGGCTCGCCTAGGGTTAGGTTAGAGGGTGGTTAGGGTTAGGGTAGGGAGTAGATGGGGTAGCTGGATGGGGTGAGTGCAACTAGTGTTTAGGGGTATGGAGGAGATGGACAGGATTAAGGAGAGGTAGGGGTAGGCTTAGGTTTGAGTTAGGATTTTAGATATGTAGAGAGAGGGGAGGAAATGGCTCATGGGCACATGCATGCACACATGCATGTGTAGATGATGGACAAGGTGGAAGGGATAGATGTAGGAGGTAGGGTTTTGGAGAGAGTTGAAACACCAAAGAAGTTTGCATTAAGAAAAAGGGAGAAACCAAAAAGGACCAAAATAGAGAGAAAGGTGGAATGGAAAGTGGGCTTGCATGTCCCATGCATGTGTAATAAATGCCATCTTTATTCTTGTAAAAACATTAACAAAGTCCCATGAAATTTATTCATATGCATTCCCTAATATGGAGTAAGGTCAAGCAAAAAGGAATTGAAAAGAAGATCCCAGGTGGAGTAGATGGAGATGATCATATTTGATCATAATTGGGACTTGCTAGTGTGTGTGTCCCACTAGATGTTTGATAGTCTCAAAAATATCCCAACATGAGCATCTATACCAAAACAATCCATATGGAAGCTAGGGAAAAGGGGTACCACTCATAATGCATGCAAAGGCGGCTCCACATATCAATAATGTGAAAACAACATGATGCTAATATGAGAGCATGTGGAAATAGAAGTGGATCCATCCCAACCCACACGAGCTAGATTAAATGCCAAAAGAAAGCAAAAGCTCATTGTTAATTAGGATGGTGGAATTATAAGGTGGGGACAAAGAAAGGTGGTGGAGTGGAATAAAAGATATGCCCCCAACTCAACTTGGGCATCAAGCATTTATAAAGATTCAAATACAATATATCAAGAGCCAAATACAATTAATAATGCATATGAGAGAAGAACCAAATGAAAAAAGGTTGTATATGATGCTCAAATGCAAGGTGGCATGATGACATGAGCATGATATAATTATGATGCAACAATTATATAGGAAGTAGCAATTATATTGTAATGCTACACAGATGGGATGCTACAACTCTCCCCCACTAAACAAGAATCTCGCACCGAGATTCTAGGAAGAAGAAGAAGACACGAAGAGGGTAGGATACTTGGCACAGAGCTCATCCTCGCGTTCCCAAGTGGATTCATCAACGGAATGGTCCGACCACTGCACCTTGCAGAACTTGATGGACTTGTTGCGAGTCCTTCTTTCTGCAACTTCAAGATTTTTTATGGGATGTTCTTAATAAGACAGATCTTCTTGGAGATTGATGATTTCATGGTCCACGGTCCTGCCGGGATCCTTGAAGCACTTCTTGAGTTGAGAGATATGGAAAACATCATGGACCTTGAGTTTTTCAGTGAGCTCAAGAGCATAAGCAACTTCTCCTCTTCTTCCACGAATTTTGAAAGGACCGATGTATCTAGGAGCCAGCTTTCCTTTGATACCAAACTGGTGCGTGCCTCACATGGGAGTGACATGAAGGTAAACGAGATCACCCGGGACATACTCCATTTCCGTGTGCTTTCTGTCATAGTTACTCTTCTGGCGACTTTGAGCAACCTTCAGGTTTTCAAGAATGATGTGAACCTTCTCCTCCTCTTGAGTTACAATGTCGGGGCCAAACAATGTTCTTTCGCCTGCGCCCGACCAACCAATCGGAGTTCTGCATTTGCGTCCATAGAGAACCTCAAATGGTGCCATCTTCAGACTTTTCTGGAAGCTGTTGTTGTAAGAGAATTCAGCATATGGAAGGCATTCTTCCCACTTCATGCCGAAAGAGATAACGCAAGCACGGAGCATATCTTCCAGAATTTGATTGATCCTTTCAACTTGTCCTTCCGACTGAGGGTGGTAAGCTGTGCTAAAGTTCAATTTTGTTCCCAAAGCATTTTGGAAACTTCCCCAGAACTTGGAAGTGAAGATGCTTCCACGGTATGAGCTTATCTCAAGAGGAACCCCATACAGAGAGACAATTCTGTTAATATAGAGCTGAGCCAACTGAATTGCAAAAATTGTTTCCTTGACTGGAAAGAAGTGAGCCACTTTAGACAGCATGTCGATGACAACAAAGATTGCATTGTTGCCCTTCTACAACCTTGGAAAACCAGTGATGAAGTCCATGTCTACTTTCTCCCATTTCCATTCTGGAGGCTTCAATGGCTGTAGAAGACCGGAAGGTTTCTGATGGACAGCTTTAACTCTGCGGCAGACATCACACTCCGAGACATACTTGGCACAATATCGTTTCAACCCAAGCCACCAATATTGTGTTTCAAGTCCATGTACATCTTAGTGCTGCCAGGGTGGATAGAAAGAACAGAATCATGCGCCTCCTCGAGAACTTGCTATCTTAAACCCGGGTAGTTCGGAACAAACATCCGGTGTTCAAAGAAAAGAGTGCCTTGGTCGTCGACGTGGAAATACTCGTACTTCGGAAGCTGAATGTTGGAGATGATCTTTTTAGTGTAAGGATCACCAAGTTGAATGGAGCGAACTTTTTCTTCCAAGAGTGGGGTTGCCAGAAGGTTCAGAAGGTACCCTTGATCCACAAATTCAAGGTTGAGCTTGTGGAATTCCTCACACAAGAGAGGCTATTGTTCTTCCACCATGAGGTTGTTGACATAAGCTTTTCGGCTGAGAGCATCGGCCATGACATTAGCTTTGCCCGGAGTGTAGTTGATGGTCAAATCGAAATCATTAATTGCTTCAATCCACCTCCTCTGACGAAGGTTGAGATCAGGTTGTGTGAATATATACTTCAGACTCTTGTGATCAGAAAAGATCTCACAACGGTTGCCAAGCAAGTAATGCCTCCATACTTTCAAAGCAAAGACAACTGCTGCGAGTTCGAGGTCATGTGTAGGATAGTTGATCTCGTGCGTCTTCAACTGTCGAGAGGCATAAGCAACAACTTGTTTTTCTTGCATAAGGACCGCACCCGATCCTTGCAAGGAGGCGTCACAGAATATCTGGAAAGGCTCTGATGTATCTGGAGGAACCAAGACTGGTGTGGAAGTGAGCTTCTCTTTGAGTGTTTCAAAGCTTTCTTGACATGCAGGAGTCCAAAGGTATTTCTTGCCTTTCTTGAGGAGATCGGTAAGAGGCTTCGCAATCTTCGAGAAGTTCTGAACGAAGCGACGACAGTAACTAGCCAAACCAAGGAAACTCCGGGCTTCTTTGACATTTATGGGTGGAAGCCAGTCAACAATTGTCTTAATAGTTTCTGGGTTGACGGCAATGCCCTTGGCAGAGATGACGTGACCAAGGTAGGTGACTTGAGGCAGCCAGAACTCACACTTGGAGAACTTTGCATACAGGCGGTTCTCACGAAGCTTGTTTAGGACACACCGAAGGTGTTCTTCATGTTCTTCCTTTGACTTAGAATAGACTAGAATGTCATCCAGATAGACCACAACAAACTTATCAAGATACTCCATGAAAACCGAGTTCATAAGCCTCGAGAAGGTGGCAGGTGCGTTGGTGAGACCGAAAGACATGACCGTGTACTCATACAGGCCATAGCGGGTGGTGAAAGCTGTTTTGGGGACATCTTCCTTGCGAATCTTGATTTGATGATATCCACTTCCCAAATCAAGCTTAGAGAATACCACAGCTCCAGCTAGCTGATCGAAGAGGTCATTAATCTGCGGAAGGGGATATTTATTCTTGATGGTTTTAGCATTGAGAGCCCGATAGTCAACACAAAGTCTATCAGTCTTGTCTCGCTTCTTCTCAAAGATGGTTGGGCTACCCAAGAAGAAGTACTGTGCTGAATGAAACCCAACTTCTCTTGTTCATTAAGCTGACGTTTGAGTTCAGCCAACTCAGCAGGACCCATTTTATAAGGCCGCTTGGAGATAGGAGCGGTACCAGGTTCAAGCTCAATCACAAACTCGACCTCTCGGTCAAGAGGCATACCTAGCAACTCTTCAGGAAAAACATCTGGGAACTCACAGACTATCGGAACACTCTGAATAGCTTCGATAGCATCATCATTTAGAGCCGCCAAAGAGAAAAGCTGAATTGCAGGAGTCAGACTTGGAGAATAGACTATATGGCCTTCAGGAATTTTCAGAGAAACCGAGCGTTCAGCACAATCAATCATAGCTGCATTTGTTGTTAACCAATCCATGCCCAAGATAACATCAATGTCAGAGCTGCCCAGAATAATTAAGGAAGCCAGAAACGAAGAGCCACCAATCTCAATTTGATTGCCATGGCTGATTTTAGAAGATGCCATTTTTACTGCAGGAGAAAGGACCATTAACCGCTTAGGGAGAGGATCCATAGATAACCCATTCTCATCAGCAAAACTTGTAGAGACAAAAGAATGCGATGCACCAGAATCAAACAAAACTCGTGCAGGAACTGAGTTAACAGGAAGCATACCCATCACAACTCCAGATGCATGCTCAGCTTGAGCGACATTGACATAGTTGGCACGGGCAACCGTAGACCCAGGCTTGGTGTTGATGTTGAGAGCCCGAGGTGGAGGTGCACGAACCATAGAAGAACTTGCCGCAGGTCTTGGAGGTGGTGGAGGAAGAGCTTTGTTGTTCATTGGACAATTCCAGTGCTGATGCCCAGTGTTTCCACAAGTGTAGCAAGCACCAGGTGGACGTGGAGAAACGTAGCCAGGGACTCCGCCAGGCGCTCCAGGGTAGTTGTGGTTGTAGCCCCTAGGAGCCGCGGTGAAGGAGTTTGGTGGCCTTGCCGTGTAACTTGACGGTCTTGGTGGAGCCGGGAGCGACGATGGGGTGTTAGGAACCCACACGCGGCGCTTAGAAGGAGTTATCATAGCTGAAGAGCTTGCTGCATCGCGACTATGTTTCTTTGACTCCTCAAACAGTTGCCTACTTGCTTCTTCCTGCAGACTTGTATGTTGGAGTTCCAGAAAAGAACCCGGCCTTGCATGAGTTATTGCATATTTGATTGATGCATTGAGTCCTTGCCTGAACCTCTTTTGCTTCTTCTTGTCATCAGAGATCTCATCGCCACCATACCGAGAAAGGTTCATGAAGTTTCTCATATAGGTATTGACATTGTCATTGCCTTGCTTAAGGTTGAGAAACACTTCCTTCATCCTTTCCATGACAATTTCTGACCGATATTGCTCTTTGAAAGCCGCAGTGAATTGCTCCCAAGTAGGCTGAAACCCAGAGAGGTCTGCCTTGAGGTAATTTTCCCAACATAGAGTTGCATCTCCCTTCACAAGGTGAGTGGCACATTTTACCCATTCTTGCTCAGGAACATCCACAATTATCAGCAACCTTGACATTTCACGCAGCCAATCATCCGCATCAAGTGGCTAATCAGACACCTCAAATTGGCGTGGGTTGAACTTGAGAAAACTCTTGATGTCTCCTCGCTTGGGAGGTGGAGGTAGCGGAACAAACTCATTCCTCCTGACACTTTCTTCGAAGTGCTGCTGGTTCTGCTGCATTGTTCCCAAGGCATTTGCAATACTTGCCAAAGCAGCCCCCAGTTCAGGTGGTATGTCCTCCTTAGAACGGCGTGGTGGTGCCATCCTGTGATTGATATAAAAAACAAGTCAATACTATAATGGAGAATAATAATAATCCAAAATAGTACCAAAATGGAATTGACCAAGATTAAAGGATACAATTCACTAAGATGATATTAAAATATCAACAAAGTTCAAAGCACCTAGAAGATATTAAGCATAACGCACACGACTGAACAAGGAGTGTGGTACACAAGTTAACAAAGAAAAAAATTCCGCAAATTTCGGCATTAAAATACCACTATATGCGCAAAACCACTTAACGAATCAAGATTAGTAACTCTACTGATTAAATATACAAGAGCGAATGATAAAAGTAGTGGTATGGTCGCGACTCCATCCGGCACTCAAATCATTACTCCGCACATGAATCAGTAAAACACATATCCCAACACCTTCTTCTTAAGATGAACCTAAAGATTAGTAACTACGGAAACGAACACCCCAAACAAGATAACGTCGGATAACAAAGAGTAAGACAGATCGCATCGGTATACAACAAATCAGATAGATCACGTCGGTTTACAAAGGCCTGTCGGTATGGAATGTACCAACAGTTGATAACCAAAAGACAGATAGTGATAACATTTGGATGCAACATATAGCCAAGGAATTCACACACACAGACACACACAACCTATGGTACTACGCAACCCAGAACACGTGAATCCTAGTTTGAATTTTAGAAGAGGATTGAAAACGTTATACTTCCTTACCAGAAAAAGGGTGGGTGGGTGGGTAGGAAGAAAAATGGAAGCATTCCTACTCTCACGTTTTTGTTTTCCCCTAGTATACATAGCTAGCAAAAATATTTGCTAGACTGACAACGACCATTTGGCTGAGACCCTGAAGGCCGGGATGGCTCTGATACCAATTGTAACTACATCGGTGAATTACGCTCTTAGTTGCATGCCTGGATGAGCGAAAGTGGTTAAAATAGTATAGTGGGGCCCAGGGGCCACTCACAGGTAGACCTTTCGGCCGTCCTAACCACTTCCAGAACATCGGGACGAGAACGAGCGGCGTAATCGGCAGGCGAAGGGATCAACTACATACACAAGTGAGTATGTATGCAAGCCACATACAACAGTTCTCAGAGCCATTCCATCTAAAAGAAATAGAAATATTGCATCGCCATACGGCAAGATCCAAATATCCTAGATAGAGATAATAGTTTAGGATAGCTCCTCATACATCAAACATCACAGTATGAAGCGGAAGCGGAAAACAAGATCCGAGTACAGATAAGAAGCAAATCGGCATAAGATGCCACATAAATAAACACATCCCGCCCACAGATCTCACGGATCCCCGGTCCCGGAATCTCTACACCGAGTGATCGTTGCCAACATCATCCGTATCCTCCACCCAGTATCCATCTTGCGAGTACACCTGTTCATCTGAATCAAACAATTTATCGTGTGAGACCCTAGGGGTACTCAGCAAGTCTTTATGCCTCTAAAGGGAACATATACCTAGGGTGACACAATTGCAGCAAAAGATAATAACTAACAAGTCTATAGGAACTCGCTAACCATCCGCCTAACCAATGATAGGCGAATGTCCGTTAATTAGTAACAATAGTTATAACAGTATAATTAACAGATCCATCCTCGTTCTTGCTTACCAACGAGAAAGCGGATGAACAACCCATCCCTTGGAAGTTTTATTAACCATTCCATGAGTATTGCACTATTTACTAGTCAGGTATATAGTCAAATTAGCAGCGGTACTTTCGTTATACTTGTCTATGTTCGAGAAACTATGCTCCAAGTCGTCCATTACCGCGGACACGGCTTTCAGAAAGATTTACCCTGCAGAGGTGCACAAATAGCAACACACACTCGATAAACCTCGGAAAAACCAACTCAAAACCCAACAAGGCATTCAAGACAAAGTGATCGTAGGATTCAGAAATATTTCAGGGGGCCACCCCATTAAGCTACCCGCAACGAAGCTAGCTGACTCCGAGACGGACTCAAGGTTTGCACCAATGGCTGTAAATGACCAGGAACCCGAAAGTGTGACTGATCTTGTCGATACTACGAAAACACTCCGCAATCCTAAACAGTACAGGTGCTCCTCGCACAATCTTAAATAAAACAGTAAAACATGGCATAAGTATAGAATAGTAACAAAGCCCCAAACTACTTTGTGGCCCCAAGAAATAAGATTGAATCAAGATCTGGATCAGGGGGGTCCATAAGGCCTCCCGGATGTGGATAGTGCGAATAGTCAAGGAACAGGAATCAAGTACTCGGGGTCCTACGGGACACAAGTGAGCATGAAAAACCAAATAGCATATATTGCTCACCGGTGCCACTTTCATTAGTTATCCCATTACTACCCAGGTTAAGTTGTTTAGGTACCTCGTTATCCATCAGACACTCACATACCCCACACATGCTTTTCTACGACTCGCATGGCTCAAACAACTCCTGTAGTAATGGCTCATGGGATGGAGGAACAAGCTCGGTGGAGTTTAAAAGTAAAGGCTATGCAGTACTTGGGATTCAATTTTATGCAATCGCGACTCAATGATGCAAGAATAAGATAGAGGCAATAGGTACTACATGTATGCAAGCATGTGGTAGTGCTTGCCTGGCAGCTCAGGTGAAGCGAGCGATGGATCTGGGTAGAACTCCTGTGATTCCTGATAATTCTCCTGTTAGGCGTCTATTCGAAGAAGAACCAAACAAACAAGGGACAACATAAATAAAGTGCACAAGCATATGAATTAAAATGCGACAAGCAAACAAGCATGCCATGATGAATGATGCATAAATTACATGGCAATAAAGTAGCATGGCATGGGTAAGGTGTGGGGACAAGAATAAAGCATTTTATTATTTATTTGGTCAAGTTTTAATGCAATAAACAGTTCTGATTTTTAATAAGGACATGATGCATGCTTCAATTCAGAATGAGGAATGCATAGATAGAACGGGCTCATCGCGCTGATCGATTTGGACATATTATTTGTCGAATTTGGAGTTGTGGAATTAAAGTTATTAATTTATTAAGAAAAAGGCATTTTATTGTAATTTTAATCATCTCGAAAATTTAAAGTGCTCAAACATTATTTTGAATGGCATATTTGAATTCCTCACATTTTTCTGATTCAAAAACATATATCATCTGTATTATTTGGAATTACAATTTAAAAGTTATTTAAAACAGATTTAAATTTGTATTTAAACATTTTCTGAAAGCATTTGTTTTAAACAGATAAACAACTAGACTTTTTCCACCCAGACAGAACTAGCCCCAGCCACAAACAGGTGGGTCAGCTATGACTATGCGGGAACGACGCGCAAAACCTTTTCACACCGGCCCAGAGGCTAGCCCAGGAGACCGACAGGTGGGTCCAACGGGGCCGCGGGTCCACTACGCATGCGGCCAGCCGGTGGGCGACACGTGGCGAATCCGGGGGACTATGGGTTGAGGTTTACGAAAACCCGGGGGCTTTTCTGCAAGACTGCCACGGGAGGCTGTCTGGTGGGCCTCGAGGGATTGCGGGTTGAGCAGTAAAAAGATCTGGGGGTGTATGTGCAAAGAGGCATGGTACTGTGGATCTTCTCTGAATGACGGATAGGTCCGTGCGCGGCAGGGAATGGTGCGCGGCGACGGGGATTGAACCCGTGACCTCGCGCGCGCACGCGGAGGGGCGGAGCCGCTGCGGTAGGCGGGGGTTGCTAACAGAAGGACGTCCAGAGGCTAGCTAAGCGATTGTGCGACGTGATGGCGTGCGGAAGCTCGTGCTCGCCGGCGCATAGAGAGTGCCCGACGAAACGCACGGCACGACCAGGCAACGACGATGGTGAGGATGTCTAGGAGGGTGCTTGGCTTACCGCGAGGTTGCTGGCGGTGGTGGATCGGGCAGGGGAGCGGTCGATCGGCGACGTAGCAGGCGGCCGACTGGAGTTATGGTTTCGGCGATGTCGGCATGCAGCAGGGACAGGGGACCGTCTCCTCCTCGGCTCCGTGTATGGGGCGACGCAGGGGTTCACTCTAGTCCTCCTCGACAACCAAAACTCCACGCTGCCGGCTAGAACAAGTAGGTGGAGGTGGAGGCCGACGGTTTGGCGGCGGAGGAGAGAGGGATAGCGGCAGGTTGTAGGAAGGAGGAGGGAGAGGCCCTGGGGATCTGGGGCTGCTACCAGACTAGGGAGAGGGAGTAGATAGGGACGGGGAGAGAGGGTGTCGTGGGGCTCGGGTTGGAAAGCAAAAGGTGGCTCGGCCACATTTTGTTCCTCCACCTCACGTGCTCGACGCGGGCGGCCAGGGCACGGCAGGGGTGGACAGGGGCTGCCAGGTGGGCCGGGGTGAGGACAAGGAGAGACAGGCTCGGGTTGGCCCCTTTGTGGCAGAGAGAGAGAGAGAAGGAGAGGCTCGGCATGTAGAGCATGGGAGGCTCGGCTAGGGTTAGGTTAGAGGGTGGTTAGGGTCAGGGTAGGGAGTAGATGGGGTAGCTGGATGGGGTGAGTGCAACTAGTGTTTAGGGGTACGGAGGAGATGGAGAGGATTAAGGAGAGGTAGGGGTAGGCTTAGGTTTGAGTTAGGGTTTTAGCTATGTAGAGAGAGGGGAGGAAATGGCTCATGGGCACATGTATGCACACATGCATGTGTAGATGATGGACAAGGTCGAAGGGATAGATGTAGGAGGTAGGGTTTTGGAGAGAGTTGAAACACCAAAGAAGTTTGCATTAAGAAAAAGGGAGAACCGAAAAAGGACCAAAATAGAGAGAGAGGTGGAATGGAAAGTGGGCTTGCATGTCCCATGCATGTGTAATAAATGCCATCTTTATTCTTGTAAAAACATTAACAAAGTCCCATGACATTTATTCATATGCATTCCCTAATATGGAGTAAGGTCAAGCAAAAAGGAATTGAAAAGAAGATCCCAGGTGGAGTAGATGGAGATGATCATATTTGATCATAATTGGGACTTGCTAGTGTGTGTGTCCCACTAGATGTTTGATAGTCTCAAAAATATCCCAACATGAGCATCTATACCAAAACAATCCATATGGAAGCTAGGGAAAAGGGGTACCACTCATAATGCATGCAAAGGTGGCTCCACATATCAATAATGTGAAAACAACATGATGCTAATATGAGAGCATGTGGAAATATAAGTGGATCCATCCCAACCCACATGAGCTAGATTAAATGCCAAAAGAAAGCAAAAGCTCATTGTTAATTAGGATGGTGGAATTATAAGGTGGGGACAAAGAAAGGTGGTGGAGTGGAATAAAAGATATGCCCCCAACTTAACTTGGGCATCAAGCATTTATCAAGATTCAAATACAATATATCAAGAGCCAAATACAATTAATAATGCATATGAGAGAAGAACCAAATGAAAAAGGGTTGTATATGATGCTCAAATGCAAGGTGGCATGATGACATGAGCATGATATAATTATGATGCAACAATTATATAGGAAGTAGCAATTATATTGTAATGCTACACAGATGGGATGCTACAACTCTCCCCTACTAAACAAGAATCTCGCACCGAGATTCTAGGAAGAAGAAGAAGACACGAAGAGGGTAGGATACTTGGCACAGAGCTCATCCTCGCGTTCCCAAGTGGCTTCATCAACGGAATGGTCCGACCACTGCACCTTGCAGAACTTGATGGACTTGTTGCGAGTCCTTCTTTCTGCAACTTCAAGAGTTTTTTATGGGATGTTCTTAATAAGACAGATCTTCTTGGAGATTGATGATTTCATGGTCCACGGTCCTGCCGGGATCCTTGAAGCACTTCTTGAGTTGAGAGATATGGAAAACATCATGGACCTTGAGTTTTTCAGTGAGCTCAAGAGCATAAGCAACTTCTCCTCTTCTTCCACGAATTTTGAAAGGACCGATGTATCTAGGAGCCAGCTTTCCTTTGATACCAAACTGGTGCGTGCCTCACATGGGAGTGACATGAAGGTAAACGAGATCACCCGGGACATACTCCATTTCCGTGTGCTTTCTGTCATAGTTACTCTTCTGGCGACTTTGAGCAACCTTCAGGTTTTCAAGAATGATGTGAACCTTCTCCTCCTCTTGAGTTACAATGTCGGGGCCAAACAATGTTCTTTCGCCTGCGCCTGACCAACCAATCGGAGTTCTGCATTTGCGTCCATAGAGAACCTCAAATGGTGCCATCTTCAGACTTTTCTGGAAGCTGTTGTTGTAAGAGAATTCAGCATATGGAAGGCATTCTTCCCACTTCATGCCGAAAGAGATAACGCAAGCACGGAGCATATCTTCCAGAATTTGATTGATCCTTTCAACTTGTCCTTCCGACTGAGGGTGGTAAGCTGTGCTAAAGTTCAATTTTGTTCCCAAAGCATTTTGGAAACTTCCCCAGAACTTGGAAGTGAAGATGCTTCCACGGTATGAGCTTATCTCAAGAGGAACCCCATACAGAGAGACAATTCTGTTAATATAGAGCTGAGCCAACTGAATTGCAAAAATTGTTTCCTTGACTGGAAAGAAGTGAGCCACTTTAGACAGCATGTCGATGACAACAAAGATTGCATTGTTGCCCTTCTGCAACCTTGGAAAACCAGTGATGAAGTCCATGTCTACTTTCTCCCATTTCCATTCTGGAGGCTTCAATGGCTGTAGAAGACCGGAAGGTTTTTGATGGACAGCTTTAACTCTGCGGCAGACATCACACTCCGAGACATACTTGGCACAATATCGTTTCAACCCAAGCCACCAATATTGTGTTTCAAGTCCATGTACATCTTAGTGCTGCCAGGGTGGATAGAAAGAACAGAATCATGCGCCTCCTTGAGAACTTGCTATCTTAAACCCGGGTAGTTCGGAACAAACATCCGGTGTTCAAAGAAAAGAGTGCCTTGGTCGTCGACGTGGAAATACTCGTACTTCGGAAGCTGAATGTTGGAGATGATCTTTTTAGTGTAAGGATCACCAAGTTGAATGGAGCGAACTTTTTCTTCCAAGAGTGGGGTTGCCAGAAGGTTCAGAAGGTACCCTTGATCCACAAATTCAAGGTTGAGCTTGTGGAATTCCTCACACAAGAGAGGCTATTGTTCTTCCACCATGAGGTTGTTGACATAAGCTTTTCGGCTGAGAGCATCGGCCATGACATTAGCTTTGCCCGGAGTGTAGTTGATGGTCAAATCGAAATCATTAATTGCTTCAATCCACCTCCTCTGACGAAGGTTGAGATCAGGTTGTGTGAATATATACTTCAGACTCTTGTGATCAGAAAAGATCTCACAACGGTTGCCAAGCAAGTAATGCCTCCATACTTTCAAAGCAAAGACAACTGCTGCGAGTTCGAGGTCATGTGTAGGATAGTTGATCTCGTGCGTCTTCAACTGTCGAGAGGCATAAGCAACAACTTGTTTTTCTTGCATAAGGAC
This sequence comes from Avena eriantha, assembly GCA_910589775.1. Lineage (NCBI taxonomy): Eukaryota > Viridiplantae > Streptophyta > Magnoliopsida > Poales > Poaceae > Avena > Avena eriantha. The sequence goes on along the minus strand of OU342743.1, from coordinate 516,967,125 downwards.
CGCACCCGATCCTTGCAAGGAGGCGTCACAGAATATCTGGAAAGGCTCTGATGTATCTGGAGGAACCAAGACTGGTGTGGAAGTGAGCTTCTCTTTGAGTGTTTCAAAGCTTGCTTGACATGCAGGAGTCCAAAGGTATTTCTTGCCTTTCTTGAGGAGATCGGTAAGAGGCTTCGCAATCTTCGAGAAGTTCTGAACGAAGCGACGACAGTAACTAGCCAAACCAAGGAAACTCCGGGCTTCTTTGACATTTATGGGTGGAAGCCAGTCAACAATTGTCTTAATAGTTTCTGGGTTGACGGCAATGCCCTTGGCAGAGATGACGTGACCAAGGTAGGTGACTTGAGGCAGCCAGAACTCACACTTGGAGAACTTTGCATACAGGCGGTTCTCACGAAGCTTGTTTAGGACACACCGAAGGTGTTCTTCATGTTCTTCCTTTGACTTAGAATAGACTAGAATGTCATCCAGATAGACCACAACAAACTTATCAAGATACTCCATGAAAACCGAGTTCATAAGCCTTGAGAAGGTGGCAGGTGCGTTGGTGAGACCGAAAGACATGACCGTGTACTCATACAGGCCATAGCGGGTGGTGAAAGCTGTTTTGGGGACATATTCCTTGCGAATCTTGATTTGATGATATCCACTTCCCAAATCAAGCTTAGAGAATACCACAGCTCCAGCTAGCTGATCGAAGAGGTCATTAATCTGCGGAAGGGGATATTTATTCTTGATGGTTTTAGCATTGAGAGCCCGATAGTCAACACAAAGTCTATCAGTCTTGTCTCGCTTCTTCTCAAAGATGGTTGGGCTACCCAAGAAGAAGTACTGTGCTGAATGAAACCCAACTTCTCTTGTTCATTAAGCTGACGTTTGAGTTCAGCCAACTCAGCAGGACCCATTTTATAAGGCCGCTTGGAGATAGGAGCGGTACCAGGTTCAAGCTCAATCACAAACTCGACCTCTCGGTCAAGAGGCATACCTAGCAACTCTTCAGGAAAAACATCTGGGAACTCACAGACTATTGGAACACTCTGAATAGCTTCGATAGCATCATCATTTAGAGCCGCCAAAGAGAAAAGCTGAATTGCAGGAGTCAGACTTGGAGAATAGACTATATGGCCTTCAGGAATTTTCAGAGAAACCGAGCGTTCAGCACAATCAATCATAGCTGCATTTGTTGTTAACCAATCCATGCCCAAGATAACATCAATGTCAGAGCTGCCCAGAATAATTAAGGAAGCCGGAAACGAAGAGCCACCAATCTCAATTTGATTGCCATGGCTGATTTTAGAAGATGCCATTTTTACTGCAGGAGAAAGGACCATTAACCGCTTAGGGAGAGGATCCATAGATAACCCATTCTCATCAGCAAAACTTGTAGAGACAAAAGAATGCGATGCACCAGAATCAAACAAAACTCGTGCAGGAACTGAGTTAACAGGAAGCATACCCATCACAACTCCAGATGCATGCTCAGCTTGAGCGACATTGACATAGTTGGCACGGGCAACCGTAGACCCAGGCTTGGTGTTGATGTTGAGAGCCCGAGGTGGAGGTGCACGAACCATAGAAGAACTTGCCGCAGGTCTTGGAGGTGGTGGAGGAAGAGCTTTGTTGTTCATTGGACAATTCCAGTGCTGATGCCCAGTGTTTCCACAAGTGTAGCAAGCACCAGGTGGACGTGGAGAAACGTAGCCAGGGACTCCGCCAGGCGCTCTAGGGTAGTTGTGGTTGTAGCCCCTAGGAGCCGCGGTGAAGGAGTTTGGTGGCCTTGCCGTGTAACTTGATGGTCTTGGTGGAGCCGGGAGCGACGATGGGGTGTTAGGAACCCACACGCGGCGCTTAGAAGGAGTTATCATAGCTGAAGAGCTTGCTGCATCGCGACTGTGTTTCTTTGACTCCTCAAACAGTTGCCTACTTGCTTCTTCCTGCAGAGCTATATGTTGGAGTTCCAGAAAAGAACCCGGCCTTGCATGAGTGATTGCATATTTGATTGATGCATTGAGTCCTTGCCTGAACCTCTTTTGCTTCTTCTTGTCATCAGAGATCTCATCGCCACCATACCGAGAAAGGTTCATGAAGTTTCTCATATAGGTATTGACATTGTCATTGCCTTGCTTAAGGTTGAGAAACACTTCCTTCATCCTTTCCATGACAATTTCTGATAGATATTGCTCTTTGAAAGCCGCAGTGAATTGCTCCCAAGTAGGCTGAAACCCAGAGAGGTCTGCCTTGAGGTAATTTTCCCACCACAGAGTTGCATCTCCCTTCAGAAGGTGAGTGGCACATTTTACCCATTCTTGCTCAGGAACATCCACAATTATCAGCAACCTTGACATTTCACGCAGCCAATCATCCGCATCAAGTGGCTAATCAGACACCTCAAATTGGCGTGGGTTGAACTTGAGAAAACTCTTGATGTCTCCTCGCTTGGGAGGTGGAGGTAGCGGAACAAACTCATTCCTCCTGACACTTTCTTCGAAGTGCTGCTGGTTCTGCTGCATTGTTCCCAAGGCATTGCAATACTTGCCAAAGCAGCCCCCAGTTCAGGTGGTATGTCCTCCTCAGAACGGCGTGGTGGTGCCATCCTGTGATTGATATAAAACACAAGTCAATACTATAATGGAGAATAATAATAATCCAAAATAGTACCAAAATGGAATTGACCAAGATTAAAGGATACAATTCACTAAGATGATATTAAAATATCAACAAAGTTCAAAGCACCTAGAAGATATTAAGCATAACGCACACGGCTGAACAAGGAGTGTGGTACACAAGTTAACAAAGAAAAAAATTCCGCAAATTTCGGCATTAAAATACCACTATATGCGCAAAACCACTTAACGAATCAAGATTAGTAACTCTACTGATTAAATATACAAGAGCGAATGATAAAAGTAGTGGTATGGTCGCGACTCCATCCGGCACTCAAATCATTACTCCACACATGAATCAGTAAAACACATATCCCAACACCTTCTTCTTAAGATGAACCTAAAGATTAGTAACTACGGAAACGAACACCCCAAACAAGATAACGTCGGATAACAAAGAGTAAGACAGATCGCATCGGTATACATCCCAACCCACATGAGCTAGAGGTAAAACCAAATAAGATGCAAAGCTCACATATAGTTGGATGGTGGAATTATGGGGTGGTGACAAGAAAGGTGGTGGAGTTAATAAAAGATATACCCCCAACTCAACTTGGGCATTAAACAATATATCAAGAACCAACTACAATATATCAAGAGGCAAATACAATTAATAATGCATATGAGATAAGAACCAAATGAAAAGGGTTTTATATGATGCTCAAATGCAAGGTGGCATGATGACATGAGCATGATATAATTATGATGCAACAATTATATATAGGAAGTAGCAACTATATTACTAGACCAAGTAGCATTACATATGTTAGACAGATGGGATGCTACATAACCCTAGTTCAATTTTTTCCCTTGGCTTGTGCCCCGATCTTCCCACGCGAGCGCATCTCGTGGTTGGAGCTCGAGTATGGCAAGTGGCGGCTCTAGTGGTTCGAGCTCGAGTCCAAAGGAGTATCGTGTGCCCAACATAGAGCTTCTCATCATTAAGTATGACCAATGCAAGCATCATTTCTTGAAGAAGTACACCATCCAGACCAATGTCCATGGGAATCTGAATGGTATTTCTTCAAGTGTGTCCTTGTCACAGGGTTAGTGAGGTGGGCTACTTTGCATTTGCCTCTAGTTTGCTCATGTGTTTGAGCTAAATTTCCTTCTTAATATGGATGTTGAGCTAATTTTATTTTTTGGTAATGTAACCTAATGGGTATAATATGTTGAATTGGTCTAAGCATCACTTTGTTTCCTTCTCTCGAACAAAACAAAAATAAAGTGGCATGAAGGTGAAAACGACGTGATGTTTCTTATCTAGAAGGATGTGCGGGGAGGGGAAAGTGGCAGTTGATATGCAAATATTGGGCCTATTGTTTATTGTTCGAGATGCGGGAGGCGCTACATGCAAAATTATAGGGCAGCCTATCCTACACGCTAGACCCACGTCGATATGTCATCCACACCAGCGCAATTTCGAGGGAAATCTTGGTTCAAGACTTAAATCAAATCGAATTTACAAGTTTGGACATAACATTTCGTAATCATTGAGTTAGAGGACTAAATTGAATCACCGTAAGAACGGTTAGAGGACTAAAGTGAACAATTACATAAAATTCATAATAAACCCCTAAATACTCCGTAATAACATTAGCAACAAACTTAGTTTATATCCAAAATGCATCCTTCATAGTGCCAAAAGAGAACCTACATATGACTAATACTAGTAAACTAAAGTAGTAAAATAATACTACTAGTAGTACTATTTATCTGCTAATATACTATTACAGTGTTGTTAGGATCATTGGCCGTAGTTTAAGATCATTTTTCCCGTCGATGCAAATCTAGAAAGATACATGGGTGGACTCTTCGACCTTCATCAGGAACCGTGGCGGCACCCCAAGGTACGTTGTGAGCTTGTCGGATGGGAAGTTGGCCAGCGACGAGCTTCTCGTTAGCTTCATTACCGCATTAAGGCTCTCGACTATCGAGAAGTATGCCGACCCTGGCCGGCCAGGCGCACATAGTTTCACCGTGTACCGCACGCCCCAAGCACCTATCCTACCTGATGCACACAACGGACACGACGGCTGTAGGGCCTACCGTGCTAATGGATAGGCCAAACACAGTACCGTCATCCCCATAGAGGAAGCACGTGAATCCCCTCGTGCTTGCTGGTGGCAGAATCGGGATCAGGAAAAAGAAGGCGCTGCCATAGATGGCCCTGGTTACTATGACCCCGTTGGCCTCCTTCATGTGGGGAAGGATCCCTGCCGACGAGGCGATGAAATCACAGGCGGGATCCATGCAAGAGCACGGGCCGTGCGGGAACACGATCTTGTGCTTGTCGAGCTTGTTGAAGGCGACCAAGCTAAAGTAGCCATCATAGGGGCACTCGATCATCGCTGCAGACTTGACGATGTCCATAGCAGCGGACTCACGATCAAATATGCCGTCGCGGTACATGCACTTGTGGAAGTGGTTATAGAGAGAAGATCGGCTCACCGACATAGTGCCCGCTGGCCAGAAATCCAGGCTGGGTATACTGAAGAGTAGACTGACTGAGTTTGGTATTGTACTGGTACGAGTTTACAGGAATATGCTAGGCATCAACGCACCAGCGACGGTTGAGCCTCTGCACTTGGCCACTTGCCTCTACCTCTATATGTACATAGTAGTACAACACAATATTTTAGTGTAGACTACTTCACACCATGCTTCTTAGTGCTTTGTCAAAACAAAAAGGCTGCAGAAACATGATAGGTGAGTAAAGCAGGTGTCACGCTGTACTGTACCAGACAAACAGATCTACGTGAGAGGCAAGAATATCTACTGCTAGAGAGAGGCAGAAAAGTCTGGGCCTAGTGCAGGGTGTACTGTGCTACAGGGAGAGAGCGATGACTGCATGAATGTCTTCGACACCAACCTGTAATTAAATTTTTTGGTCTTATCAAATTTAAATGGCCTTAATAATCCCAGACAGAGGCAGTACTAGTACTAGTACATCTTAGAAAAAATCAGATAAACAAGTACTGCATTTATTAGTGGTTCTTTTTTTGAGAAATTATTAGTAGTAGTACTTAGATATGTGAACAACCGATCCAAGTTACTACTCTAATAGATAGTACGATCAATCTATTTTATGTGTTCTTGTTTACTACGTACTAGTAGTAAAATTTGGAATTTTGATTATTTCAGAACAATTTTGGCTCTACAATATGTAGAATATGCGCAAACCTCAGAATACACTTCATTGCTTAGTTTCAAGGACCTTGTGCCAAATGCATGGGTTTGGACGTAATTTTCATTTTTTATGAGGTCCATAATATAACTTGTACTTCCACCGACCATATGTTAACTAAAACACCTCGCTCCTACGGGACCAACCACAATTAAAAGAAAATTACACTACCCCAATTATGAGATAAAGTGGACAATGGTTTCTTATAATTCCAAAGTTTTAGAACTAGGATTTTTCATGCTTCCCAGGTAACTTTGCACACTATAGTGACTTTTTGGCGATTAAAGGAAATTAGGTCATACTTTTGCTACACAAGTAAGGGAAATTGATTGCTCTTGAATTAAATGTTTTTTCATAGGTAGATGGGTACATATTCATGTAATAAACAATATCATTGGTCTGAGTTTCCAACTATCACGAAAGAACATTAAATTCACAATTTTCTGAGTGATGACGAGATTTTTCTTTTCCGTAAAGAAACTCTGAAGAATATGGATCTGAATCCCACAAGCCAAGTTTTCAGACATATATAATGGACCAACATGTTGTACCTACGATACACACGTTTTATGAGCTTTCAAACTTCCTAGCTAACTCCGCCAACTTGAATGACTTTATGCCAATTTATCGAAATTAGGAGAAATTTGAACTACAAGTAAATTGTAGGTTGCTTTGAAATTTTTATAAAAAATCTTCTGGAGGTACCCATCCGGGGTCAATTAATATATCATAAACCACCAAGAGTTTTTACAGGTTCAACTTTTTGCTAAGATTTTGCATCTTGACAGTTTAACAAAATTAGGTCAAACTTGAGCTACAAGTAAGCGTGATAGATCACTCTTAAATTAAATGTAATTTCATAGGTAAATGGGTGCATCTTCTTCTAGTAAACAATGTCGTCGGTGTGAGTGTCCAACTATTATGAAAGAACATTCTCAATTTTCCGAGTGATGACAAGATCGTTCTTTTTCGTAAAGAAAAGTCCGAAGAATATTGGATGTGAATGCCACATGCAAGTTTATAGACATATATAATGGACCATTGTACCAACGATTCCCATGTGTTATGAGTTTTCAAACTTCCTAGCTAACTCTGCCCATTTGAATACCTTTATGTCGATTTATAAAAATTAGGTCAAATTAGAAACTATTAGGCTTCTAGCTAAGACTTTTGAAAACGATAACATGAAATAGGGAGAGAGCAGAAACGATGTTTCTATTATCTATGGGAAACCCACAAGCTTGAGGTGGACCTTAGGCTTAAAGATAACTTTATTTTCCGCACAATGTATATGGTGAACCTTAGCGGATGCCACATACTAGGCCTTGAGGTGTGCTTTTTGACACACTGCGGATGGCCTTGTTAGGTAAAAAGACAGTACTAGTACACTAGTATATTTATTTTCTTAGACATATGCTCATCTCTTCCACTCACTTTAAACGTAGGAAGGGGAAGAGGGAAGCTACGAAGAGGAGTTAAAGGCGGTTCGATGTCAGAGGAAAGTTATGATGGGTTCCTGACACGAGGTACTTCTACGGCCTTATAGTGTACTACACTCTGCGAGTAGTAAATTTCAGGACCTATGCATGCAAAACAAATTGTGTGTTTTCTATCTCCTATGCTGCCTCTCACCATCCATCCTCCATCTCTCCTCCCCTTTCAGCTCGCGCACCATCCTTGCTGGTCTCTCCCACATCAATAGCATGGTGCTAGGCACATGTTCCTTGGTACAACGGCTCAGTGTCTCTAGCATGTTCGACAACCGTGTTGGTTTGGAGTAGGAGGAGTACATACGAAGGAAACGACTTTGGTCCTTAGCGGCAAAAAAATTCAAACTTTTCTGGTTTTCGAAATTTTCACTTGCTTCCCAAACATCGGGAGGGAAGGTTGTTCAAAAGATTGGCTATTCATAGTACTTCTTATCTTATCTTTATCTTGTCTTATCTCTTACAATACCATACCACTATATAGTGAACGGATAACTATGAACATTGACCGTTGGATCAAGACTGGCAAATCCAAACATTGCTAACTGTTGGATCTTCTTTTCCATTCTTAGCATCTTGAAAGATTCTATTGATAGTCTTTAGTAAAATGAATGCTACTATGTGCAAACCTCAAAACACACTTCATTGCTCAGTTTCAGGGTCCTTGTGCTAAATGCATGGACTTGGATGCAATTTTCATTTTTATGAGATCCTTGATGTAACTTGTAATTCCACCGACCATGTTATCTCTCAAGCACCTCGCTCCTACGAGACCTACCACATATAAAAGGAAGTACAACTACCCCAATTATCACACAAACTGGACCATAGTTTCTTATATGTAATACCCAAGTTTTTAGTACTAGGATTTTTCAAGCTTCTTAGCTCAATTCGCACACTTGAGTGAATTCTTGTCGATTTAACGAAATTAGGTCAAACTTGAGCTACAAGTAAGCACGATAGGTTGCTCTTGAACTAAATGTCTTTTCGGAGGTATATGGGTGCATCTTCTTCTAGTAAATAATACCGTCGGTGTGAGTTTCCATCTATCAGGAAATAAAATTCTCAGTTTTCCGAGTGATGACGAGATGGTTCTTTTTTGTAAAGAAAGTCCGAAGAATATGGATCTCAATGCCATAAGCCAATCTTCTAGACATATTAAGTGGACCAACGTGTTTTACTTACGATTCCCATGTTTTATCAGTTTTCAATCTGCTTAGATAATTAACTCTGCTCGCTTGAATGACTTCAAGCCGATTTATCAAAATTAGGTCAAAGTTGAACTACAACAAAATTGTAGGTTGCTTTTAAATATTTATGAAAAACATTTGGAGCATCTCAAGGTCAATTAATATATCAGAAACCACCGAGAGGTTTGACAACAGGTTTAACTTCCTTCTAAGATTGTGCATCATGACTATTTAACGAAATTAGGTCAAACTTGAGCTACAAGTAAGAACGATAGATTTCCCTTGCAATAAATGTCTTTTAAGAGGTCGATGGGTGCATTTTATTGTAGTAAACAATGTCGGTCTGTGATTTTCCAATTATCAGGAAAGAATATTCAATTCTCAATTTTTCGAGTGATGACGAGCGAGGTTGTTCTTTTCTGTAAAGAGAAGTCTGAATAATATTGGATCTGAATGCCACAGTTTACCGACATATATAGTGGACCAACATGTTGTACCAATGACTCCCATGTTTTATGAGTTTTCCAACTTCCTGGCTAACTCTGACTTTATGTTAATTTAACGAAACTAGGTCAAATTTGAAACTACAAGTAAATTGTAGGTTGCTTTGAAAGTTTTACAAAACTCTTTTGGAGGTACCCATCGAGAGGTCTTCATTAATATATCAGAAACCACCAAGAGTTTTGACGATAGGTTCAACTTTTTTCTAGGATTTTGCATCTTGACAATTTAATGAAATTAGGTAAAACTTGAACTACAAGTAAGCGCGATAGATTTCTATTGAATTAAATGTCTTTTTAGAGGTAAATGTGTGCATCTTATTGTATTAAACAATGCCGTCAATGTTAGTTTCCAACTATCAGGAAAGAACATTCTGAATTTTTTGAGTGATGATGAGATTATTCTATCCTATAAAGAAAGTCCAACAAATATGGATATGAATGCCACAAGCCAAGTTTACAGACATATATAATGGACCAACATGTTGTACCGATGATTCCCATGTTTTATGAGTTTTCAAACTTCCTAGCTAACTCCGCCCACTTGAATGACTTTATGTTTATTTATCGAAATTAGGTCAAATTTGAAACTACAAACAAAATTGTAGGTTTTGCTCTGAAAGTTACAAAAAGCTTTTGGAGGTGCCCATAGGGGGGACACAATCAAATATATGAGAAACCACTGAGAGTTTTGACAACAGGTTGAACTTCTTGCTAAGATTTTGCATCTTGATAGTTTAACTAAATTAGGTCAAACTTGATCTACAATGCAAGTAAGCGCGATAGATAGCTCTTGAATTGAATGTCTTTTTGGAGGTATATAGGTGCATATTCTTGTAGTAAAAAATGCTGTGAGTGTCAGTTTCCAACTCTCTTAGGAAAGAACATTCTCAATTTTCCAAGTGATGACGAGAGATTGTTCTTTCCCGTAAAGAAAGTCTGAAGAATATGAATCTGAATGCCACAAGCCATGTTTTTAGACGTATATAGTGGACCAACATGTTGTACTTGCGATTTACCATGTTTTGTGAGTTCTAAAATTTCCTAGCTAACTTCGCCCACTTGAATGCCTTTATGCTGATTTATCGAAATTAGGTAAAATTTGAACCATTACAAGTAAATTGTAGGTTGCTTTGAAAGTTTTATGAAATAACTCTTGGGGGTACCCATCGGGGGGTCAATTAATATATCAGAAACCACCAAGAGTTTTGATGACAGGTTCAACTTCTTGCTAAGATTTTGCATCTTGACAGTTTAATGAAATTAGGTCAAACTCGAGCTACAAGTAAGCGCGATAGATTGTTCTTGGATTAAATGTCATTTTAGAGGTAGATGGGTGCATCTTATGGTAGTAAGTAGTGCCGTCGGTGTGAGTGTCCAACTACCAAGAAAGAACATTCTCAATTTTCTGAGTGATGATGAGATTGTTCTTTTCTATAATGCGAGTGCGGAGAATATTGGATTTGAATGCCACAAGCCAAATTTTCAGACATATATAGTGGATCAACAACATGTTGTATTTGAAATTCCCATGTTTTAGGAGTTTTCAAGCTTCCTAGCTATATAACTCCGCCCGCTTGAATGAATTTATGTCGATGTATCGAAATAAGGTTGAATTTGAACTACAAGTAATAAATTGTAGGTTGCTTTGAATGTTTTATTAGGAAAGCTTTTGGAGGTACTCATCGGGTGCTCAATTAATATATCATAAACAACAGATAGTTTTGATGACTGGTTTGACTTCTAACTAAGACTTAGGATCTTGAAAATGTTGAACCCCTTTTGAAAATGATCACATGAGAAATAAGGAGAGAGGGGAAATGATTTTTATATTTTCTATGGGAAACCCACAAGCTTGAGGTGCATCTTAGGCGTAAAGATAACTTTATTTTCTCCACAATGTATAAGGTTAATCTTAATTAGAGGATGCCACATAGGCCTTAGGGTGTGCCTTTTTACACATTGCGGATGACCTTAGGGAATCACCTATGTATGTGAAAAAACTTGTCGATAAGATGGCTCCCCAATACTGCACCATAATAAACTAATTGATTGCACCACTTTACAATGTATGCAGACAAACTTTTCCATAAGCTAGGACCCAAATGTAAGAGCTAACAACATACATTCTGGTGAATGAAATTAGTTTAATATTTCTATGTGTACTTGATATTATTATTTAGTGCTTGTGGACTACACATAAGCTTATGGGTCACCCTTAAGTTTTTTGCCTTGTGTGGACAACCACTACTACGTATAGGGATAGGTCTTAAGGTGTACTTTTTTTGCTTATGGTGTGGTTTTTTGCACATAGTGGGAAAATGCAAATAGTACAATGTAGTATATTTGTTTGCTTAGACATATGCTCACATCTGTTCACACACTGTACATGCTGAGAGAATAAAATGTAGGCAGGGGAAGAGGGAAGCAGCAAAGAGGAGTTGAAGGCTATTCGATGTCACAGCAAAGTTATGATGGGTTCCTGACACGAGGTACTCCTATGGCCTTAAAGTGTACACTCTAGTAGTAGTAAATTTTAGGACCTATGCGTGCAAAACAAATTGTGTGTTTTCTCTCTCCTTCGCTGCCTCTCACCGTCCATCCTCCATCTCTCCTCCCCTTCCCCCTCGCGCACCAGCCTGGCTGATCTCTCCCTCGTCCATAGCGTGGATTTGCGCATGTGTGCCTTGGTACGACACCTCTGTGTCTCTGGCGTGTGGAGTAGGTGTAGTACATAGAAGGAAACCACTTTGGTCCTTGGCGGCAAAAAATACAAACTTTTCCGGTTTTCGAAATTTTCATTTTCTTCCCAAACAACGGGAGGTAAGGTTATTCAAAAGATCGGCCAATTCACAGTACTTCTTATCTTATCTTTATCTTGACTTATTTCTTACAATATACCACTATATAGTGTACGAACAACTTTGAACATTGACAGTTGGATCAAGACTAGCAAATCCAAACATTGCTAACTGTTGGATCTTCTTTTCCATTCTTACCATCTAGAAACATTCTATTGATACAGTATTTAGCACGATGAACGCTAGTATATGTGCAAACCTCAAAACACACTTTATTGCTCAGTTTTAGGGTCCTTGTGATAAAGGCATGGACTTAATTGGATCCAATTTTCATTTTTATGAGGTCCTTGATGTAACTTGTACTTCCATCGACCATGTTAACTCAAGCACCTCGCTCCTATGGGACCTACTACCGCAGTTAAATGAAAATGCAACCACCCCAATTATCAGACAAAGTGGACCACAATTTCTTATATGAAATACCCAAGTTTTTAGTACTAGGATTTTCAAGTTTCCTAGTTAACTTCGCACATTTTAGTGACTTCTTGTCGATTTAACGAAATTAGGTCAAACTTGAGCTACAAGTAAGCACGATATATTGGTCTTGATGAATTAAATGTCTTTTAGGAGGTAGATGGGTGCATCTTCTTGTAGTAAACAATGTCATCAGTGTGAGTTTCCAACTATCAGGGAAGAAAATTCCTAGTTGAAAATTCCTAGTTTTTCGAGTGATGATGAGATTGTTCCTTTCTATAAAGAAAGTCCGAAGAATATGGATATCAATGCCATAAGACAAGCTTCTAGACATATCAAGTATGGACCAACGTCTTTTACTCAGGATTCCCATGTTTTATGAGTTTTCAAACTCCCTAGCTAATTAACTCTGCCCACTGGAATGCCTTTATGCCAATTTATCGAAATTAGATCAAATTTGAACTACAACTAAATTATAGGTTTCTAGGAAAGTTTTATGAAAAGGTTTTGGAGGTACCTATTGAGGGGTTAACTAATATATTAGAAACTACCAAAAGTTTTGACAACAGGTTTAACCTTTTTCTAAGATTTTGCCTTTAACACAATGAAACCATGCATAGATCTCAAAACACACTTCTATAACCATTCTACAATCTTTTATGCTTAAAATATTCCAACTTACTTTTTGAATAGAACTGCCATTATTTTATTTTTTCTTATCTTGTGACGGGACTATATTTTTATAAATAGTCATTTTTGTTTTGCATATGGAGGTAAAAAACGGGCTAAGAGACGTATTTCAAATGATATGTCATACTTTCATTATACGAGTTCTCTCGTGCAAGGCATGTGTAACTTACTAGTATGGCTTAGAAGGCTACCACCCCAATTTCACACAAACTGGACAGTATTTTATGGATAATCCCCAAGTTCTATTAAATTTACAATAGCTAGGCTACATGGGACATGATATTAATTAAAGGTATGGATGGGAGTTTCTAGAAATAGTGGTGCGAATTATTTTGTGGGAAATAGGGGTGCTAAGTAGAATAGAAATGGAACTGACCACCATCATATGGTACAATAAATGTTCTCCCCTCTAATCAAAGAAAATGGGCCAACCCTCTCTCTATCTCTCTCACATATTTTTTTGAACAGAATAGGCCTCAAGAGGCATAGAAGTTCTATTAAAAAATCGGTGGGTACAAGTTTACAGGAAGACCCATAACATTCCATGTCCAGAAAAACACAATATTTGAGGATAAGGCCTCTCACTTTACATAAAGTACCCTAGCATGGTAAATCAACTATGTCTGCACCCTTGTTTGTTCTGCAGCTCCAAAATGGTAGCTGCCAGTTGTAGCTCAGTCTTTCAGGTTCGTTCTGTAAGACGTATGTTTGTATTGTGGGTTTGTGTTTATGTGAAATTGTCATGTCATTCACCACTTATTTGTAAATATGGCTTGTAAAAATCTTTAAATAAATCCTTCCACCCTTATTTGCTAAAAAGGCTTATATTGTGGAACAAAGATAGTATATTTGAAGTTGTTGTTGCTACTATGTGTGGGTCCGTTTGTGTGTGTGGGTGTGTTATGATAGTTTGCATCAATATTTGTTTTGCCTCATTTTTGTGTGGAGATTTGCCTCATCTTTGCATCTGATTTGTGTTATTACTAATTAATTAGCCCTTGGCAATGGCTGCACAGTATAAAGAGAAATGTATCCGATGAAAACCAACTTTCAGTGGAAACCTATAAAACCACTTAAAAATGAATTTTAGAATTTCTAAAAAAAATCAAAAAATATGCATTGTATTTGGGAGATAGAGTTCTATAGACATGTAAAAATTTCAATCTGAAACTCAAAATTATTTAGGAGCTATGAAAATGCCTAAATTGCGCAATCAATTGTAGAATACAGTAAACTCTAGTATTCATTGCTGAATTTGTGTTTTATACGACTGTGAAATGAATATGAGTTGGAACTTGCATATTTGCATGATTGTATAACTTCATCCTCCCAACATAACGTAATTTATCTCATAATATTTTGAAGCTCTAGTATGATATCCATTCTTCTTGGGAGTACAACCATGGATGATCAATTGAGGTGATGGATTGAGGGAGTACGACCTTAGATTCCTGAACAGAGAGGGAGTTCGGCCTACCAATTTTCTATTATTACATGGACCATGACCAAATTCAGAACCAAAATAAAGCGGTAAAATCTCCCGCCTATCTAGACATACTTCGTGCCCCAAAATTTCAGACACTTCGAAATTCCCGTTTGACCCCTAGTTAATTTGGTGGGTGGGGGGCTTCCCTCGTATTTTTCCCAGTATAGTACTAGTAGTACCTTTAAACCCTATCCCCTCTCTTCTCTAGGAATACATCACCGACTGGAACATCCCCGCTGCACTTTAGTCGGTGTACCTGCCACACCTGATCTTCACAACGAACCCTCTTGTCCAGCATGCTGAGCACATCATTGACCACCCCGGATCTTCTCCACGGACATCATGGTCCAGCGCTCTGCTCGTATCCTCGCCCACCCAAGATCTTCTTCCCCATCGTCGACACCCACTACGACCGTAGCACCTTCAGCGACCTCGACGTGACCCATGAGGATGCGGAGGAGGCCTAGACATCACCCTGACCGAGGTAACCAGATCTCCCTGCGCTATTTTGCTTTGTTGGCAATGTACCATATTTGTGCTAAATTTTCTAAGTAAAAGGTTCTTTACTTGATATACCTGTAATATACTAAATTAACCCTTTCTGGTTAGGCTTAAACTCCATGCATTGAACAGTTTTTAGGTATATTTCTTTGTGAATTATTAGTCACTTAACATATTTGTTTACATTCTCCATTATTCCTGTCCGCATGAGATATCTCTCTCATTGGCTGATTGACGAACTATAGTATTTCCATCCTGCTATTGTCATGCTATCCTATACTACACATTTACACACGTCATACTATTTGACCATTATGTATTGTGGATTTGATCCCTCTTAACATGTGGCTCTAACTGTATGCTATTATGATGCAAGGAGCATCCTTAGTTTGCACACAATATCATAGAGTGAATGGCTCCTATAGTCTCATAAGACCCCATCACTTTTGTTCCACTTCATGCCAACGTATATTATGTTGGAACATGTTTGTGTTTATAGTTGGCCTTACCTTTATGTAGAGGAGCAACAATGGAGTTCATAGTCCACCCGTCCATTGGAGCCGCCATAGAACTCGTGTAACACCTACCGTAAGCCCACACCCGGAGTTTGGCAGCCAAAGTTTGGTCCTTGCCACATGTTTTTTGCTTACATTTACCATTTTCTGTCTTGTTTTTTTGTGCAAAAGTTGGCGTCAAACATTTTAGCCCCACTAAGGTTTTGTTTTGTTCCATGTGATTAGTTCAATTTCCTATATATGCAGAGGACATGTGTATTGCATCTGAGTTGGCTGATAATAATAACAAGGCCACACTAGCGAGTAGATTTTGTATAATACACATGTATCATAAGGAACTCTGTGCATTTCATCTCACTCTTGTATCTACTGTTTATCATAGTTACATGAACTGGCTATTTTAATACGAGACACATGATGGTTCAGTATGTTGTTCTCAGGCCGCCGAACCATTGAAATTATCTGGCTGTTCATGAATAACCTAATGTATGATTACTTCTTTCATTGTTTGTCTGAAATAATTTGGCTAGTATATTCTAGGCACACAATTGATGTGTTTTTGTTGACTGAGGTACTCTTGTTTCTATGATTAAATCAGTGGAAGATTTCGTTGTCTAGTGTCTGGTTAGTTTATATATGAGAAACATAATGTCTTAGTTTTCATATTCATTTTATTCATGTTCTGCACATTCTAGTTTGACCAGTCTGCATCAGGTACTTCGGTTGATTGCTCGCATTGTTATTAGAAATGAACTTGTAGTTTGTTTCCCAAGTTTGTTGTTTAAGTAACTTGTTTTGTCTTGGTCTCAGCCATCTTCAAGTAGAGCAGTCATTTCACAGAGCAGCACATGCTTGCATCGCTCCATGGTGCCAACTGGTCCAGTTATTCAAGAAGAAATAGATGTATGAGCCACCACTGTTAATTGCTTCCTTCCTTATATATAATCATATTGACACATTTAAAATTCATGGTGGTGCGATTGCATAGTAATGTTGTAATAACTTGTTTTGTGTTTGTTTCAGGCTGCAAATAACCCTCTGAATGCCTAACAAAGACCCACTTCTCCAAGTTTAAATTTTGTTTCACATAGCAGCAGTGACAATACCTATTGCTTATGGCACACCACTTCGACTGATCCTCTTATTCCAACCAAAATATTTATTTGAGGATGCCCTTGATATTGTTAAGCAAGAAGCCAACAAAACAAATTCAGTAATCACCATAGCATGCAAAGACTTATATGACTTGAAAAACAGGCAAGCTTTGACGTAGAACATACTTAATAATCTCATCTGCAGCTCTCATGGGAAGCCAGTTGTTACATGCCTCGCAATGCAAGCTCTATAGAGACCTTTTCTGTAACATCAGTTATGGTTTTTTTAGTTGTCTGGACTCTGATGCAACATTTATGCTTCATTTTATTACTGTCAATTTTACCTAGGATTGTAATAATCTACTGTAATTTGTAGTTGTAAGTTGTTTGAGGATTGTTACAAACCGAGCATCTATCATAATTACTACACGTACATGATAAAATAGTGAAATTGCAAGAGGTACAACACACGATCTTCTGGAAACAAGGAGAACATCTATTGTATTACACGAGCACCATGGAACTTGCATAATTCATAGACGTTCACTCAAAAAGTGAACACACAAAGAGCTAACATGAAGAGAATACATCAGGAGCAGACCCACACGATCCATCAATCTAACGGCTAGCCGTCGTAGTAATCGTAGTGGGTGGTACCATCCTCACCATAAGGTGGCACCATCTGCAACTCAAAACGCTCGAGGATTCTGCAATACTCCACCAGTAATCGATCTAGTTCGAAAGGACGATCATTGATCCAAAATCCTCCTACTCCATACCCATATACAACCCCTGGCTCCTCTTCCCATGCAAGAGCCTCAAAGTTGTAAGATCTAATCTCGAATTGGTCGCATTGTATATGATGCCGTCCTGCACCATGCGTACCCTAGCGCTGTGAACGCAGATGCACCGATTGTCAGCAACGAAGAGAGAACGACTTCGGATGGCTCTAACTGGCTGAAGGACATGGTTCTGGGTATCAACCTAGTAAACAACCGGTCTGCCTCCATAGACTGGTCCACTCACAGCGAACAATAACTCCCCATCGGACACGACGAGGTAAAAACAATTCTCTTGGAACTGGCATCCCGGAATAGGAACTGCAATGGTGGGATGCATCTCTAGGGTTCGTGCGGAACGCTACAACTGGACATCTCCATGAGCAGCACCACACATAATTGAGAGGATATACCTGTATATGTCTATGGTGAAAACATCACTTGCATAAGAAGTCATGCTCTGGAGTTCCGTGAAGTCATACGGCGAGCATCACCCTTCACCAAAGACCAGGCGACTCCCTTCCTTCATGCCCTCATCCACCCATTGAATGGTGGTGTTTTGATGGTTTGATGTAAACACCATCAATGACGGGAACATCATCATAGTGATAGAAGCCACATTCTCGGTCTTCTACGGCTGCACCCTTTGTCCAAGCACAAGGAGGCCGCCGATTGTGCTACTAACATAAAAGTACCTTCTAGAGAGAGAAGAAATAGAGATTCAACAAGGTAAACAGAATGATATTCAATCAAGGTAAACCATGGAGAAAAACCTTAGCCAATAAGTAGACGAAGAAACAGAACTTAAAAAAAAGATAGTATAGGAGGTGAATGCAAAAAAGGATCGCATATATAGAGATGAATATCAAGAAAGCACCTGCGAATAACCCGACTAATCTTCTTCTCAAGGTGGCGGCTAGTTCTCACATTCAACAACGTGATGGCGGCGTCATCTATCGAATACTCCTCCGACAACTCGTGATCTAGAACAATCCAGTTGGCTGGCATAAAGCGCTCCTCCGTGAAGCCGCGCTAGGCATTGTTGACTTCCCGGAAGGTGGCGTAGTAGTCAAAGTCATCCGTCGAAAGGAAGATGTCACCTATCTTCCGAACGAGTCCCTCAGGGATACCAGCCCACGGCAAGTCCTGCTTCTTCTTGCCGGCCATGGATGATGGCGTTCGTGTGGAATCAGTCCCATCAACTGCCAGAGGAAGCAATTCCATAGACATTTAAACAATGGGTCCATTTCAACAAATGCCTAGGAAAGCAAATATAAGCGTGTGGAAATGAGACGATGGCATGCACACAGCAACTGTAACCGTGTTTCATCAAACTAGCATAGGTACACACGTGCGCACATGAACTAATTATGGGACAACAGACGTGCACACGAGTGTACGACTCCTGGGAGCATGCAAATGTGTAGGATGATACTACTACTAGTAGTAGTAGTATCATGACCTCATTGTATTTAATTATCCCAAAATCTAAGGACAAAACATGCACTCCTTGGTCGCTCAGAGCACACGCAAACCTAAGTTGTGAGGGCATTTTTCATTTTTTGCATTGCATTTTTCATTTTTTTTATTTTGGTTGTGCCGTTGGATGCTCACCGTGTGGCCGGATGGGTGTATGCTCCGTGGAGCTAAAAACCTCAAGTTCACTCAATAGCATAGTTCTTAATTATTTGTATAGTCTCAATTGCTAGGCGGGAGGCAAAATTGGCAATACCAAGACGTCCTACTAATGCTCCTAGTTTTTCTCAATAAATCATGTAGTTGACCCAAGAATATGAACCACCATGTCCTATTAATGCTCCTGGCCACTCATGTTGTTAAACGGGAGTGCATGCATTGGCTTGCATGTTTTAAATTAGATGCGGTGGCCACGTGCATTGGCTGGATTTTAGGATTACTACTGCATGCAATAACTAGCAACAAAGCGAATATGTGAAGTTAATTCTCTGAACCAATGGTTTATTTGATTCAAAGGATTTTTAAAACATAGGAATAGTAAAAGTGTAGGAATAGAATGACATGACACTTATAATCCTACAGGAATGAAAAATGCAGGAATCGATAAGATAAGGTGTTTGATTGCACCGTACGAAAAACACAGGAAATTTTATACGATTTAGGTACATGTCATAGTTGTCATAGACACATAGGAATTTTTCCAAGAGGTCTCACCTCTTTCTAGAAAGAAATGCATAGGAGTTTTGTAGGATTTAGTCCTTTGAAACAAACACACTCTATTGAAAACATTCCTATGGATTGGAATCCTATAGAATTCCTTTGGAAATCCGTTGAATCAAACATGCCCTAAGTATTTAGAGAATACTACGTATCTGGGTTTGCCCTCCAGCCAATTATTTTTTAACAGAGGGAGTACTTAAGTGTGGTTATGGATGATTAGTTGATGTGACTCTCGGCCATGAATTCTTGACCAGATAGATGTATGTTCTACCACCTTTTTTACTACTACTACTACTACTACTACTACTACTACTACTACTACTACTACTACTACTACTACTACTACTACTACTAGTACATGGACGCTAACCAAATTCAAAATCTCAATCGAGCGGCTTAATCACACACCCCGACTTTGAAGCATTTCCTGCCTACCCGTTTCAAAAACTTTGACGCAAAATCTCCACTAGGGGAGTATCATTTTTGTATTATTATTAGATGGATGCTAGCTAACCAAATTCAAAATCTTAATCAAATGGCAAAACCACACACCGACTTTGAAGCATTTCCCGCCCCTCCGTTTCAAAAACTATGAGGCAAAATCTCCCACCGGGGGAGTACCGTTTTTGTATTATTATTAGATGGACGCTAGGCAAATTCAAAATATGAATCGATCGGCAAAACCAAACACTGACTTTGAAGCATTTCCCGCCCCTCCGTTTCAAAATTTTGAGGCAACAAAAATCTCCCACCGAGGGAGTACCATTTTTCTATTATTATTAGATGGATGGTTACCAAATTCAAAATATCAATCGAGCGGAAAAATCACACACCGACCTTGAAGCATTTCGTGCCCCTCTGTTTCAAAAACTTTTGATTTCAAAATTCCCATTCTACCCATTGTTCAAACGCCCTATGGGCAAACTAAAGTCGGTAGCTTGGGGCACGATCGTCATTTCTTTTCTGTTCACCACCTTAGTCCCGATTCGTGCTATTTTTCCCGCTGGCCTTCCCAAAATCCCAGGATCCTCTCTCACATCCTCACGTCCATGACCACCACATGCACCGGCTGGCGGCAATTCCACGGCGGCCGGAGCCGCTTGAGCTACGGTCTCGTGCACCGCCGCTTCTCTGATGCTCACCCACCGGAACTAGTTCACCAGAGCCACGGTGTCGGTCACCACGCTGATGGCATCATCGACCATCGAACCTCTACTTGGTGGCCGCCGAAAGCTACCTAATCATATAGGATCCACTTCACCGGTGTCCAGCAGACATTATCTAGTTCAAGGAGTTCCACGTCCACCGCTCTAGACCAGATGCACGACCGTCACTGTTAACTACATCGGATCTGCCTTAGCGACGCTCTTGTCCACCGCGCTCAAGCTGACATCGACCGCCAAAGATCTACTTCCCTGATGCCAATAGCCATCGCAACTTCAGCACCCTTAGTGACCTGGACGTCACATGCGCGGTACCAACGATGCTTAGACGCCTCGCCAACCAAGGTTATCGAAATCTCCAACCCATTTTTGTTTTATCAGCGGTATAGAAGGTTCAAGGCTATCTCAATGAACTACATTTTTGTAATTGTTCTAGTACATACAAGTCACTAGGCATGCATGTTCTTCATGCTAGAACATACAAGATCATTAGACATGTTGGTTTGCATTCATTGCTCTACAAATTTCAAGTCATGCACATGTTCTTAGCTACTTCATACAACAGTAATTGCCTGCTATTGTGTAGTTCTTTCAAACTCTAAAATTAGTGGAAAATATTAGTCTGGATTCCTTGCTCCGCACTTACTGAATCTATCTGGTTCATCCTAAGCTAAGTTCCTCCTATTATTTCCTCCTTGGCATCATTCTGCTATCCCGTAATACCCGTTTAGACTCTTCATACTAATTCAATTATAATTTTTTTTGCCATCTGGTTCTTCAAAAGCTGCAACAGTAACTATTTTCTTTTTCTTGCATAGAGCTCAAAATGGAACAATGAACATGTTGGTTTGCATAGCCTATTCTACAGGTTCACAAGCGATGCCATTATTTCCTTACCTGGTGCTGGTTTGTCCTAAGCAACGGCATAACTGTCCTATACTATGTATTTCACTCGTGGTTTGCATTCCTACTCTAGAAGTTCTCTTTTGATGGCATTATAATTTCTATCTGGTTGATTCTTGGCTATGATAGTAACTGCATGCCATTGTGTAGCTCACTTCAAATTTTGAGTCACCCAACATCTCTTTCCTTCCAGGAGATACCACTTCTTCCATATATATTTGCTGAAATGACTTGGCTAGTTTATATTTAATGAAATTCTAGGAAACACTTTGTTTGATTTCCCATTTCATTGTAGGTACACTTGTCTAATGATTGTTTGTCATGTTCTATAGGTTCATGAGCGATGCCATTATATCTCGTATCTGGTTCTGCTTTTCTTAAAACAACAACATGACTATCCTCTACTATATATAGTTCATTCATGGTTTGCATTTCTGCTCTACAAGTTCTTGTATGCTGTGATTTCTATCTGGTTCATTCTTAGCTATGGCAGTAACTGCATGCCATTTTGTATCTCAATGCAAATTCTGAGTCCCCCAACGTCTCTTGCATTCTAGGCTATACAACTACTTCCATATATCTATATTTCTTGAAATGACCTAGCTAGTTTATATTTGCTGAAATTCTAAGCCACACACACACATTTTTTATTACTTGTTTCATGGTAGGCACACTTGTTTAATGCATGTTTGCTTCTCCTGTTTGTTTGACATGTTGGTCAATAATTGAACCATTGACCAATTGTAAACTCCACTTCCCATCTCTTGTCATATAAGTCAAATGAGTAGTTTGTCTTGTTTGATGTATTAACTTGTTATTAGTTAGTTTCAGAATACAATTGTTGCCATCTTGTATTGGGCCGACAATGAACAGTAAAAGATGCTCGCTAATTATACACCTTTTATGATATTGGCACGAAAAATTGGCTTTTACAACTGATGATTTTCATGGTTGAAGGCTCGTTTTTCGTGGCCAAAGAGTCTTGCGCGACGGATGGCCTTCGTGGTAAAAGCCCCGTCACAAATGAATTAACCACGGTTTTTTTCAACCGTGGCGGATCGCACCCTTCAGCCATGAAAACTTGTTGTCGTAGATTTGTTCGCCAGCCACGCTGACGGCTGACGTCATGCAAATTGCCACGTGG
This sequence comes from Avena eriantha, assembly GCA_910589775.1. Classification (NCBI taxonomy): domain Eukaryota; kingdom Viridiplantae; phylum Streptophyta; class Magnoliopsida; order Poales; family Poaceae; genus Avena; species Avena eriantha. The sequence continues at coordinate 516,944,352 of OU342743.1, read as the reverse complement.
CAGCCGTCGTTAGCTGCCGGTTACCGCCGTTAACGGACATAAAAACCGTGGCAGAAGCTAGGCCTAGCGAAGGCCTGCGAAATACTAACTGGGCTAGCCCATTAGGGGAGCCCAACAAGAAGATGGACCGTTACTATTTTGTCCTGCACTATTTGAAATGTGCCCAAATATGCAGCCAACAGTGACCCACGAACTTTCAGGCCCGATTCTATTTCGGCCTACAGAAGTCCCATGTTGGTCCAACACTGTGCGACCCATTAGCAGCCTGCGCCAAGTCTCTCATGTAAACATAAGGCCTGCGGTTAGCCCATTACTGTTATCCCAGCACATTGTCGACCGCCTACTGACATCCCTTTTCTGAGATGGTCTGTTACTGTTCTGGCCTATTACTGTTATGGCCTTTTACTGTTCTGGTCTTTAGCTGTCCAGGCCCACAAACGGCCCTTTACTATTCTAGCATGGTAAAATTGTCGTCCTGTTACTACCCTCATCTGGGAATTTCTCGGCCCGTACTGTTCAGGCTCGTCACTGTTATGGCCTTTTACTATTGCGGTCCTTTACTGTTGTGGCCCACTACTGTTTTAGCCTGTTACTATTCTGTGATTTTTGCAGTTTTTTGCCTATTACTGTAATGGGCTATTTATGTTCTGGCCAGCTACTGTTACGGCATGTTACTGTTCTGGCCTGCTATAGTTACGGCCTATTTCCGTTACGGCATGTTACTATTATGGCCCGTTATGCCTGTTACATTTACGGGCAGTTACTGTTACCACATGCGGATTGGCCTGTTACGTTTACGACCTTTTACAATTTCATCATTTCTGAAACCCATTCCAATATCATAAAAAATATATAATAATCCAGCATTTTTTACTGTTCGTCATTGGTCGAATACACGATGGGACGATAAGAAATCATGGTACTGTTCCCTAATCAAGCTGCCTAGCGTAGTTATCATAATGAATACCGCAATGTGTGGATGATGTCAACTAAATGCCTATATGTCCTACGTGAGTTATCTAGATATTCCATCAGCTGCAAACTTCTTAAAATTATTATATATTATCAACTTAGGGGAAAGAAAAATCGGCATTTCAGTTGACAATCAATTTGATAGAAGAGTCCTCAATTTGCTTTCTCAGCCGATCACCTGGATCTTCCATTGAGTGTGACAGCTACATTGGAGGAGACATGACCTTGCAGCCCCCTCTTTGGCGGGGCTAACAATAATTGCAGTCTGAAACTAAGTAATAACAAGTTAATACATCAAACAAGACAAACTACTCATTTGACTGATATGATAGGAGCTATGAACTAGAGTTTACAACTGGTCAATGGTTCAATTATTAACCAACACGTCAAACAAAGATGACAAGCAATCATACATTAAACAAGTGTGACTACCGTGAAACGAGCTATCACAAATTGTATATGGAAGAGATGTTGGGTCAGATATAAACTAGCCAGGTCATTTTGAACAAACATATATGGAAGAAGTTCTATACCCCAAAATGCAAGAGATGTTGGGTTACTCGGAAATTGCGCTGAGCCACAAAATGGCATGCAGTTACTGTCATAGTGAAGAATGAACCAGATAGAAATTATAACCACATCATACGAGAACCTATAGAGCAGGAATGCAAACCACGAATGAACTATATATTGTAGAGGATAGTTATGTCGTGACTTAGGACGAACCAGAGCCAGAACCAGATGAGAGATATAATGGCGTCGCTCGTGAACCTGTAGAACATGACAAAAAAGCATTAGACAAGTGTGTTACATCCCAAAACTTTAATCCAAGCTTATCAAGATCCAAATCATCAAATTTAGGGTTAACAAAATCTTTTCCAAATTAAAAATGAAAGCATTCATGTGTATGTGCATTTAATTTAGGAATTGTTTTGAATTGCCATGGTTCTGTGATTCTTTGGTTGTAAAATGTTTCTTAGGTGAATTAAACATCATCTAAATCATTCCCAAACTTTTCCCAAAGAAGAACAACTCAAAATAAATAATTGAAGTGAATGGTCATTTTGGCCAAATTAACTATCATGCCTACTTTGGCTATTCCTGGTACTCAAAACTTAACAGAAACATGTGCGGATCTTTACAGCCCTTGATAGTACACATAATGAGGTACCAAAGCCCACTTTGTGATCTGATAAAAACATTCAAATGCTAATTTTAATCGACAGTTTAAAATTGAATCTATTTCATATGGGAAGATCCCACTATTTCATATGGGAAGATCCCACTATTTGAAACGACAGTTCAAGCAAGCTCAATTTTCAAAACCCAAGCACCCACCAAGTCTCAAGCTTATGCCTAACAAACCCACCAAAAATCTTTTCAAAATTCCAAAGTTTATTTCTTGCGGCCATTTAATCAAACACTTGGTAGGCAGGGTTAAACTCTAAACCATAGCTCACTATTTTGAACAGGGGTTTGCCCCCATTTGATCTCCATTTAATCCCCTTGTCCCCTCTTGATCTAACCATACCATTAGAACCCATCCCCCTTGTCCCAGCCACAGTGCCGAGCCACCCCGAGCACTAGCTCGTCGGCCGACCATGCACTCGCCCCAGCAGACCACCTCCCCCTCTCTTGCCATGTCTAGGAGGTAGCGAGGACCTCACCGCCACCTTCTGTCCCCTTCCCAAGTCAAGCCCAGCAGTGGACCACCGAGGAGAGCCCGCGCCCAGTGCCACCGAGCCATGCCGAGCACGAGCCAGAGCGCCGCACCCGGCACACGTGCACAAGCCGCCACTCGACTGCACCTCGCGCCCACCGCTCCGCCACGACCCAGGGAACACGACGGACATGACCGTTCGCCGCCCAACGCATCACAACCACCGCTCGCCATGGACACCGCCGCCTCTGCCGCTCAGACCGCCAGCTGCCCCCGACCGCATAACACCGCCCCTACGCCCACATTAAGTTCCTAGAGCACCGCCAGGAGACCGCCCGTCGATCGCCACCCTCAGCCATGCCGCTAGCCGCCCATAGCCATGTCGCCACCGTCGCCAGCCCATCCCTCTTGGTCTCGCCGTCGAGCCTATAAAAGGAGGGCACCCCCTGTCGTTTGAAGCACACCACTCCACTCCCCTCACCTCATTGATCCTTCCCCACCTCTAGCCGGAGCAAGGGGAGTAGCAGCTCGCCGGAATTGCACCGAAGCAGGCCGCCTCTAGAGGAGAAGGACGCCGCTGACTACGACCACCCCCGGAGCTGCCTCGACCATCCCTGAGATTGTCGTCGACCACCAGTCTGTTTACCCGCCTCGCCGTCGTCGCTGGAGCCCTGGTACGCCCCCTATCCACCCCCACCGAACTGATAGGGTTCGAGCTCGTCGACGACAGGTCCGTCGTCGACGACAAGCCACAGCCGTTGATCCTCATTCTAATCTAACGGCCCACATCGCCTCATACCGCTTCGCGCGTTATGAGCCGCTGACTTGTGGACCCCCCTGTCAGTTGAGCCCCGTGTCGCGGAGTTACACTGGGCCGGCCCGTTAGAGTTTCCCGCGCGACGCAGTTAGTTTGAATTAGGATTTTCCTTTTTAGTTTAATCTTAGTTTTGCCTCTGAGTTTGAAAATGAATTCATAGAGTTTGACAAATCCAAAATTGCATGAAACCAATTTTGTCTAAAAGGTTTTGAAATGATATATACAAGCCCGTTGGATTAAATTCAATTAGAGTTATAGATCTCTCCTAGTAAAAATAACAAAACAGAAGCATTTGCACCTTGCAACATTTTTATAAAATCAACCAAGATAGGTTTTGAGTTGATTCCAACTCTCAAAAATCACATTTCACCATATCTACCTAAATATGTAATAATATTAAGGTTTACATGCAGTAACTTTTGACTAGTACCAAAATAATGCTATATAAGCATTTCTAGTCACTTTAAAACATTAAATATTGAACTTAAACCAGAGTAATTATGATCCAACCGTTAAATCACATTCTCACATGTTAGAATATGTGGAGATGACATGTGTCCACATGATCCCCTATTTTAAGTGGTGAATATTAAATCTTAGTTAATTTTTCAATGAGTAGAAATTACTTTTCTAAATTAAAAAGAGTGAAACTATTTAAATTAAACTTGTGGTGCTTGATATGATAATAGATCATCAAATGTGTGTCTTAGAATGCTAATTAGACTAGTTAAGTATTTTTTTGGTGATTGTGTACTCCGTATGTATTTATAGATAATAGTACCGACCAAGATTTCGAGGAGGAGGAGTTCTACCAAGAAGAAGAAGAAAACTTCAACCACTGCACTTCACAAGGCAAGCCACCATGAACAATGCAAGCTAACACTTGCAAGTATAATTCTTAGCAAGCTAGGATTAAACTAGAGGGTTTAGCAAAGATGCTTTAGGCATGCTTTGGTCACACTACTTTGACTATTAGATACCCAAGTCTTATTTACAAGCTTTACTTCCTTTACTTTACACAATGTTCTCTATTTGTTTTGAAGGTAGCATAAAGAGTACAAAACTTGACCTATCTAGAACCCCTATAGATGTTATTCTATGGCATGAGATTGAACCCATATTTTCCACTTTAGTGAACACTCTTAACTTAGTAGTTTAGAGTAGATCAAAAACTTGAGTCACTTTAGATGGGAACACTTGGTGAAAATGAATTATGAAAACCTTGGAATGATGAGTCATTCTACTGAGATGTTTTGACATGTGTTGAGAAACACAAATGGTTTATGATGGTGAAAATTTTGAGGCATGAGCCTTAACCCTTTTATAAAATTGATGGTTGGATTCGGATGCGATACCATTCCAAATTTACCGTACAACCACACTACCTAAATTGGGTAAGGCTTAGCTGGAAATTTATATGCATTAGTATTAGTTCCCTCGCGGGAGAGGTTTGAGCTGAGGCTACCTCTCAATGTTGTCCACCTATGCAGTGCCCAAGATGACTAATGGTCATGGTTGGGAGGCCATGCTCATAGGAGAGGTGCTTATACTAGGGTGTGTAAAGGGAAGGTTATGTTTGATTATCTGCATACTAAGTATGATGATTCAGGGTTATCCCTGACAGATGTATCGAATCTTGTGGTGAAAGTGTACCACCTCTGCAGAGTGTCAAACTATTCGAATAGCCGCGTCCGTGGTTATGGACAGTTGGAATGGACATACTGTTTCATTGTCAGATGTTTTCCAAACAAATTATGAAATGAATGAGGAATCTTGACTTGACCACAACAGGGTTGTGTTTATGACAATAGCTTCCCACCTTAAGTGATTCTAGAACTTTATTTTATCTTTCTTTGCTTCAGAACTTAGCTTAGGTTTCAAACTTAACTTTATAGTTAAACTTAGATTTATCACTTTAACTTAGAACTACATTACTTGTTACAGGTAGTTTGCGAGTACATAAAGAGTACTCATGGCTTTTGTCCCTGGCTATTCTCATGGCCAGACTATGAAGGAGACTATCAAGATGATGGCCAATAGAACGGCTATGATAACTAGGACTATCTGCCTTCGTCAGCATTACCAACTATGATAACTAGGATGGCTCTGAAGATGCCCCCTGATAACTAGGACTATTTTTCTAAGATCTTATGTATGGTTTGTAATGGATGATGTACTGTGATATCCAATCCGTTATTTCTCGCAAAAATGGTAATCCTGGGATTGCGAGGTATGGCATAACGGGCATCTGGAATTAAAAATCCAGGTGTTGACAAGTTGGTATTAGAGCCATCCTGACCATAGGAGACCCTAGTTAGAATTGACGTCTTTGGAGCAAGACATTGGGCCTGTTTTTTTTAAACAGGCAAGGCATGATTTTGCCCTTTTCTCTGAACACACTCCATCTTTGGAGCAAGCAAGACTGATGATTAAGTCTGCATTTGTGTGCATACCTCGTTCTTACATCAATGCATGTGTTACCAACATATATGCAACACAAGAAGCCTAGGCCTCATCTAGATTGAGAAAGCCATGTTTCAAAAGAAAAGCAAAACAATCTACTTCCATTGATGAAAACAAGTACCAGTACAAGAGTATTAGGTCTACAAAATACTTTAATAACAGCAACATCAGCACTTTTGAGAGATTCGGTAGCTTTTGAAAGATTTAGCAGCATATTCTGCACTCGATCTGAACAATTCCCAGTACATAGGAATTATTACAAAATATATTAGCAGTTGCAGAACTCCATACAAATTCTTGGTAGAAGTATAAAACTACTCTTAGTAGTACCTTAATCTAGATAGGAATGATTACATGTCCCATCATATACTCAAAACATGCATGAGAGAAAGAGAGAGGTCAAAATCACCACAAGATCTGTATGCCAACGATTCAGCGTGTCCAGGTCGTGGCCGGGTAGCGCTTTCTTTCCCGCCTGGCACGCTTCGTCGGCTATGGATCCTCGTAATAGGCTTTCACCTATTCACCCTTAGCAAGATAGATGTAAAATTAATGGATCTTTCCATCCATTTCCACCACTCTGATTGCGAAGGGAATCTACCACTAAAATAAATAAAGTAATTAATAATACAATAGAGGGACTAGAAAATTACATAGTACATTCATACTAGGATCATCGGGAGAATATTATGATGTGATATCTTAGAATGGGTTGATGTAGTTGTCGATCCAACATTGGAACTCCACGAGGAACTCCAACCAACAATTGACGAGCTTGACAATAAGTCCCCGCTACCGATAGGTAATGATTGAGCGCATCCAGCGCGGCTTCGGCCGGCGACTCCACAATCTTTGTCTTAGAATAAAACTTGAGCTGATAGTACCCCCGGAAATCGACCAATGATGATATCCTCACCTCGTACTCCTTCAATTCCCACACCAAGGACCTTACGTGGCTGACGGACAAGACAATCTCCGTGTTGTACCCGTCAATCTAGCCGATGAACAGCATGCCAGTCTTCCCAATGTCGATGACATTTGTTCTCCGCAAGCACCCTGTAGGCACCGGCTTAGACGGGTCCCATTGTTTGATGATGTAGAGGACTATGGGCACCTCGATCGATTGGGTGGATTTGAGGTGCAGATACAACGTTAATTTGTTGCCGACCTAGTTGCATCCTGGCTCCATGCAGATAAACGGGTTGTGGATGCAGGAGATCTTGTGGGCATAGAGTTTGTTGAAGGAGACTACTTCCAAGCAGTTGTAGTTCGGGCAACTGTAACGTTCTCCGCCGATGACTTGGTGGTGTAGCTCCTTGGAGCATGCGGCCAGACGAATGGCGCTTTTAGTGTCGAGATGCTCAACAATTTGGTTGACTACGTCGTCGCCGACCTTGTTCAAGCCGCTCCACCGTCGGCTCTCCCTCGAACCTCTCCAAATTTTGTACAGACGATCTGCCATTGCGCCGAGGAGGATTGGGGGCGAGGGCGGATCTATATAGAACTGTTTTGTTTTTTGGAGGAGAGGGGTGGTGGTCTAGAAGGAGAGATGTACCGGGCGAGATGGCGAGGAAAATGTGTGATCCCAGATGCGGCCAGGCAGCGTCGGCGAGTGTGGACAAACTAAATGGAGATGGGGAAGATGCGATGGCTCTTTGAAAGAGGTTTTTTCTTTTCTTGTAATAAATTAACCATGTCACCTCCTGGCGTAGTATAGTCTCATCATGTCGGTTTGACTAGACACATTATTTATTTACAGGTTCAACTGTAGTACTGTTTGCATAAGTAGGAGTAGTATGTAGGAGTATTACTATACCTCCATCCCGAGGAATAAGGCGTCCTTGTTTTGGGTGTTTTTTCTTTGACCAAGATTTACTCTAAATATATAGTATAAAGAACATTGGTAGAAAATTTGCATTATTGGAAAGTTTTACTATACCTCCAACAATAATAGTTTTACACAAATTAATCAAGTGTATTAGTTACTTTATTTATTTTGTCAAATTTTACACAATGTAATCAAGTATGTATCTTCTCGGCACCCCGCACACACCTGCTAGTTGATCTCTCCCTCGTCCGGAGTGTGGCGCTCAGGACATTTTCCATGGTTAGGGTTCCGAGCGGGATCCCGCAAAAGTCCCGCCTCTAATTCATTTTGAAGTTTCTATGGGAGTACTTAAAAATGAACTAGAAGAAGAACTTCTACGGGATGCCGCTTTCAACTTTAACATTGGTATGATGGCTCTCTGTCTGTCTATCGTGTGTTCATCAACTACGTTGTGTTGGTGTGCATAGGAAGGAACAATTTTGGGAGTTGGGTTGGGGCGGCAGCAAAAAAGTAGTCGCCTGCTGACTCGTGTAATAACGAGCACGTTGGGGAACCCCAAGAGGAAGGTATGATGAGCACAGTAGTAAGTTTCCCTCAGTTATGAAACCAAGGTTATCGAACCAGTAGGAGAATAGAAACACCTCCAAGGTGTTGTTGCCAACTTGGAATCATGCACAACACAACCACATAACTTTGCCCCCAACTTACAGTGAGGTTGTCAATCTCACCGATTTTGCTAAAAACAAAGGATTAAACGTATTGTGTGGAAGAAAGTAAAAGCTTGCAGAAAGTAAACAGAAAGAAGTAAACAATTGTAGATTGATGATAAAAGAAAGGACCAGGGTCCATAATTCACTAGTGGTGGCTCTCCTTAAGATAGATGACATGTTGGGTGAACAAGTTACAGCAGGGCAATTCACAAACATCGAGAAAGCATACATGCATATACTAATCATCTTGACTCCTTTGAGATTTGATTGGGCATTACAACATTATACATAGACCATAATTCAACTGCATCTATGACTAAAAATCCACCTTCAGGTTATCATCCGAACCCCCTCTAGTATTAAGTTGCAAGCAACAGATAATTGCATTGCGTGTAAAGTAAACAATAGGATTGTTCTATGAACAGAGGATTGTTGTTTTCTCCCTAGTAGCAACAGCACATCTAGTACCTTAGAGATTTCTATCACTTCCCCGGATTACTAGAGGCATGAACCCACTATCGAGCATAAAAACTAATTCTTGGAGTTGCTAGCATCTACTTGGACAGGATAGCTACTAACAACGGAAAACATGCAAGATCATAAATAACAAAGACATGATAGAATCAATAATCAATCTGAAATAGCATCTCAATACCCATCGGATCCCCGCAAACACAACATGTAGGATTACAAATAGATGATCTTAATCATGCACGGAGCTCACAAGATCTAAACATGATAATACAAAGGAGAAGAACCAGCCATCTAGCTACTACATGGACCCGTAGTCTAGGGATGAAATACTCACGCATCACACCGGAGGCTTGCATGGTGATGAAGTAGGCCTCCAGGGTGAATTCTTCCCTCCGGCAGGGTGCCGGGAAGAGCTTCAGATCCCTCCCGATCTAGGGATGGAGATGACAGCGGCTACAGACTCGTTGGTGGAATTTTGATTGGGTCCTTAGCGTTTCCGTATCGGACGCATCTTATAGGGGAAAGGGGAGGCCGAGGGGGTGCCCTGGGTGGCCGCACCACCCCCTGGCATGGGCCAGACCACGTGGCCAGGTGGTGTGGCCATGCCCTGGCCCCTCTCCGTCTCGTATTCTGGCTCTGTGTCCCCCTCGGTGAAAAACTGACTTTGGCTTTTGTTCCGTCCAATTCCGAGAATATTCATTTTCTGACTTTCCTGGAACCGAAAACAGTAGAAAACAAGAAACTGCCACTCTACATCTTATTAATAGGTTAGTCCAAGAAAGTGTACAAAAAGTACTCCAAAGTGTGGACACAACATAAGAAAGTATAAAACCAAGCATGGAACATCAAACATTATGGATACGTTAGCAACATATCATTACCGATCAAACTTTTCGGGTTTCAATTTTTTCACTTGCTTCGTCCCAAACATCGCATGGAAGGTTATTACAAGGATCAACACTCACAACAATAGAGAAGGTATATTATACTTGGTATGTATATATAAATATATACACGTCCCATCCCATTCGATGCACTTCATTAGCAAGATCTGGCACAAGTGAGCACCGCACTGATTTCCTTTTGTTAAGAAAGTTGTTGTTGTTCTAGTACAAACGATATGGTTCAGCTAGTGGGTGGAGAAGGAGAGCTAGTCCCGACTGATTTTCCATGCTTATTTTCAGGCCCCTTTGTACTAAAACAAGGGTTAGGTGTAATTTTCTCGTTTTGTAGGTCCTTGATGTAACATGTACACTTCCACTAACCATGTTAAGTTGATAACCGAAGCATCTCGCTCCTTGTAGGCCAAACCTAGTTGAAAAAACGTGCCACCGCACCACATTTCAGACAAAGTCAACCATGCTTTCTTATAACTTCCTTGTTTTAGAATTGTTGAATCTTCCTATCTAAGTAACTTCCCCCACTTAGAGGACTTTATGCCGAATTAACGAAATTATGTCAGATATGAAATACTCCCTCCAATCGATATTACTTGGTGCAGAAATGGATGTATCTAGACATGTTTTAGTATAGACACATCCAATCTAGGGACAACTAATATGAATTAGAGGGAGTACAAGTATGCATGATAGGTTGCTCTTGAATTTTATAGATTTCGTTTGTTGGTACCAATGTCGTCAATATATCGAGAACCATCGCGAGATTTTAAAAATGCAACTAACTTCGTGCTAAGAATATGCATGCCTTCAAATTTGATAATGTTTTGAAGACACTGGAATAAAACAAATAATAAACCAAATACTTTCATGTGGCGTCCTCTTATGCGTATTGCTCGCCATAAAAAATCAGAAATTTGTGCTTGACACATCTTTTCAAAACATAGTGTACGAATTTCCATACCACTATATAGTGTACGAATAACTTCGAACATTGGCAGTTGGATATAGATTGGTAAAATCTGACATTGTTGACCATTGCATCTCTTTCAGTACATTTGATAATGTCAAGTCTAGCATATAGAAGATCCCATTATTGTTGGCCTCTAGCACCATGAATATACTATGCACAGAAAGTATAGAGAACATGGTTTTGAATGCCACAAGCCAAGTTTCCAGATATAGTGGTGTCGTGGTGTGGAACACGGCAGTATCATCGGGGATGGCTTGAAGGGGACAATCATGATGTTATCGGCGGCTACTCACAACGGGTTGGGCACAAATACTGCGAACACAGCGATGTACCCAGGTTCAGAGCCCTCTTGGCGAGGTAAAACTCCTACTCCTGCAAGGGTCTACTATCAAAGGGGCGGCTGCCCAATACAGATGCTCCTTGAGCCATTTTCCTAGCTACTCCTTGCTAGAAGGAGAAGAAGGAGCTACTGAACTTGTCCAATGTGGAGAACTTCTAACTTGTAATTATCTACCTAGAACCCTAGCACTACCCCCCTTATATACTAGTTGAGGAGGCAGTTTACAAGATGGGTTCTAGGGTATACTGTTTGGATCTAGGCCTTACAAAGTGGGCCGGCTGGACAGGGCCAAACGATAGGCCCCGGTCCAGTCAAGCCTCTAGTACAGGGAAGGGCAACACTACAGTGTCCAACGCCCCTGCTTTACTCGTCAGCTGGCTCTTTTTCCGTCAGTCGACTCTTTATGCATAAGCTAGAGCTTTCCTCGTTAGCCCATTCTTTGCTCGTAAGAATCCAGCTTTGGCACAGTTGTCCGGTAGCGCCGGCCAGGCTAGCCAGCCTATCCGGTCAAAGATGCGCTCAACAAGGAGCGTCATTCCCACCGTACTACTGCCAGCAGATTCGAGGCGGCCGGCTAGGAGCGGCCTCCAAGCAAGTTCTTCTAGCAACCTGGCTAGACAGGCCAGCTGGGGAAACTTGTTTGCGGACCGGGTGGTGGATTCCACCCGGCTATGGTTCCTTGGTCTGGGTCCAGATAGCATGAGCTCCTTGGAGCCGGGCGGTTGGTCCTGTCTTGGCCTACCTGGGGGTTATCCCCCTGACACTAGTCCCCGAGGGCGTTAGGACTTGGCCCCGTGGAGAAGTTCTTGCGTGCTCATTTGAAATGATTGATGGTGTAGATGCTTTGTCGTTTTCTTTTGTCTTGTAGTCTTTGTCTTGTACCGAGTTGAGATTCTTTGTTGTTTCCCGGCTGGGGTTTACCGGCTACGATGCCGATGGCCCCATCCATAGGGTGTGAGTGGTGATCTACTTGACCACCTACTGCACCCGGCCGGGAGAGGGATCGCCAGTTTGCTGTCGTCGTTGCTCATGTCAGCCATGCCTACCAGTTTTGGCGCGCATCATGTCAGTTTGACCTCTTGGTCTGTCGTGGCAGTTTTTGGTAACTGTGCACACGCTTTCATCATTGCGGTTTCTTGGAGATCGTGGGCGTGGTTTGCCTCCCGCGGTAACTCCTGCAGGATCTTCTGCGTGCGTGACGCTAGCGCATGCGATCTGCCCCGAACCATCATGGATAGGTGGGGTAGTTGCCTGCCACGTGGTGTGGAGGGAGGGCAACTGGCACGGCCTTTCTTCCCTGATAAATAGGGATGCCAAGGAGCGGGGGCTCTTTACTTTGTCTTCCTGTGCTTGCCGCCCCTACTCTCCTTCGCGCTCTAGCCCTCCACTGCTCCTCTACGCCGCTGCTTCTTGGTCGCCGGTGCCGTTCCTTTTCTTCTGCAGCAATTGGCCCCGCGCTTCAAACACGACCACCTTCCTGAACAATATGCTGCCTGATGTCACCGGAGGGTGGTGTGTCTCGTACGTCACCGAGGAGTTGGTGCAGAAGTACCGGCGGGGGAGGTTCCTGCCGTCGGAGCACTTGGTGAAGCACCGCCTCGTGTCGGAGGGTGAGCGAGTGCCCAACACTCAGCCTGGCGAGGCCATCATCTTCCTCGTCCACTTCGCTTGCGGCCTTGGGTTGCCGCTGAGCCAGTTCGTCCTGGAGCTGCTTGTCTCCTTTGACCTCCAGCTCCACCATCTCGGAGCCAACGCCGTGGTGTTGCTGTCGCATCACGCGGCTTGCTGCGAGGCGTACGTTGGCATCCGTCCCGACACCACAAACTTCTTGAAGTTTTTACCCTTCAAGGTCCAGGTGGTTGGCAATGGCGGCCGGCTAACGGAGACGGGCTGCTGCGCCATCTACCCGAGGCCGTCGACGGTGATGCCGCATCTGGAGCTTCCGGACACCGTCAAGCTGTGGCAGCGTTCGTATTTCTACAGGCGCAATGCCACCGAGGTGGACTGGATCAAGATTCTGGTCTTCGCGAACGTCCCTTCCACCTAGAAGGCCTAGAGCGTCCAGCACTTGGGCGCTCGGGGTGACATCGACCGAATGGCCGCCCGGTTGGCGGTCCTGGTGGATAAGGAGCGGCTCACCGCCAGGGACATTTCTCTATCCTCGATGACGAGCCGCGTGCTCCCGCTGCAGCACCGGTAGATGTTCCACCTCTCCGGCCATCTGGATCATACCCGGATGTCCCGACTAGACGTGCCGTACGTAGCCCTCCGCGAGTGGATTGACGCCATCTCCAAGGAGGCGTTGGAGGAGGACTGGGAGTTCTCCTACCGGCCATACCACCGCGGCCGGCTCCCGCCGAAGGTGTGTCTCTTCTCCTCCTTTCCTGGTGGATTTTCCTGAGGGATTCCTGTTTCGTGCCTCTTATCTTGACTTGTGGAGTAGCTTTTTACGGCGTAACTAGCGGAGGAAGGCATGGGAGGCAATGAGCTCCCCAACTTCGCGCGGACCACAAGGCCGCAAAGGCTCCGGTGGTGGAGCCGGAGCGGTTCCCCATGCAGGCCAACGAGGGCTGAGAGTTCACACCCGGTGAGAGTTTTTTCCTCATCCTTGCCTGCCTTGCTCCTGCTACGCTCTAGCCGCTAACTTGATATTTTGGCTGTGTTGGAATAGCCGTGCATGGCGAGGATGCGGATCTTGCCGACGCCGCCGCGCCCAGCGCCAGGGGGAAGCATGCCACCTCAACCAGCGCTGCGCCGGCTGGAGGCGGCGCCAAGAAGAGCCGCCACCCTAGACCCGCGGCCACCATTCCGAGCATTGCCGGGTAGGTGCTCATTTACTCCTGATACTTGTATTGATTGGCTCGCATTCGCTTTGTTCACCCTTGTATTTCCCGCAACGAGGCGATGACCTTGCCCGGATCCGCGACCGTCGCCACCGCGTCCGCCCCTCCGCCTGCTGGGGATGGAGGTGCGCCGACTGCAACGCCCAAGGTTGCGCTGGCTGTGACACCTGAGGCGGCACCTGCTCCACCGACTGGGGCCAGTGCGGATGCGGTAGGGGTGGTACCGCCGGCTGCGCCCGTGCCGCTTCACCGGGCCAGGGCCATTTCTCGGCTTGCCGAGGGTCTTCTACTTGGGTGCACTGGCATAGCCACGCCTCCCTCTGGCTCGATGGTGGGCGCTGACTCTGGCGCCTACCGGGTGGAGGAGCCGGTGGAGGTGCCGCAGCCAGAGATCTCTGTCCAGTCGGCGGGTGGGCTCTCCGCGGTCCCGGGGAGCGACGACGACCTTCAGGTCACCTGTTGGACGCCGGCTTAGGCTGCACCACCACTGGACACCGCGCTGGCGCAGCTGTCGGGGACGTCACCCTTGGAAATTGGCCAGGCCCGCCAGCTGGTGGAGGCGCTGGAGCAGGGGCTTGGCCAGGCAAAGACGCTAGGGGCCTTCATGGAGGTATGCATCCTATTGCCAATCTTGATGGTTGTTCACCGTCTCGCACCACAGCCGGTTCTTACTTCTCTCTTTTACGTAGAGGGCACTCGTCGACGCCGACAAGACCTCGCGGGACCTAGGCCTTCAGGTTGCTTGCTTTGCAGTGTCTTCCTGATTGCACGATTTCTCGCGCTTCTTGTTTAATATTGGTTACTCTCCTGCAGCTCTACTGGTAGACCGGGACCGTGAGGTGGCCCGGCTGAAGGGAGAGGTTGCCTGGTTGGAGGAGTCCAACAAGGCTCACGAGGACCAGATCACCCAGCTGGTTGTGCATTAGCAGCAGATGGACATCAAGGCTGGCCAAGCTAAGAAGGTGGCGGACACCCAGACCGAGGAGCTGAAGAAGCTAGAGGTGCTCGATGAAACCTAGGAGGATGCCCTCAAGGCTTCTAAGGCCAGGGAGGAGGCGGCGGCACTGTGAGAGCTTTGCCAGATCGCCGAGATTGTCATCCCTAAGTGTTCTCAGTCCCAGCCGGTATTGCAATTTTCCCTTCTGCAGCCCACATTGACCATTGTCTCTTTTCCCGGGTGCAGCTCAGTATCCTAAGTCGACTAATCAGGCGCTGGCCCGCATTCCTGAGATGTATCCGGAGCAGGATCTCCACTCGGGGGAGCTGGTGGCGGTTGTCAGTGAGGAGGCAAACCGGCTTCGTGCCACCGCTCTCAATTTCCATGACTACATCTGGCCCGATACCATCCAGCCGGCCACCATGGACGCTCTAGCCGGGAAGCTGTCGGGCGCTCTGGATCTTATGGATGTGGCTGGGGAGTGGGCGGCTCGTCATGGTGCGGAGATGGTGTTGGCGCTGTTGAAGTCCTGGTACCCAGATGGGGATCATTGGAGCCTTTCTCGCGGATTTCACCAGGGGACTAGCTATGATCAGTTTCGCGCCGAGGTTCCCGATATCCACTCTTGTGGGGTGAAGATCGGGAGCTTCGTCTAGCTAGACCGGGACTTCAGTGACCTGGCTGGCACGGAGCTGTATCACCACGACCCGGTTGTGCCACACACTGAAGCCCCGGCTGCACCCAAGACCGCCTCGGCTGACGTTGCCTCCAGCAGCCAAGCCCTAGCTAGTGCCTGTGGCCCTTTTGCCAGCTAGTTAACTTCATCCCCGGTATGCCAGGAGTATTTGTGGATGAAGAACCTGTTTTTTCTTGTGCTGTTGAACAATCTTCTCTGTTCTTGTTACTAAACTCTTTTGGGAGTATCACCTCCCTTTGGATAGTTGCCCGTGGTTTTACATTTGCACTTTTTGTTTTGCATTTGCTGCATGCTTGTTTCTGTGTGGGGGCGCGTAAGAGAACCCACATGGTGTAGTCCCCGAGGTTCAGGCCGGCTGGAGGATACAGCCGGGTCGAAGCTCCTTTATGCTATTGTCTGTTTGCAGGTTTCTGTGTGGGGGCGCGGAAGCGCACCCACAAGGTGTTGTCGCCGAGGTTCGTGTCGGCTGGAGGATACAGCCAAGTCAAATCTCCTTGACCTGCTCTGTTGCCACCTGGAAGCTACTAGGCTCCGGTTTGGGTGTTTGTCGTGGAACTTTGGCTCATGCAAACATAGAAACAAACAAGTTGTTTCCCTGGTTAAACAGATGCAAGTTGAATTGTAATCTTAGATTCACTAGTTTTGAAGTTTTTCTATTTCACACAAATCCAATGTCTTTGCCCTTTTCTCAGTGAGCATTGGCCAGTTTCTTATGTTGTTCCCTTGTAGGCTTCGAGCCGGAGTCGAAGGGCTAGCTTAATAGGCGTACTATACGATACTTCGGGTTTGGGTCATTGGCCTTGGGCGAGTGAGCGCAGCCGGGACATCCAGACGTCTTTGTATTCCTCATAGCCTTTTTGTGTAGGGGCCTTCGAGCGTTCTACTCTTGCCGCATCTGTCAGCCGGCTTGGGGTCTATAGCCCGAACCAAATAGGAAGCCCTAGGAACTGTGTAGAGTACTTTGTCGTGTAGGTCACGCGGCCATTTGGGCCAACCGATGAGTCCCCGAGACGGATCGCCGGCTCCGGGGTTAGAGTAATGCAGCCGGAAAACCAAATTGTGCAGCATGACTTGCGGAGTCCCCGAGACTGTGTCGAGGCTCCCATGCTTGTTTATTACACAAAGGTAAGATACATACAGTTCGTGTTCAAGTGTAAAAGGGGCGAAGTAGGCTCGCATTCCAGGGGTGCTCAATTTCTTCACCTGAGCGATCCATCTTGTTCTTTTCTGGCTGGCGGGCGTCGATAAGGTAGTATGAGTTGTTCTGCAGTGCCCGGCTAATGATGAATGGGCCCTCCCAAGGCGGAGATAACTTGTGCATCCCCTTGGTGTCTTGTACCATCCTTAATATCAGGTCGCCTTCGCGGAACGAGATGCCGTGGAACCGGCTGGCGTGGTAACGGCGCAAGTTTTACTGCTAGATGGCGGATCTAGACAAGGCCGACTCGCGTGCTTCTTCGAGAAGGTCGACGCTGTCCTCCCGTGCTTCTTTGGCTTGCTGCTCTATGTAAAGCAGTTTGCGGGGTGCGTCGAACTCGATGTCTGTGGACAAGACCACCTCCGCCCCGTAGACGAGGAAGAAAGGAGTGTAGTCGATGGACCAGTTTGGTGTGGTGCGAAGGCTCCAAAGCAGAATCGGTAGCTCCTCAATCTAGTAGCCGGGGAATCGCACCAGTGGCTCGGTCAGCCGGGGCTTGATTTCGGCTAGGACTAGGCCGTTTGCTTACTCGCACCGTCCGTTGGATTATGGGAGAGCCATAGATGCAAGGTCCAAGCGGATGCCCTTGTCTCCACAAAATCGTGCGAAAGCTCCCTTGGCGAAATTTGAGCCGTTGTCGGTTATGATGTTGTTGGGGGTAGCCAAAGCGTGTGATTATGTCCATGAAGAACTTGACCAATGTTGGTCCACCCAGCTTCTTTATTGGCTTTGCCTCTATCCACTTGGTGAATTTGTCCACCGCCACCAGTAAGTGCGTCATGCCGGATCTGGCCTTTTTAAAAGGGCCGACCATGTAGAGCCCCAGACGGCAAACGTCTAGGTGATGGGAATTGTCTTGAGCGCTGCAGATGGAGTGTGCTTCTGCTGGCCGAACTGCTGACAACCGTTGCATGCCTTGACGATTTGCTCGCCGTATTCCAGTGCCGTGGGCCAGTAGAACCCATGGTGAAATGCCTTTGCCACTATGGCTCGTGACGACGCGTGGTGGCCGCACTCGCCCTGGTGAATGTCGTTCAATAGTCGGGTTCCTTCTTCCCGGCTCACACACCGCTGAACAATGCGCTTGTAGAGCTCGTTGTTGATGATGGTGTATGTGCTAGCTCTGTGCTTCACCTGCCTTGCTTCTACCTCTTCTTCAGGCAGTTCTCCACTTGCGAGGAATTTCATGAACGGTTTGGCCCATGTTGGGCTTTCCCGGATGGCGTATACCGCCTGCATGAGCAGATTTAACTCTGCGCGGATAGCCGGGCTGGACCTGTTCGGTGGTCTACCCAGCGAAGCAGCGGAGCCGGCGGCCTCCAGGCTGGACGCGGCAGTCCCCGGGTGCGGTGAAACAGTCGCCGGGTGTGGTGAAGCAGTCCCCGGGTGCGGTGGAGCAGTCCCCCGGTGCGGTGAAGCAGTCCTCGGGTGCGGTGGAGTAGTCCCCGGGTGCGGTGTAGCAGTCGCAGAGGTCTTGGAGCCGGCAGTCCCCGGGTCTGCGTCCAAAATTAGGGAGTCGGATTCGGGAGACGGCGTGATTGATGGCTTGTGCAGGTGCTCGAGGGAGACTCCAGGAAGAATTCCTTGCCTTGTTGACCCGATGCGGGCAAGTGTGTCCGCGGCCTTGTTGTTTACCCTGGGGACATGGTGAAACTCGCATCCTTCGAAACAGGCACACAAGTGTTGTACAAAGAAACGATATAGATCCATGTTTGCGTCCCTAGCATCCCAGTCGCCTGACACTTGCTATACCACATGATCAGAGTCGCCGAAGCATAGGATGTGTCGGATGCGTGTTTCTTTTGCCATCTTGAGGTCGTGGACGAGCGCCTCATATTCCGCGATGTTGTTGGACGCACAGAAGTGGATCTGTAGCACATATTCCAGCCGGTCTCCTTTGGGAGAGGTGATGAACACTCTGGCTCTGAGCCCTCCATACATTTTGGAGCCGTTGAAATGCAGCTTCCAATACATGGAGTCAGGGGAAGGCGGCATGTACTGCATCTCGGCCCAATCAACAAGGAAATCCGCCAAGACCTGAGACTTGATCGCAGTTCTTGGCTCGTACTATATGTTGTGGGCAACGAGCTCTATGGCCCATTTCGCCACCCGGCCTATGGCGTCTCTATTGCCGATGATCTCCGAAAGTGGCGCGACCGCCACCACCTGGATGTAGTGCTCCTGGAAGTAGTGCTTCAATTTCTTGGCGGCCAAGTACATGCCATACACCAGCTTCTGGTAGTGAGGGTAATTCTGCTTCGAGAGCGAGAGTACCTCACTCAGGATGTACACCGGTCGTTACACCGGCTGCGCTTTTCCTTCTTCTGGCCTCTCCACTACCAGCACCACACTAACGACCCGGTTGGTTGCTGCGATGTACATCATTATGGGCTCCTTTGCTACTGGTCCTTCTAGAATAGGTGGTGAGGTGAGCATGCGCTTGAAGTCGCGGAAGGGTTCATCCGCCCATGAACAAATTTGTCCGTCTTCTTCATGAGTTGGTACAGCGGGAGTGCTTTCTCGCCCAACCGGCTGATGAACCGGTTGAGGGAGGCCAGGCATCTGGTGAACTTCCGAACATCTCGTAAGTTCTTGGGCGGCTGCATGCGCTCGATTGCGCCGATCTTCTCCAGGTTCACCTCGAGTCCTTGCTCTGATACGAGAAAACAGAGGGTTGACCGGCTGGGACGCTAAACACGCACTTCTCCAGGTTCAGCTTCATCTGGAACCGGCAGAGGTTGGTGAATGTTTCCTTCGGATCTTCAAGGAGTATCTGGCCCTCCTTGGTCTTGACTACCACATCATCGATGTTGGCGTGTACATTTCTATCGATCTGAGTCTGCAAGCACTTCTGCATGCAGCACTGGTATGTTGCTCCAGCATTCTTTAGTCCAAACAACATGGTGGTGTAGCAGTAGGCTCCATAGTGAGTGATGAATGCTGTCTTTATTTGATCAGCGGGGTTGAACCGGATCTGGTGGTAGTTGGAGTACGCGTCTAGAAACGACAACAGCTCGCAGCCAGCCGTGTAATCAATCACTTGATCTATCCTCGGCAGGGCGAATGGGTCTTTGGGGCATGCTTTGTTCAAACTGGTGTAGTCAACACACATGCGCCAAGTCTTGTTCTTCTTCAGCACGAGTACGGGGTTTGCCAACCATTCCCAGTGGAAAACATCCATGATGAATCTGGCTGCGAGCAGCTGGGTGATCTCCTCACTGGTGCTTCTTCTTTTTTCTTCCGCGAAGCAGCATAGTGACTGTTTTGACCAACTTTGCGTCCGGCCTGACATGCAAAGAGTGCTCGGCAAGCTCCCTCGGAACACCTGGCATGTCCTTGGTGGACCATGCGAAGATATCCCGATTCTCACAGAGGAAGTCGACGAGCGCACTTTCCTATTTGCTATCAAGGCCGTCTCCGAACAGAACGAACTAGTCCGGCTCGGCCTCGTTCAACAGGATCTTTCTCGTGCCCTTGGATGGCTTGAACTGTGCTTCTCCAGCCATCTTGGCTTCGCTAGCCGACATGTCCTTCTGTAGGGCCGCCACGTTCTGCATGATTATGCGCTTCTCTTCCGCGATGATCATGGCTTCTGCTATTTTTGACCTGTCTATTGCGCACTCCACAGACCGTTTGTAGCAACCAGCCACGGTGATGACGCTCTTGGGCCCTGGTAGCTTCATCTTGAGGTATGTGTAATGCGGTACTGCCATGAATTTGGTGAGTGTCGGGTGCCCCAGGATGGCGTGGTACGCGTTGTAGAGGTTGACCACCTCGAACCAGATGGGCTCGCGGCAGAAGTTATCCTCCATGCCGAAGATGATGTCCAGCCGGATCTTTCCGATCGGCCAGTGCGACGGGCCCGGGACAGCTTCGTGGAAGGAGGTGCTTGACGGCTCCAGCTACGACTCGCTGATACCGAGCCACTCTAGCGAGCTACGGTACAGGAGGTTGATGCCGCTCCCTCCGTCTACGAGGACATGGAAGAACCTGCATGAATGCTTCTGGGAGACAATGATAGGGTCCGAAACCATCGCCTTAAATCCCTGGGTGAGGCATCTCAGCTGGCTAGTCCTTCTGGCTCGATGCAACTTCTTGCTCCGACCAGTTGAGGTACTGGGGTACGAGAGGAACAATTGCGTTCACTTCCGCCTCGTGGCGCCCCTTGTTGTGCTTGGTCTCCGGCTCCGTCGTGAAGATGTGGTAGTTTCCCACCTAGCGGGGGTAGTTGTTATCATCATCTTCCCCTCGGCACTGGTTATTGCGATCTCCTAGTGGCCCACCGGCTGGGGGAGGCGGTGCCTGTGTAGCCGGTGTACCAGCGATCTCTGCCATCTTCTTCGTCCAGGTGCACTAGCGTGTGGTATGCGTAGCTGGTTTGTTGCATCCACTGTAGAACTTGTTGGGCCCATCAAGCATTGACTCGATGGTGTACTTGGGCCTCGGATGCCGATCATCAGGCTTCTGTCTCTGACTTCCGCCTGCAGCCGGATCTTCCTGTACTACCGCTACCTACCTGGAACCGTACTGGTTATCCGGCTGGTCATCCTTTCTCTTGTCGTGGCGGTTGTCATGCCACCTGGAATTATGGCCATTTCCTTCTGGCTGGCGCCGATCCACGGCGACATCGATGATTATTTGCCCTTGGTCGTCCACCCAAATAGATCTTTTCATGGCCACGTCGGTCATGGCGTACTTGTCTGCGATGGCCATGGTCTGCGCCATGGTTGTGGGCTCCACCCGATGAAGCTTGTGTTTGAGCGTAGTGCCGTCTCTGCAGCCATTGATGAAGAAGTCAACTGCCCGGTGCTCGCATACCCCCTCACAGGAGTTGTGCATGCTCGTCCACCGGGTGATGTAGGAGCGATCAGATTCATCCGGACCCTATACGCAGAGGGCGAGTTCACTAGGTCGGCCTGGGCGCTTGTAGGTGCCGGTGAAGTTGCGGACGAACGCATGCTTGAAATCGATCCAAGCGTTGATGCTGTTGTCAGGGAGTCTGTTGAGCCACGTCCTGGGTGAGTCGAGGAGCATGAGAGGGGCATAGCGTACGGCCACCTGGCAGTTGCTGTTTGTGATGCCCACAACGGTGGTGTAGTCCACCAACCAGTCCTCCGGCTTGACAGAGCCGTTGTATTTTGTCGTGTCCCTTGGGAGCAAAAATCCCTTTGGAAACGGCTCATTCCGAATGCATGGTCCGAAGCATCTTGGCCCGGCTAGACTTTCTTCTTCCAGCGCGCGTGACGGGACTAGTAGGTCGATTCATGAGGGCATGTCTTGTTGGTCCTTTGGCTCGAGCGGTCACAGCTAGCCAGATAGGCGGGCTTTGGGCAGCGCTTGGCCTTTTCCGGCTTCATCGGCCAGCTCGCGGTTTTTGCTAGTAACAGCCGCCGTGTCGCAGTCGTTGTGCCCATGGCCTGTAGATCCACCGCGTTGGTGGTTTCTTGGCCTCGCTCCATTTGGGGAAGATGCCTTGCTGCCGCCTACAGCCGGATTCAGCATCCGGCAAGCCGGTTGGGTCCTACTATTGTCGGCCATGCTGAGTTCTACCTCGGCCTGCTGTTTGTTTGCCATAACCATGAGGATCTAGACACGTGCCTGCTGACAGAGCAGCTCCTCGCCCTCCAAGTGGCTTAGCTCTACGACTGTCGCCTCCGTGGTCCTCATGTTTTTAGCAGGAGTGTTGTAGACTGGCTGTACCGCGGGCGTACGCGGATCAGCGGCACGATCCATCTCCGAGCAGAGGTTTCAGCCTTGGGGATAGGCCAGGCGGCTGGTGCCGGGTAAGCGGGCGAAGCCGTACATGATGTTGTAATCTCACATGGTCACGTTCATCCCCCATTGGGCGGCTGCTACTTTGCCGTCTTCATCCAGAAGGTTCCAACGAGTGGCCTCCAGGGCTGCCGCAGCTGCAGCTGGGTTTGCCTCGATGGGGGTGATGGGGTTGCGGAGGTGTTCGATGGACGCGTCGAGCAGGTCCTAGTTCGGGAGGCGCGAGTTGGTGGCTGATACGTTGCAAACGTATCTATAATTTTTGATGTTCCATGCTTGTTTTATATCTACTTTCTTATGTTTTGTCCACACTTTGGAGTATTTCTACACATTTTCTGGAACTAACCTATTAACAAGATGCCACAGTGCTAGTTGCCTGTTTTCTGCGGTTTTTGGTTCCAGGAAAGTCAGAAAATCAATATGATCAAAATTGGACCGAACAAAAGCCAAAGTCAATATTTTACCGGAAGACACATGGAGTTCGAAGGAGAGAGGAAGGGGTGCCATAGGGCGGACACACCACCCCTTGACGCGGGAAGCCCTAGGACGCTCTAGGGAATGTTGTGGTCCCCCTGACCGGCCATCGACCTCGCCCGTTCGCCTATAAGAAGCCCCTGGGACGAAAACCGTAAATCGAACAGCCTCCAGCCACGAAAAGTTCCATAGTGCCGCCGCCACCGAAGGGGCGATTCAGCGGATAGAAAGTCTCTGTTCTGGCACCCTGCCGGGACGGGGAAGTTCCCCCGGAGCCATCTCCATCGATCTCCATCACCGTTGCTGATTCCCATGAAGATGAGGGAGTAGTTCTTCCTCGAGGCTAAGGGCTCTACCGGTAGTTACGTGTTCATCTCTCTCTCTCTATGCATGATCATATTGTGATCATGAGCTTTGTAATCAAGTAGATCTACCTTGATACTCAAGTGCTTTAATAGATCTCTGCTCTCCCCATGTGTGTGAAAGTGACAGCGTGCACACCATGGTGGCACTTAGGCTAGAGATTACAAATACTTGTTATGAGTTATATTTGGAATTGGATGTCTCTATGAAATTGTGGTGTTTGTTGGAACCATCTAGCGCTCAAGGTGACAGTGTGGGGTTACGTAGATGAGGAAATCGAACTTTGAGGTGTGCTGTTATAGCACTACCATGGATTAGAGCGTCCAACCGGAGAGTAGTTCAGGGTAGTATCATAAAAAGATGATATTTATATGAGAGTGTTCACTAGTGAAAGTATGATCTCTAGGCCTTATTTCTATGCATTGAAACACCATTTGCAACTAGATTTCTTACATGTTTGCTTGCTTCCATCTTTTTGCCTTTACTCTTTTCCTCCGGTCAAGCTATTTTCTGGCACCGTTACCACTTATAATTATCCATACCATTTGTATTTCACTATCTCTTTGCCGAACTAGTGCACCTATACACCTGACAAGTGTATTGGGTGTGTTGGGGACACAAGAGACTTCTTGTATCTTGATTGCAGGGTTGCTTTAGAGGGGATACCTTTGACCACTTCCTCCCTGAGTTTGAAAAACCTTGGGTGATCCACTTAAGGGAAAACATGGTGCTGTTCTACAAACCTCTGCACTTGGAGGCCCAACAACTGTCTACAAGAATAGAAGTGCGTAGACATCAAGCTATTTTCTGGCGCTATTGACGGGGAGGTAAGGTAAAAGGTACTCACATCCTCCGGTGTGAGTGCTCGAAGTTATTTCCTTTAGATTCTGCAATTTTGTATTTTTGATTCTTGTTTTTATTTTCACTAGTTAGGCTTAATGGAAAACAACAACAAAATTAGAGATCTTTTTAGTATTTTTCCTAAGGTAGAACATGAATTTTCTGAAAAGAAAATTAAAAAACCCATGGAACTTTGTTTGCATGCTAATAGCAATGTTATTAGTATGGATCTTTTGAACACCTTTGTTACTAATTCTATGGAAACGTCTAAGCTTGGGAAGTTAGTTTTTATTAAAATGATCTTTTTAGTTCCCCAGCTTTAAAGAAGAAAATTTGCTCTAATGATACTTTATCTCCCATATGTGGTAATTCTAATGATACTTGTGATATTTTAAATCCACATACTGAAAGCATCTCTTTTAGAATACCTATAAAAATTGTTGAACGTGTTATGAATACCTGTTATTTTGGAGATGGAACTATCCATCCTTGTGATCATTTACTATTTATACACCAATATGCGAGTTGTTCAAGTGTGCATGTATTTCAATGAACCAAGTTAAGAGGAATCTATTCCCTTTTTCACTTAAGGGCAAAGCAAGGGAGTGGTATGAGCTACTAGATGATCCTCATCATTTGGAGTGGAAGGAACTTGAATCTCTATTTTACTCTAAATTTTATCCTCCTCATGAAATTCAGAAAGATAGGAATTACATTTATAATTTTCATCCACATGATGGAGAAAGTATTGCCCAAGCATGGGGGAGATTGAAGTCACTAATGCTTAAATGTCCCATTCATGATCTCCCTAGTAATATTGTTATCAATAATTTCTATGCAAGGCTTTCAGGACATTACAAGCACTATCTAGATACTTGTTTAGAGGGATCCTTCACAAGTGAGGAGGTCAAAGCTAAGTGGGATCTTCTTGAAACAATTCAAAGCAATACCGAAGAGTGGGATAACGACAAAGGTAAGGAACCATGTATAAACTATGAGTATGACTGCATTAAGTCTTTCGCTGAAACTGCTGATTTTCAAGAGCTTAGTGCTAAATATGGTCTTAATCCTCAAATTCTTGTTTATTGTTTTAGAGCCTTTGCTTCTCATATAAATGCTCCTAAAAAATGGGACATATATCATGAGCCTTTTAAAGACACTTGCATGGAAAATGAAATTGTTATTAATGATAGCAATAAACATGCTCAAACATCTGAACGTACTATTTCTTATAAGCATGTTAATTTTTGTGGAATACATAGATCTTGTGAGAATAACCAAATTGAAGAATAATATTGTATCACCCACAGGAATGAAAAAACTAGAATCTGGTATAGGGCTCTAAATGATCTTCGTAAAAAAATTTGTGCCCTCTATCCTTTTATTTGTGAAATTTGCTTTGAAGTGGGTCATTTAAATTTTCAATGCTCAGGCCATAATAATAGCCCTTATAATCCAATGAGTACTGCAAGTTTGTATTGTGAAGACATGATCACTCCTAATCAGCATGATGAACTTACATTATTTTTGGTGTGTGAAGAGTTATCAAGAAAAACCTCTTTGGTAGATATGGGTCCTTTTGATATGAATAGTATCCTGCATGGTTGTCATCCTTATTGTGTTGATAATTGACACACAAATACTTACATACAAAATATTATAAAAGATGAGGTTTTACCAAAATATGAAAGGACTAGTATGTGTTTTGATCTTATTAATGTAAAGGAGGAACCCTCCAAAGTTTCATCTATTGTCTCTACCAATAAACCAGGGTATATGGAGAAGCTTCCTTTCAAGCCTGTCCCTCCTAAAGAGAAGAAGAAAAAGAAGAAAAGGAGGAGTAAAAGGAGAGAGGAAACGGTATTTTCCCCTAAGGATGTTACTCGTATAATAGTTTTTGATGAGTCTGAACTCGATGATGTTCCTATGCCTGTTACCTATAGTAGTGATCATGATTGGGAAAAGCACACTTCTTTTGATATTGAAAATCTCTTCAGTTCCAATTCTGAAAATGATGATATTAATAACTGTTGTACTATTATTTCTATCCATGTTCCTTCCAATGATGACATGTTTACAAATGAACACACTTTGGAAGATAATTATTCTATTCCTTATGATGATTGCAATGATGAATATGATATTTCAGTCCACCTACTATTGAGGAGAAAATTAATTATGATTACAATATGCCTCCTATATTTGATGATTATGGTGATGAGAATAATAATGATAGCTATTTTGTTGAATTTTCTCCCACTACAATTAATAAGAATGACTATGTTTATGTGGGGAGTATTAATTCTTTTATGCATCTGGCTCATGATAAGAATGTTTCATTTGATAGTTATATTGTTCATTTTATTCATGATGCTACTAAAAGTTATTATGAGAGAGGGAAATATGGTTTTATGCATCTCAATAATATTAAGTTTCCCCTCTTTATGTTGAAAGTCTTGAAGTTGCACTTGTTTTGCTTTACTATGCTTGTTGCTTTGTGCTTTCATGACTTGTTTCTTTACAAGATGCCTATGCATAGGAAGTGATTTATACTTAAAGGTGTTTTGAATTTGCTTCTTGATGCTCTCTTTTACTTCAATTCATATTTCTTATGTGAGCATCTTCTCAAACTATCAAGCCTAACTTAAAGGCGTTAAAGAAAAGCACTTATTGGGAGATAACCCAAAAGTTTTAGATTAGTCTTGGAAGTTATTACCTCTGTAATAACCGCTCCTTATCCTTTTTATTTGCTTTTTGTGCCAAGAGTAACCTCTAATGAGAGAGAAGTAATGCTTGGGAAAGTTGTTGTCCCGAAAGAGATTGTTGTGCTTCACTGTAACAATTCGTGTAAAATCTCTCTACATTGTTTTGATGCGTGAATTTTTTTTCTTCTGACCCAGGTTGTTATCTAAGTTTCGTTAGTTCAACACGTTTCGATTTGAGCAACAGAAGGTCTTCGAACAAATTGGTTTTTTCCTGCTGGTCTGTTTGAAAGATTTCTGCAATTATTTGCATTTGTTTTTTGTTGATTCCTTTTTGAGTTCTCTTTGGGGAATTGAGCTTTTTGAGGGAAGTGCAACAGTAGCTTGTGTTTTATTGGAAGTTTTATTCGTGTTGAAACCGAACCCAAAGACTTATTATCTTCAGTGCACTAATGTTGCTAATAAAGATTGTGTGAAGTTTTGTATGAAGGAAAACATTTCAGGTGTAGGGAAAGAATGATGTAATGAGATGAAGAATGGACAAAAACTCAAGCTTGGGGATGCCACCCCATGTCACCCCAAGAAGTATCCAAGAAGTACAAGCGTCAAAGCTTGGGGATGCCCAAGGCATCCCCTTCTTCATCAATAAAAATCTCATGTTTCTTCCAAACACTTCATTTTGATTGTTTCATGTACAGGTTTGTTGTTCTTGGAGCGTCTTCGTTTTCTTTTTTGCTTTTCGTTTGCTTGTTTTGCTTAGTTTGCTTAAATAAATTGGTTGGATCCCAACACACTTCTTTTGGAGAGTGACACGCTCCGTTTTCATTGCCTAGAACACTCTAGTTTGCATTCTTATTGTTCTGTGAGTGTTCTCTTTTTGCTAGCACTATGTTTAGCCTTGGTTTTCTTGTGCTTTCAGCTTAGAACTTTTTAGTTCTTCTTTGTGGATTTGTGAGACAAGCTCACTGATCTTTATTTATTATTATCTTTGTGAGTTGTTTCAAATAAAGTTGATTTGGATTGGAAAAGAGTACAAACGTTCATGCTTAAGTGGTAAAGAGAGCTTGTTTTTGACTGTGGCCTAGGCTTTGTCATGTCATACTTGATATTGTTTTGGCTTTATGTTTAGTGATTTTTGCTGTAGCATGACATGTTATAAACAATTGAGATTGCTTAATGTGCCTCTAAAGAATCATGCGTTGTTTTAGCATATTAAAGCATAGTATTGTGGTATTCTCCTTTGATGCTTTATTTGGGTTGACTTGGCGCATGCTCACACCATGTTATGACTATTCCAAGTCACCATAGCCTTTATGATCCTTTAGTTTTCGACTTGTATTATCACTTTATGCTTTAATTAATGATGTTTTGTTGCTTTGCATGATTATGGCCATTATTGCTCTCTTAGTTGGTCGCTCCGAGTCTTTTGCTAGCCTCCATAACCAAGTATGAGTCCGACTCATGCATCCAACTTCAAATAAAACCAAGTTATTCCAAAGATTCCACCATACCTACCTATTAGCATATGCTATTCCAAGTATATTCATGTTTTTATCTATCATCCGAATTAAACTTGTTATGAGAAAACTTGTGATTAAAGCTCTCATGAACTTGATGACACACTTTACTTTTCTTGCCCTTAATAAACTTGAACCATTGTGTCGTCTATGTCGTATATGCTTGCACTTATATGTTGGGGATTAGCAGAACCATGCTGTCATGGGGAACTCTTTCAACATTGCACTTGTACTTTGTACCTAGTTGACATCATGCTCTTTTGTCTATGGATGTCGTCGGTGTGAAATGAAAGGGGACCTTGTAAGTCCATGGAGTTATGTATATGTGTTAGAGAAACGCCTGGGCCGCCGATCTAATCCAGGCTGTCATGGTGGAAACCTGCAGCGTAACCATAATGAGTTGTCTATGAAGCATTCTTCTTATAAAAAAGGACATAGATATTGAGAAAAAATAGAAAATGAAAGAAAAAAGAGATATGAGAAAAGAGGAAAGAGAGTTAAAAACACCATTTTCCCATAGTAAATAAGAAGATTGCTAAGATTCTCGTTGTCTGCTTTCCTTGTCATTTTGATATGGGGAATCGTCCGTATCATCGGGCAAGGGGTACCCCGTTGGCGGTTCTCTATGATACGCATGTACTTACAATGACAAGAACTTACCGGTACCTAAACTTGAGTAGCATGAGGAGCGACCCTCGTATTCATGGGACATGAGATTTCCAACTTATACTTTGTCAAGCATATACTCCATAGTTTGTTCACTTTAACCTTAATCACTTCAAGATGCTTATGATAGGGGCAATGAGAGCTGAAAGCTAATAAGTACCATAATTTTTGGAAGCTCTTTATGAAACTTGAATCCCAGCTTCCTTCTATGAAGGCCTTTCTTTTACTTTTATGTTGAGTCTCCACCTTCTATCTTTATGCACCTATTGAGAGAGCATAGTGGCCATTCTTAGTTTAATGTGCATTCTCCCAAGATTTGTTGATTGATGCATCACTTTGATATTGCTTGTTCTTAAACTATTTGTATCTAGTCACCCTTATGAACTTTGAAGGTGTCCTATGCATTTATGTTTTGCTACTCCATGAGGGACAAGCTGAATGCCACTATGCTATGTTTTCTATATGTAAAACAAACAAACGTCTTGCAAAGCATTGTTATTCATGAATCTTTTGTTTGTATCCTTTCATGTTGCATGCATAGTTACTATGTCTTATTGTTAGAACTTCATCTTTCATGCTCATGTTTAGAGTACTTGGATCCCAGCTTTCAATGCTTGCAAATACCTTGATCAAGATTATGATGGTGCATGTCACCTCAAAAATTATTCTTTCTTTTTTATCACTTAGCTACTCGAGGACGAGCAGGAGTTAAGCTTGGGGATGTTGATACGTTGCAAACGTATCTATAATTTTTGATGTTCCATGCTTGTTTTATATCTACTTTCTTATGTTTTGTCCACACTTTGGAGCATTTCTACACATTTTCTGGAACTAACCTATTAACAAGATGCCACAGTGCCAGCTGCCTATTTTCTGCTGTTTTTGGTTCCAGGAAAGTCAAAAAATCAATATTCTCGAAATTGGACCGGACAAAAGCCAAAGTCGATATTTTACCGGAAGACACATGGAGTCCGAAGGAGAGACAAAGGGGGCCACAGGGAGGCCACACCACCCCTTGGCGCGAGCAGCCCTACGCCGTGCCAGGGCATGGTGTGGGCCCCTTGGCCGGCCACCAACCTTGCCCCTTCGCCTATAAGTAGGCCCTGGGACAAAAACCCTAAGTCAAACAGCCTCCCGCCATGAAAAGTTCCGCAGCGCTACCTCCACCGAAGGGAAGGTTCGGGGGACATAAAGTCTTTGTTCTGGCACCCTGTCGGGACGGGGAAGTGCCCCCGGAGCCATCTCCATCGATCTCCACCACCGTCTCCATCGTAGTTGCTGATTCCCATGATGATGAGGGAGTAGTTCTTCCTCGAGGCTAAGGGCTCTACCGGTAGCTATGTGTTCATCTCTCTCTCTCTATGCATGATCATATTGTGATCATGAGCTTTGTAATCAAGTAGATCTACCTTGCTACTCAAGTGCTTTAATAGATATCTGCTCTCCCCATCTGTGTGAAAGTGACAGCGTGCACACCATGGTGGCACTTAGGCTAGAGATTACAAATACTTGCTATGAGTTATATTTGGAATTGGATGTCTCAATGGAATTGTGGTGTTTGTCAGAACCATCTAGCGCTCAAGGTGACAGTGTGGGGTTACCTAGATGGGGAAAGCGAACTTTGAGGTGTTCTGTTATAGCCCTACCACGGATTAGAGTGTCCAACTAGAGAGTAGTTCATCGTAGTATCATAAAAAGATGATATTTATATGAGAGTGTTCACTAGTGAAAGTATGATCCCTAGGCCTTGTTTCTAAGCATTGAAACACCATTTGCAACTAGATCTATTACATGTTTGCTTGCTTCCATTTTTTCGCCTTTAGTATTTTCCTCCCGTCAAGCTATTTTCTAGCACCGTTACCACTTATAATTATCCATACCACTTGTATTTCACTATCTCTTCACCTTATGTAACATCCCAAAAAATTTACCTAAAAATCATCATCATAGAATTCATATCATCATGGCTTGTACTACTTTGCATTAGGTTTGTCCTCCAAAAATTTGGTGAAATTTAGAGACTTTTTGGAGCACTTTTGCTAAATTCAAAAACCTAGAAAAGAAATGCTAAAGGAAAAAGAAAAGGAGGGAAAAGAGATTTTAAACAGCAAACAACTTTTGGCCTTTTGGCCCAAACCGGCCCAGCTGGCCCACCCGGGCCTCCCTCTCCCCCTCTCTGTCTTTTCGCACATCCCCGCAGCTCACCCCACCCACTTACCTCCTGGCCCAACGCCACGTCGACGCCACCTCAGCGTCTTCCACGCGAACGGCCAGCACCCCTCCCCTCCTCTGCCGTTACCATGTCCGATTGATTTCGAGCGTTACCGCGAGTTAATCGCCACCACCACCGCCCCTTCTTAATCCCCTCCCCCTCCTCAACAGATTCCCCCAGACACACAACACCTGGAGAGCCCCCAGGCTCCCCAATTGCCACCTCAAACCGCCGCCGTCCGAAGCAACTCCGGCGACAATTCCGGTGAGCCCCGGCCACGCCGCGCCCTCCTCTCTGTCCTGTATTAAAATCTCGGTGACCTGGCGCGTGCTTTAACCCTGGCCACGTGGCTTCTTTTGCACCAGGTCGACAACACGGTCCAACTCCGGCGAACCCCCTCTGCCGTCGCCGTCCATCACATATTACGGTGAGGTTAGGGTTTCCGCCGCCTCCTTTTGGTCTCTGCTAGGTCGTGCTGATCCCGGCGCACCCCACTAACCCCCTTGCTGGCTTGTTCGAGCCCCAGGTCGTCGTCTCCGACACAGAGCCGCGAGCTCTGCCATCGACGCAACTCCGATGAGGGATCGAGACCAAGCCAGAGCACCCCCCACGCCACCGTGACCTCCATCGAGACCGCCACGACCCCCTCGACTGCTGGTACGTGTCCATGGACTCCCCTCCCCTGTAGAACCACCGGACCGCCATCGGCCGATGCTCCACCGCCGCGCGCAGCTGGTCAGCGCCGCCCATCTCCGGCCAAGCCACTAGGGACCAGTAGATCCTTTGTCTGCGGCTAGGATTAGATCGAGGGAGACGCGGTATGGGCTAATCGGATCCGTATGTTTATCACTTAAGATCCAACGGCCCACAGCAGTCGATCCGACTGAACCGGTACGGGCCAATGAGATTGCGCCACGTTGCCCAGGTTATCTGTTTAAATAGAAAATTAGAAAGATTTTGTATTAAACTTAGAAAATCAATAACTTTTGATCCACAATTCAGAAAAATGCAAATTTGGTGTCTATGGATTCAGAAAAATAAGACCTTTATTGTAGAGGCCTTGTTTCACACTTTTTTCTCTGAAAAATTTGAATTATAGGCAGAAACGTTTTAGGAGTATTTTGCTCATAAAAATTATTCCATAAATTGCTTTGGGGTATATCTTATGCCTTTAGATGAGGTATTTAAACCTCTGTACTGTAGATTCTGTAAGTTATAGAATTGTGATCATATTATTGCATTTTGCATGCATTCATATTTTTGTAATGTTTTATTGATTGAATTATTGTTGTTGTATTGTTCTTTGTGTAGATTGTGAAGTTTGTTGTTGTGAGGATTGTACCTATTCCCCTATCTACCAAGGCAAGTGATATTTCATCTCATGTCCTATTATTTTCACTATTGCACTAGTGTTATTTTGGTAGATCTTAGCATCATAGGATTATTTATATGTTACTATACTATGCTATGCTACCCTATAGACTATATCTTGGTAGTATCTCCTAGTTGAAAGACTTCGTATGCTAGAGTGCTTAGCCATGCTATTAGAATTCGTGGGTGGAAAATACATATCAAGATAGTATGGGAAGATGTTATTTTGTTTGACTAAGAAAACAACTAATATTAATGAAACACCTGGGTGGAAGGGGACTTGCTTGGATTATGTTGAGTGGTTACTCAGGGGCCATGTCTATGGTCAGCTGGTGTATCACACTTGTGGATGGCCACCCAGGAACAAAGAGATTGGAGACGTTCTTGTCACGAAGCTTCAAGTGCATCCACATGGCATATGGGCTCTGCCTTGACCAACTAAGTTGCAAGAACTCAGCCAGACGGACATAAGGTGGTAGTTGTGATAGGATGGAACGCGTCCGTGGTGGTCTGAGGGATTGCTTCTGAAAATTCTTGTCTCGATGCATATCGAGTCTTGTGGGGAAAGTGCACCACCTCTCGAGAGGGTAAAACTAAGTACTTAGCCGTGCCCCCGGTTATGGACAACTTCTGAGCCTCAAGACAGTGAAGCAGTTCAATAATCTCCTCATCCAAATTTCTCTAAGTTAAAACTTGTGGGTGAACATGGGTAGAGGTTCAGTGATGTCCATCATTGGTACCTTAGTGTTTGAATGAGAAAACTTACTCTTCAAAAACTATAAGTTAAACTAGCCTTTAGGAAAGTCAGCCAAAACCCCACTTAGCCATATATTCATGTAGTTGTTGGATTATACTAAGTATTTATGGTATCACTTGCCAATACAATTCCAAATGTATTGACCCTTGTGGATGTAACTTATTATGTTGCAGGATACTCTGATGATGAGTAGGGTTGTGGGTCTACACTCGACATGTTTGCCTGTGGCGCATGAAGACAAAAGACTCTATTATTATTATGCTATGTAATGTGAACCTTAAGTATCTTAGCATTGGGCTAAGTGAGTTGTAAGAACCATTATATTCCTGGATATGCGATGTAATAATGACCTTTGTTTCTGTGTACTTCATCTTAAACTGTGGGTGCTAGCATATCGATCCAGGGACTAGCACTACAATCACAGGTATCTTACCTTATTATGCATGATCATATTGTGATCATATTGTGATCATGAGCTTTGTAATCATGATCATATTGTCATCTCTCTCTCTATGCATGATCATATTGTGATCGTGAGCTTTGTAATCAAGTAGATCTACCTTGCTACTCAGGTGCTTTAATAGATATCTTCTCTCCCCATCTGTGTGAAAGTGACAGCGTGCACACCATGGTGGCACTTAGGCTAGAGATTACAAATACTTGTTATGAGTTATATTTGGAATTGGATGTCTCTATGGAATTGGGGTGTTTGTCAGAACCATCTAGCGCTCAAGGTGACAGTGTGGGGTTACCTAGATGGGGAAAGCGAACTTTGAGGTGTGTTGTTATAGCCCTACCACGGATTAGAGTGTCCAACTGGAGAGTAGTTCATCGTAGTATCATACAAAGATGATATTTATATAAGAGTGTTCAGTAGTGAAAGTATGATCCATAGGCCTTGTTTCTAAGCATTGAAACACCGTTTGCAACTAGATCTATTACATGTTTGCTTGCTTCCATCTTTTTGCCTTTAGTCTTTTCCTCTCATCAAGTCGTGGCACCGTTACCACTTATAATTATCCATACCACTTGTATTTTACTATCTCTTCACCTTACTAGTGCACCTATACACCTGGCAAGTGTATTGGGTGTGTTGGGGACACAAGATATTTCTTGAATCTTGATTGCAGGGTTGCTTGAGAGCGGATACCTTTAACCACTTCCTCCCTGAGTTCGATAAACCTTGGGTGATCCACTTAAGGGAAAACTTGCTGCTGTTCTACAAACCTCTGCACTTGGAGGCCCAACAACTGTCTACAAGAATAGAAGTGCGTAGACATCAGTGGTGCGGCCATCCATGTTGCACTACAGAGGTGGGCCACGGTTCTCCACGAAGCCCGCCGTCATGACCTTGATGTTGCCGCTGGCGATGCACAAAACGGAGAAACTAGGGGGCGCGCCGGAGATGGTGACGACCTGACGAGGGAAAGCCTCCGTGACAGTGGTGACGTAGATGCGGTGTTCTCCATAGTGCATGATGGAGCCTCTGCTTGGGAAAGTTCCCCCAGCGAAGCAGGATGTGTTGTCAAGGACGCAGTCGAAGGAGCCAAAGGTGAGGATGAGGCCAGAGGTGACTTGCTCACCGGCGACGAGTGGAAGTCCTGTGCAAAATATTATCCCAGCCAAAGCGATGTGACCCACGGTGGGCGCCAACTGTCATTGTGTGTAAGACGACAGTACCATCGGGGATGGCTTGAATGCGACAATCAGGATGCTATCAGTGGCTACTCACAACAAGTTGGGCATAGATACTGCAAACACAACGATGTACCCAGGTTCGGAACCCTCTTGGCGAGGTAAAACTCCTACTTCTGCAAGGATCTACTATCAAAGGGGTGAATGCCCAATACAGATGCTCGTTGAGCCGTTCTCCTGGCTACTCCTTGCTAGAAGGAGAACAAGGAGCTACTCAAATTGTCCAATGTGGAGAACTTCTAACTTGTAATTGTCTAACTATAACCCTAGCACTACCCCCCTTATATACTAGTTGAGGAGGCAGTTTAGAAGATGGGTTCTAGGGTTTACTGTTTGGATATGGTCCTTACAAAGTGGGCCAGCTGGATAGGGCAAAACGATAGGCCTGGGTCTAGTCAAGCCTCCAGTACAGGGAAGGACAGCGCTACACTGTCCATCGCCCTGCTTTACTCGCCAGCCGGCTCTTTATCCGTTAGCTGGCTCTTTATGCGTAAGCCAGAGCTTTCCTCGTCAGCCATTGCTTTGCTCATTAGGCTCTAGCTTTGCCACAGTTGTCTGGTAGCGCCGGCCAGGCTAGCCAGCTTGTCCGGTGAAAGGTGCACTCAGCAAGGAGTGTCATTCCCACCGTACGATCGCTAGCGGATCCGAGGCGGCCAGCTAGGAGCGGCCTCCTAGTCAGTTCTTATGGATACCCGGCTAGACGGGCCAGCCGGGGAAACTTGGATGCGGACCGGGTGGGGGATTCCACCCGGCTGTGGTTCCTTGGTCTAGGTCTAGACGGCATGAGCTCCTTGGAGCCGGCCGGTTGGTCCCGTCTTAGCCTACCCGGGGGTTATCCCACCGACAATTGGACAATGTTTAATGTATGACTCCCAAGTTTTATGAGGTTTCAAAGCTTCCGAGCTAACTCGGACCACTCAAATGACTATATGTATCTATTAACAAAATCATGTCATATTTGAACTAGAATCTCTAGAAAGTGGTAGATTTCTATCAAAGTTCTACAAAATGCTTTTGGTGGTACGCATCAGATAGTTAATATATCGAAAACAATCGAGATTTTTGACAAATTGAACTTCCTGCTAAGAATTTGTATCTAGAAAATTTTGAACCCATTTTGGAACAATCACATATAATAAAGAAAAGTAGAAAAACAAATATTTACGTATGGCATCCTATCACGTCACGTGTACAACCTGCCAGGAAACTGGTAACCATGGGATTTGACAATTTCTGGAAACCAGGCCCGTGATATTTCCCACCATGTATGAATATTATTAGGTTTCAACCCTGATGACCAAAGAAGGTCATGGCCATATGGATGTCATAATTAATGAATTGTTCCCACATTAATTCGGTATATTGGTGCATCTTGGCTAGTAG
This sequence comes from Avena eriantha, assembly GCA_910589775.1. Classification (NCBI taxonomy): domain Eukaryota; kingdom Viridiplantae; phylum Streptophyta; class Magnoliopsida; order Poales; family Poaceae; genus Avena; species Avena eriantha. Next base: position 516,907,792 of record OU342743.1, on the reverse strand, counting down.
GAAATGTTGCCCATGGGAGTCTCAACATTGGGCATGTTTGATTCGCGGTATAGGAAAAACGAAGGAATAGGGAAAACACAGTATTATTAGAATATCATGTCCAGTTGAATCCTACAAGATTTGGAGCCTACAGGATTTTTTCTTAAAGAAGTCTTAGATTCACAGGAAAGTAAAGGAATTGTAACCTGAGGCTGATGTAGATTATTCTTAAAATTTTACAGAAGACATGTGCATGGTGTCCTTTCGAATGTATCACATGCCATGCAAAATGATAAACTTGTGTTTTGACAAATTTTCCAAAACCACGTTCACAAAATTGTCCTGCAATGTGTATGAATAGGTTTCGAGTCGGATGACCAAGGTCAATGCCATATCCTGTGATCCACATCATCGTTTATGGTAATTTCCCCATATTATGTAGATTCGTGCATCTTGGTATTATTGTAAACAATATTTTGCCAAGGGAGTTTCCAAGAAGTATTATGAAAAGAGATGATCTCAAATTTCCAAGTGACAGGATTTTTTTGCGAAAATTGGAACGTTGTTTTTCGCAAAGCAAATAGTAGTACTAGGAACAAGAAGGATTTTCTTGCCAATGGAGGGGGGAAACGAAGATCTACTCTAGAAGATATTATGGGGTTAGAGAAGGCAACCCGAGAGGGCTGCAGCGAAGAGGTGTTGAACGCGGTTCGATGTCAGAGCAAATTATGAAAAAAAAGAGATAGAAACAGAGCCTCCGTAGTACCATGGCACACTTGCGCAGCACCACACTGTGGACGAGGGAGATATCATCTAGAGGATGGGTGTGATGCAGCAAAGGAGAGAGTAGTATACAATTTATTTTCCTTGCATAGAGGAGGAGTAGCACACTGTAAGGCTGCAGTAGTGAGCACCACGCTGATTTTCTTTGTTAAGCAAGTACAAGTGGACCTAATAAAAATGAGAATTTCATCCAAGTCCATGCATTTAGCACAAGGACCCTGAAACTTAGCAATGAAGTGTGTGTTTTGAGGTTTGCGCATACTGGCGTTCATCGTGCTAAAGACTTCCAGTTGAATCTTTCTAGATGCTAAGAATGGAAAAGAAGATCCAATGGTTGTTAGCAATGTTTGGATTTACCAGTCTTGATCAAACGGTCAATGGTTCATACAATCTGCAGTGATGGTATGATATTATTAGAGATAAGAGAAGATAAAGATAAGATAAGATGTATTACGAATGACCAATCTAATGGTAGGTCTCGTAGGAGCGAGGTGCTTGAGAGTTAACACGGTCGGTGGAAGTACAAGTTACATCAAGGACCTCATGAAAATGATAATTATTGCATCCAAGTCCATGCATTTATTATCATAAGGACGATGAAACTGAGAGGAATGAAGTGTGTGTTTTGAGGTTTGCGCATATACTAGCGTTCATCGTGCTAAAAACTATCAGTAGAATATTTGGAGATGCTAAGAATGGAAAAGAAGATCCAGCGGTTTGCAATGTTTGGATTTGCTACTCTTGATCCAACGGTCAATGTTCAAAGTTAATTCATACACTATGTAGTGGTTTATTGAATTGTAAGAGATAAGACACGATAAAGAGAAGATAAGAAGTACTATGAATGGCCCATCAAATGGTAGGTCTCGTAGGAGATAGGTGCTTGAGAGTTAACACGGTCGCTGGAAGTACAAGTTACATTAAGGACCTCATAAAAATGAAAATTGCGTCCAAGTCCACGCATTTATTGGAACAAGGACCCTAAAAACTAAGCATTGGGTTTGTTTTTTGAGGTTTGCGCATACTAGCGTTCATCGTGCTAAAGTACTCCCTCTGACCCAAATTAGTTGACTTAGTTTTATCTAGATTCGGATGTATCTAACACGAAAACAAGTCTAGATACATTCGAATCTAGACAAATCTAAGTCAACTAATTTGGGTCGGAGGAAGTATAATATTTCTAGATGCTAAGAATGGAAAAGAAGATCTAGCGGCTAGCAATGTTTGGATTTGCTAGACTTGATCCAACGGTCAATGTTCAAAGTTAATCCATACACTATGTAGTGATTTATTGTATTGTGAGAGATAAGACATGATAAAGAGAAGATAAGAAGTAGTGCAAATGGCCTACCAAATGGTAGGTCCTGTAGGAGAGAGGTGCTTGAGAGTTAACACGGTAAGTGGAAGTACAAGTTACATCAAGGACCTCATAAAAATGAAAATCGCATCCAAGTCCAAGAATTTATTAGCACAAGGACCATGAAAACTGAGCAATGGAGTTTGTGTTTTTAGGTTTATGCATAGTAGCATTCATCATGCTAAAGTAGAATCTTTCTAGATGCTAAGAATAGAAAGGAAGATCAAGAGGTTGGCATTTGCTAGTCATGATCGAACGGTCAATGTTCAATGTTAATCCATACACTATGTAGTGGTTTATTGTATTGTTAGAGATAAGGCACGATAAAGAGAAGATAAGAAGAACTGCGAATGGCCTATCAAATGGTAGGTCTCATAGGAGAGAGATGCTTAAGAGTTAACATGGTCGGTGGAAGAACAAGTTACATCAAGGACTTCATAAAAATGAAAATTGTGTCCAAGTGCACTCATTTTTTATAACAAGGACCTTGAAAACTGAGCAATGGAGTTTGTGTTTTGTGGTTTATGCATACTAGCGTTCATCGTGCTAAAGTAGAATTTTTCTAGATGCTAAGAATGGAAAAGAAGATCCAGCGGTTGGCAATGTTTGGATTTGCTAGTCTTGATCCAACGGTTAATGTTCAAAGTTAATCTGTACACTAAGTAGTGGTTTATTGTATTGTAAGAGATAGGATACGATAAAGAGAAGATAAGAAGTACTACGAATGGCTTATCAAATGGTAGGTCTCGTAGGAGAGAGATGCTTGAGAGTTAACATGGTCGGTGGAAGAACACGTTACATCAAGGAATTCATAAAAATGAAAATTGCATCCAAGTCCATGCATTTATTATAACAAGGACCCTGAAAACTGAGCAATGGAGTTTGTATTTTGTGGTTTGCGCATAGTAGTGTTCATCGTGCTAAAGTGGAATTTTTATAGATGCTAAGAATGGAAAAGAAGATTCAGCGGTTGGCAATGTTTGGATTTACTAGTCTTGATCCAACGGTCAATGTTCAAATTTAATCCGTACACTATGCAGTGATTCATTGTATTGCATTGTATTGAAAGATATAAGACACAATAAAAATAAGATAAGTATAGTACTGTGAATGGCCGATCTTTTGAATAACCTTCCCTCCTGATGTTTGGGAAGCAAGTGAAAATTTCGAAAACAAGAAAACTTTGAATTTTTGTGCCGCCAAGGACCAAAGTGGTTTCCTTTCTATGTACTCCTTGTCCCTACTCCACACCAATGCACGCCTGACGAACACACTAGAGACACAGAGCCGCCGTAACAAGGCACACGTGCGCTGCACCATGCTGTGGACGAGGGGAGAGAGAAAAGCCGAACCGGTGTGCGAGGGGAAAGGGGAGGAGAGATGGATCATAGGGAAGGAGAGAGAAAATAGACGATTTATTTTTCATGCATAGGTCCTGGAATTTACTACTAGTAGAGTGTAGTGCACTGTAAGGCCGTAGGAGTACCACATGTCAAAAACCCATCATAACTTTCCTCTGACATGGAACCGCCTTCACCTTCTCTTTGCTGCTACCTTCTTCCCCTGCCAATGTTTTATTCTCTCAACATGTACAGCGCATGGACAGAGGTGACCATATGTCTAAGAAAAGAAATATACTACTCCCGGATTGTGTATAAAAGAACACCTTAATAAGGCCTACTATGTGGCATCCGCTAAGGTTCACCTTGTACATAGTGGAAAAATAAAGTTATCTTTAATCCTAAGGCACACCTCAAGCTTGTGGGTTGCCCATAGAGAATAGAAATATCATTTCCCCTTTCTCCCTATTTCATGTTATCGTTTTCAAAAGGGGTTCAAAATTTTCAAGATGCAAAATCTTTTTTTTGAGGAAGATGCAAAATCTTAGCTAGAGGCCAAACCAGTCATCATCAATTGAGAATGGTCTTTCCTGGTAGTTGGATACTCACACTGACGAGACTACTTTTACAAGAAGAGATGAACCCATCTACCTTCGAAAGGACGATTAATTTAAGAGCAATCTATCAGGCTTACTTGTAGCTCAAGTTTAACCTAATTTTGTTAAACTATCAAGATGCAAAATCTTAGCAAAAAGTTGAACCTATTGTGGACGAGGAAGAGACAAGCCGGACTGTGCACCCGCGGCTGCAGAGAAGAAATCGATGGAGGATGGATGGTGAGAGCCAACGAAGGAGAGAGAAAACGCAACTTGTTTTGCGTGCATATACTAGTAGTAGGTCCATACATTTACTACTATTGGAGTGTACCCTGTACCTCGTGTCAGCAGCCCACCATAGCTTTGCACTAACATCGCACTGCCTTCAAGTCCTCTTCTGCGCTGATCTTGTGCTGAGTTTTATAAAGTCTTGCGCTGCTTCCCTCCTATTCTCTACTTGTGTAGCTCAGGTTTGACCAAATTTCGTTAAATTTTCAAGATGCAAAATCTAGTCTTGATCCAAAATCTAGTCTTGTAAAGCTGTTGTCCAAAATTTCGGTGGTTTGAGGTTTTGCGCATACTAGTATTCATCGTGCTAAAGTAGAATCTTTATAGATGCTAAGAATGGAAAAGAAGATTCAGTGGTTGGCAATGTTTGGAATTGCTAGTCTTGATCCAACGGTCAATGTTCAAAGTTAATCCGTACACTATGTAGTGGTTTATTGTGTTGTAAGAGATAAGACACGATAAAGAGAAGATAAGAAGTACTGCGAATGGCCTATCAAATGGTAGGTCTCGTAGGAGAGAGGTGCTTGAGAGTTAACATGGTCGGTGGAAGAACAAGTTACATCAAGGACTTCATAAAAATGAAAATTGCGTCCAAGTCCACGCATTTATTATAACAAGGGCCCTGAAAACTGAGAAATGGAGTTTATGTTTTGAGGTTTGCGCATACTAGTGTTCATTGTGCGAAAGTAGAATCTTTCTAGATGTTAAGAATGGAAAAGAAGATCCAGCAGTTAGCAATGTTTAGAATTGCCACTCTTGATCCAATGGTCAATGTTCAAAGTTAATCCGTACACTATGCAGTGGTTTATTGTATTGCAAGAGATAAGACACAATAAAGAGAAGATAAGAAGTACTACGAATGGCCTATCAAATGGTAGGTCTCATAGGAGGAGGTGCTTGAGAGTTAACATGGTCGGTGGAAGAACAAGTTATATCAAGGACTTCATAAAAATGAAAATTGCATCCAAGTCCACGCATTTTTTATAATAAGGACCCTGAAAACTGAGCAATGGAGTTTGTGTTTTGCGGTTTGCGAATACTAGCTGTGGGACCCCCAGATTATTCATCCGAGAAATCCCTGTTATGCATACATCCAGGTTCCCATGATCAGTGAGCAGTGGAACATAACCGACAGGTATCATTACAGCATCCGAAACATAACGAATACAAGACTTACATAATTGCCATTAGGGCTACATCATCATTAGCAGCGGAACAACTCCAAGCGCAGAGCACAATCGTGCCTCAACCTACAGGCAGCTGACTGGGAAGACGGCCTAGCTCGATGGACGTCACCTTAACTTCCTGAAAGTCTAGCCAAGTAAATAGCCAGGGACACAGCCGTGAGTACTTTTGAATGTACTCGCAAACCACCAGGATAGGTAAACAAAGGAAATACAAATGTGGCTGTGGAGAGATAGCTCTAATTGGGGTTGCTTTTGAAAATCCTAAATTAACTTTGAAATTATGGCATCTCCATATCTTTGTTGAAAAAGTGTTTTGAAAACATGCTTCTGTTTTATAAATCCAGACATCTCCATGTCTTTGTTGAAAAGGTGTTTTGAGAATAGTTTTTGTAGGAAAAACCCTTTTTAAACATCTTCGACCCCTCGGGTCAAAACAAAGGTTTTGAACTCGGGTTCCCCCGGAACCTTCGTCCTCAGAGTACTTGTTTCCCAAACAAGCACAGTATGGGTCCTCCTAGCCAACACCTTTACACCCGTCCTTGACCGTGGACATGGCTATTCGAAGAGGTTATACTCTGCAGAGTTTGCACACTTTACCCACAAGAATAAATACATCCACCGGGATACAACCACGGCCCACTACATCAGTAGATGGGCGTCCGGATATGCAAACCTAACTTTTCGCTTGTCTACACTAGCAAAGGCATGCTTTTCCTATTGGGTTTGTTCTCCCCGGCAATGAGTATGTGGCTCCCAGCCATAGTCCTTCCTTCCGTACACGCGTATACCCAAGCCGCAACTTGGCGTATACCTTAAATATGGAGACTCCACTTCCTTCCGTACTACCTAAGTCATACCATCGGCAGGAGACCCAATTGTTGCACCGGCCTCCTGCCAGGTTAGGCTCACTCTTGCCGAAGCAAGCGTCAGGCTTCAGATCCGTGATCTGGGACGCCTGCCCGGTCTTCCAGGGATTTCTCCCTATAAGCATGGTAGAAGTGCCCCGGCTAATGTGGACAAACTACGAGTTAAGCCCCAGCAACTTGGGGTAATGTGGTTGCGCGGATAAAAATTGTTCCAGTAAAGGCGTAGAACATCCCATCACATCTCCACTTCTTCTCACCACCATTTCTTGTGTTAAAACTTCAACTAGGAACGATGCCTCTTCCCAGGGTTTTACAAAGTCGTTTTGAAACCTTTGTAGTGGGGAAAATCACAAAACATTGTATTTTCTCAAAACCGGGGTTTCCAAGGAGGTAGGATGCTAACCATCGTACTCTCGGTCTAAAGGGGGTAAATGATGGGTTCATCGTGGTGGTGCCTCGAAGGACACGAAATCATAACTTGGAGGAGCCAAGTTACTACCGCAGTCTTTATAAAACAAAACATGGAGGTAGAGTATGCAATTTGTAAAGAAGATATAAAACAGGTAAAAGAGATTAGGGCATGTAATAGAGTTCAGGAAGTGGTGGCTTGCCTGTGATCAGCAATAAGTCCCTGGACTGCTTCAGATGGCCAAGAATACCCAATAAAATAATATTAAGAAATCCCGTTCTTGTTGTCGTGAGACACTCACACTATCGTCGTCATCGGATATACATGAAAGCAGACAATATCAGAATCAATACAAGGCATACAACATCAAACTATACAGAAAACACACATAAGAAAATACTACTGTACTTGGGAGTTTTGGAGGAGTGTTTCTCAAATGGTTGAATTTACAAGATTGCCACTATAGTGGTTTCCATAGGGAAGATAGTTGTATAGGGTAGATACAAGGGACCTGGGTTAGGGATCTGTGGTCAGTAGGTTACCAAAGGGCAAAAGTGATATCCACAGATAGGTCTTGACAAGACAAAACCATCACAAGTGGTTTCACTTGATTATCACTTTTCTAGAATTAGTTATGCTTTTTAAAGTGGAATAAACTCTAGTTTAAGGAAATAATTCACCAGAACAGTTCTAGAGCTCAAACAATTATTTCCTTGGATGTTTAGGTTGAACTTGATGTACTGAACCACCTAGAGCTGGAATTAAGTCAAAAGAATTACCAGAATGACCTCAGGAAATTCCCAAAGATAGTTCTATATGATTCTTCTTTTATTTACCACATTAAATCTAAAGTGGATATTGATTTGGTTCCAAGGGCAGGTGAGAGGCATGTCTAATACCTTTCTTTAGGATTTGGATTCACCCTTTTTGGAGTTGTAAAACTCCTGGAGTGATGTTTTTAGTGAAAATACCCCTTTCAGAAGTATTTAAATCACTAAGAATTATCCAGAGCTCAATAAAATATGTGCTGCTGGGATTTGGTAGATATTGGTTCTGGGGTGTACTAGGAGGTCGAATCAGGTCCATACCACATTTTGTTAGACCTGGGGAATTTATCTAAGGTAGATAAATACTAGTCTTGTTATTTTCACTAAGGGCAGACTACATTTCACCTTGGGATGAGACCTGGGCTGGAGAATAGGTATTTCAAATACCTCTCAGTAGGTCTTTGGGTCATCTCAAATGGAGATGTAGAAATCTTTGTGGAAATTATTTAGTGTACCAGATACATTCTAGTAGAATAATTACTAGTAATTAGGGAAAATTATTTGGGCCATAGGGTTGCCTCTGCATGTTTGAGGAAACATCATAGAACCACCAGAAAATTAGATCTAGGCATTTCAACTTGGTTTACCATTTTATTTAGATTTAATCCTAACAGAAACTTTCTGGAGTAATAGATTAGCTAAAAAGAAAAAGAAAAGTATGTGCAGCGGGCCGGATCTGGGAGCTACTGGGCTGAAGGGGGAGGATTCGGCCCACAGCGGGGCAGCGCAACGCGCGGGAGCTGGCACTCGAACCTGCCAGGCGGGGCCCGATAGTCAGTGAGAGGGGAAGTTGAAGGGGTATCGGCGGATCTCAGTCGTCCGCTTAAGTGACGATCGACGGCGCAGTGTCGTCGTCCACCCGGGGCTCACCGGCAACGAGACAAACCCTAGAAGAGGGTGGCGTGGAGCTGGGAGTTCACCTGAGGGCTCGAGGAGGGTCAGGGAGGCTGCAGGGCGATGCAGTCGTCGACGCTGATCAGATCAGTGGGCGGCACGAGGAGGGTTGACGCCTGGAGGTAACTGGCGCGTTGGAGGCCGAGGGCGACCTCGTCGGAGCTCAAGGCGACGGCGGAGGAGAGGGTCCTGGGCAAAAAGGAGAGTACCATTAGATAGAGGAGGTGAAGGGGATCTCGAGGGCTGACATGCAGAAGGAATGGGGGAGGGAGGAGAGAGCCTTGCTCGATTTTTGGGAGGAGCTAAAGCTTTTCCCTCTTCTTCTCTCGGGCAGCACAGGGCTGGGGAGGCAGAGTGGAGCTGGGGGAGTGTGAGGGGGCAAATGGAGGCAGGGCGAGCTGCGGAGGGGCTACTGGCCTTTATACCAAGAGGAGGGAGTGGATGGAGCAATTTACCAAATTGGACAAGGTGGGGAGGGTGTGCTGGCCAGGGAATGGTCCAGGGGGAGGTGGAGAGGGGTAGTAGTGACATTTGGTCATGCTAGACCAGAGAGAAGGGTGGTGGCATTAGTGGTAAATAATGGGGGACAAATGTTGTAAGATATTTGTGTTCTCTCTCTCTTAAGGGCAAGATGGGAAATGCTCATGTGGTGCTACAGGGCTGGTTGACCAGTGGGTTGTCTTGATGTTAAGGATGGGCTTGATCAAGAATTGATGGAGAATGGGAGTGCTTAGAGTAGAAGTTTGCTTAATGGACCAATATTGACCTAGTTGATGGTTGTGAAGGAAGTCCAAAATGTCACATTGGACAAGAGGAGAAAGTGGTACTGGTGAGTATAGGAGGTAAAGGTAGACTCCTAGGATTTATTTGGGATTTTTATGTGGAGTTTAATCCGACATAAATCCAATTACTCAAAAAGGGCAGAAGTGACTTTTAGAAGATGAAATGAGAAATTTCCATTGGACAAGGATGGATTTTGGTTTGAGAGGGTCCCAAATATGAATACACACTTAGGGGAATTTTCCCAAGATTTATTGAGACATAAAAGTAATTAAAACAATTATTATTCCAATTCAGCCATTTAAGAAAATGGGCAAAAAGAAATAATAAACCTTCTCAAAAATATTTATTTTTGAACTAGAAAGATAGGATATGATTTTTGGGATTCATATGAGCCAAAATTTGGGGAAGTGGTTTGGTAAAAACCAAACTTTCCTTTATGAAGGGAGTTTTGGGGATTTAGACTATTTAAGAAGTCAAATAGCTTTGGGGCCATAATAGTTATGGATAATTAGTAATAAATCTTGGAGATCAAGGTAGGTGAGTTAGACAAGGTGTAGCAAGCATTTTCAACCTTGTGGAATGAAAAATCCAACTTGAAAAGGATGGACAAGGAGTTGATGATCTGGGGTGGTGTTATTTTTATACCACCAAAACATGTTTACATCTTGTAGCTTAGAGCTCACCTTGATGCAAGGGATAGATGGCTGAGGAGGCCAAGTCATGTAGATGATCATGGCAGGATTAGTTTGAATTAATTGTATTTGAGGTGATCTAGATAAGATGGCAAACTTTGTTGAAAATAAAGCTGCCATGCAGAAAGTGTCATGATGCTTCCTAAACAATGTGGGTTTAATGAGCACAGAGCTCCACTTGGGACAAGTGAAGTAGGTTCTAATAGACATCAATGAGGAGAACACAACCATGCAGATAGTTCGTCCATAGAGGTTTGGATGGTGGTGGGAGCTTCTACCAAAGTGGGCATGATGACTAGTTTTGCAGGAAATGTTATTTTCTTGCCTGCAAAACCATCATGGACAAGTGGGTTAGATGAGGATCTATCCAAGGAAAAATGTGGTACTTGGTAGTCCTTGGGATGGTTAACAAGATGGTTCAGATGGTGTGAGAGAAGGAGGCATTCAAAAAGGTGACCCTAACACTGTTTCCAGGCTTAGTCAAATTGGGCAGTTTTGAGGAAATTGGACTAGAGTATGTGAGGGCATGTTCTTGGAGGAGTTGCCAGGTATCAGAGCTTTGCTAAAGGGGTAATATGGAATTTTAGGGTGAGTAGAAGAGATCTTTGCTTGAGGTTGGTCTTAAGGACATGGAAGCATCTAGGATGGAGATCCTCATAGTGGATCTGATTAAGGGTTTTAGATGATCACCTAGTGGCTAGAGATCATAACAAGGTTTGCTTTCTTGCTTAGGGATTGATTACTGGGGAAACATTTGGATCCTAGTGATGAGCTCCTAGAGTGGCTCATACTACTTCCTAAGCAAAAGTCAATCAGCAGATCAAAGCAACTCATCTTATACACTAATCAACTACTACTAGGGGTCACCATCAAGCTCGGCTTGGGGTAAGGTTGGGGGCATTTGGAAGAGGTTGAGTCTTGAATAAGAGGAGGGTTCTTGGTATCTCTACCAAGAGTAGAATCCAAATGCTTTGAAAAAGTGTTTTGGGATAAAGCTAGAGATAAGATTGGTTGAGTGTTCTATCTTGAAAACATAAGGAGATTGTAATATATATCCCTCCATAGTTTTAACAATGGAAGCTACAAAAATAGTTTTGGTTTCGTAGACATCTTGGCTCCTATTTTGAAATGCTAGAACGTTTGACAATATGTAAAATAAGCCAAGATAGTTTTTGGTAAATAGCTTTTGTCAACTGGGGTTGAGGTAAGGAGTATCCTAAGATACCCTTCAAGCAGAAGTGCAAACAATCAACAAGCAAGCACTGCACTAAAGCACAAGATTTTTTTTTGTTCCCCCTGATTTTAGCATTCTGGACAACTAATCTGGGTTGCTAAAATTGGTATGTTACACTAGCGTTCATCGTGCGAAAGTAGAATTTTGCTAGATGCTAAGAATGGAAAAGAAGATCCAGTGGTTGGCAATGTTTTGATTTGCTAGTCTTGATCCAACGGTCAATGTTCAAACTTAATCCATACACTATGTAGTGGTTTATTGTATTGTAATAGATAAGATACGATAAAGAGAACATAAGAAGTACTACGAATGGCCTATCAAATGGTAGGGCTCGTAGGAGAGAGATGCTTGAGAGTTAACATGGTCGGTGGAAGAACAAGTTACATCAAGGACTTCATAAAAATGAAAATTGCATCCAAGTCCATGCATTTATTATAACAAGGACCCTGAAAACTGAGCAATGGAGTTTGTGTTTTGAGGTTTGCGCATACTAGAGTTCATCGTGCTAAAGTGGAATTTTTATAGATGCTAACAACGGAAAAGAAGATTCAGCGGTTGGTAATGTTTGGATTTGCTAGTCTTGATCCAACCATCAATGTTGAAAGTTAATCCGTACACTATGTAGTGGTTTATTGTATTGTAAGAGATAAGACACGATAAAGAGAAGATAAGAAGTACTCCGAATGTCTTATCAAATGGTAGGTCTCATAGGAGAGAGGTGCTTGAGAGTTAACATGGTCGGTGGAAGAACAAGTTACATCAAGGACTTCATAAAACTGAAAATTGCGTCCAAGTCCACACATTTATTATAACAAGGACCCTGAAAACTGAGCAATGGAGTTTCTATTTTGAGGTTTGCGCATACTAGCATTCATCGTTCTAAAGTATAATTTTTCTAGATGCTAAGAATGGAAAAGAAGATCCAGTAGTTGGCAATGTTTGGATTTGCTAGTCTTGATCCAACGGTCAATGTTCGAATTTAATCCGTACACTATGCAGTGGTTTATTGTATTGCATTGTATTGAAAGAGATAAGGCACAATAAAAAGTAGATAAGAAGTACAGTACTGTGAATGGCCGATCTTTTGAATTACCTTCCCTCCTGATGTTTGGGAAGCAAGTGAAAATTTCGAAAACCGAAAAACTTTGAATTTTTGTGCCACCAAGGACCAAAGTGGTTTCCTCCCTATGTACTCCTCGTCCCTACTCCACACCAATGCACGCCTGTCGAACACACTAGAGACACAGAGCCGCCGTACCAAGGCACATGTGCGCTACACCACGCTGTGGACGAGGGGAGAGAGATCAGCCGAACCGGTGCGGAGGGGAAAGGGGAGGAGAGATGGATCATAGGGAAGGAGAGAGAATACAGACGATTTGTTTTGCGTGCATAGGTCCTACTACTAGTAGAGTGTAGTACATTGTAAGGCCGTAGGAGTACCTCATGTGAGAAACCCATCATAACTTTTCTCTGACATGGAACCGCCTTCACCTTCTCTTTGCTGCTACCTTCTTCCCCTGCCAATGTTTTATTCTCTCAACATGTACAGTGCATGGACAGAGGTGACCATATGTCTAAGAAAAGAAATATACTACTCCAGGATTGTGTATAAAAGCACACCTTAATAAGGCCTACTATGTGGCATCCGCTAAGGTTCACCTTGTACATAGTGGAAAAATAAATTTATCTTTAATCCTAAGGCACACCTCAAGCTTGTGGGTTACCCATGGAGAATAGAAATATCATTTCCCCTCTCTCCCTATTTCATGTTATCGTTTTCAAAAGGGGTTCAAAATTTTCAAGATGCAAAATCTTTTCTTTGAGGAAGATGCAAAATCTTAACTAGAGGCCAAACTAGTCGTCATCAATTGAGAATGTTCTTTCCTGGTAGTTGGATACTCACACCAACGAGACTGCTTTTACAAGAAGAGATCCACCCATCTACCTTCAAAAAGACAATTAATTTAAGAGCAATCTATCACGCTTACTTGTAGCTCAAGTTTGACCTAATTTTGTTAAACTGTCAAGATGCAAAATCTTAGCAAGAAGTTGAACATGTTGTGGACAAGGAAGAGACAAGCCGGACTGTGCACCCGCAAATGCAGAGAAGAAATCGATGGAGGATGGATCGTGAGAGCCAGCGAAGGAGAGAGAAAACGCAACTTGTTTTGCATAAATATACTAGTAGTAGGTCCATACATTTACTACTATTGGAGTGTACCCTGTACCTCGTGTCAGCAGCCCATCATAGCATTGCACTAACATCGCACTGCCTTGAAGTTCTCTTCTGCGCTGATCTTGCACTGATTTTTTTAAAGTGTTGCGCTGCTTCCCTCCTATTCTCTACTTGTGTAGCTCAGGTTTGACCAAATTTCGTTAAATTTTCAAGATGCAAAATCTTATAAAAAAGTTAAACCTGTTGTCCAAACTCTCGATGGTTTGAGGATTTGCGCATACTAATATTCATCGTGCTAAAGTAGAATCTTTCTAGATGCTAAGAATGGAAAAGAAGATCCAGTGGTTGGCAATGTTTGGAATTGCTAGTCTTGATCCAATGGTCAATGTTCAAAGTTAATCCGTACACTATGTAGTTGTTTATTGTATTGTAAGAGATAAGACACGATAAAGAGAAGATAAGAAGTAGTGCGAATGGCCTATCAAATGGTTGGTCTTGTAGGAGAGAGGTGCTTGAGAGTTAACATGGTCGGTGGAAGAAAAAGTTACATCAAGGACTTCATAAAAATGAAAATTACGTCCAAGTCCACGCATTTATTATAACAAGGGCCCTGAAAACTGAGAAATGGAGTTTGTGTTTTGAGGTTTGCGCATACTAGCGTTCATCGTGCTAAAGTAGAATCTTTCTAGATGCTCAGAATGGGAAAGAAGATCCAGCGGTTAGCAATGTTTAGAATTGCCACTCTTGATCCAACGGTCAATGTTCAAAGTTAATCCGTACACTATGGAGTGGTTTATTGTATTGCAAGAGATAAGACACGATAAAGAGAAGATAAGAAGTACTACGAATGGCCTAACAAATGGTAGGTCTCATAGGAGAGAGGTGCTGAGAGTTAACATGGTCGGTGGAAGAACACGTTACATCAAGGACTTCATAAAAATGAAAATTGCGACAAAGTCCACGATTTTTTTATAAGAAGGACCTGAAAACTGAGCAATGGAGTTTGTGTTTTGCAGTTTGCGCATACTAGCGTTCATCGTGCTAAATTAGAATTTTTCTAGATCCTAAGAATGGAAAAGAAGATCCAGCGGTTGGCAATGTTTGGATTTGCTAGTCTTGATCCAACGGTCAATGTTCAAAGTTAATCCATACACTATGTAGTGGTTTATTGTATTGTAAGAGATAAGATACAATAAAGAGAAGATAAGAAGTACTACGAATGGCCTATCAAATGGAAGGTCTCGTAGGAGAGAGATGCTTGAGAGTTAACATGGTCGGTTGAAAAACGAGTTACATCAAGGACTTCATAAAAATGAAAATTGCATCCAAGTCCATGCATTTATTATAACAAGGACCCTGAAATATGAGCAATGGAGTTTGTCTTTTGAGGTTTGCGCATACTAGCGTTCATCATGCTAAAGTGGAATTTTTAAATATGCTAAGAATGGAAAAGAAGATTCAGTGGTTGGCAATGTTTGGATTTGCTAGTCTTGATCCAACAGTCAATGTTGAAAGTTAATCCGTACACTATGTAGTAGTTTATTGTATTGTAAGAGATAAGACACAATGAAGAGAAGATAAGAAGTACTGCGAATGGCTTATCAAATGGTAGGTCTCGTATGAGAGAGGTGCTTGAGAGTTAACATGGTCGGTGGAGGAACAAGTTACATCAAGGACTTCAAAAAATGAAAATTGCGTCCAATTCCACACATTTATTATAACAAGGACCCTGAAAACTGAGCAATGGAGTTTCTATTTTGAGGTTTGCGCATACTAGCGTTCATCGTTCTAAACTAGAATTTTTCTAGATGCTAAGAATGGAAAAGAAGATCCAATAGTTTGGAATGTTTGGATTTGCTAGTCTTGATCCAACGGTCAATGTTCAAAGTTAATCTATACATTATGCAGTGATTTATTGTATTGTAAGAGATATGACACGATAAAGAGAAGATAAGAAGTAGTGTGAATTGCTGACAAGTGGAACCTAGTCATCTGCCGACTTTCACATTGGTCTAAGTTGTGTGTCTAGAACAACCTCAATGACGGAGCACAATTAGTATGAACAACATGAATATATAGTTCCACAATTGAATCACATATTGGATGATACATATCAGCAGTTCATACGTGAACCATAAGCTTATGAATACATTGGGAATAACATCATACATGATTGCCTCTAGGGCATATTCCCAACAATTTCCAATCTCTCTCTGGAGCCGTTCGAGCCGTAGTTCATCGGAATTGCACCGAAGGAGCCCGCTGCAGAGGAGGAGAAGCTGCCGTCGATTCCGTCCACCGCAGCCCCTGCCGTGACTTCGCCTGAGCCCGCCGCCGCCATCCAGTTCGATCGCCCGCCTCGCCGCACTAGCTGGAGCCCTGGTACGTCCCTAGTAGACACCCACCGGCCGTTTAGGGTTCGGTCTCACTGGCGACGAGTCCATCGTCGACGACGACTGTGAGCCGTTGATCCGCGTTATAATCGTGTGGCCCAGATTGCTAGATATCGTTTCGGGTTTTAAGTCTCGCTGACAAGTGGGACCAACCTGTCAGCCGCCCTCTGCGCCGATGAGCGCCACTAGGCCGGCCCATTTCCTTTCCCGCGCTAGCCCACGAATTCAAATAAGTGTTTTTCTATTTAAGTTTAAATCCAATTATGTCCCTTAGTTTGAAAATCAATTCAGGAAGATTTACTGAACCAAATTGAGTGATTCCAATTTTGTTGGAAAGCCTCTGAAAAGATCTACCCAAACCCGTTGGATTTAATTCATTTAGAGTTATAGAAGTGTCCTAGTAAAAATAACAAGACAGAAGCATTTGCACATTCAAACATTTTTATAAAATCAACCATAATAGCTTTTGAGTTGATTCCAACTCTCAAAAATCACATTTAACCATACCTATCTGAATATGTAATAATATTAAGGTTTGCATGCAGTGACTTTGGACTAGTATGAAAATAATGCTATATAGGCATTTCTACTCACATTAAATCATTAAATTTTAAACTTAAATTTATTAAAATGTGATCCAACCTTTAAATCACATTCCCATATGGTAGAATATTTGGTGATGACATGTGTCCACATGATCCCATATTTTAAGTGGAGAATATTAAATCTTAGTTATTTTCAATAAGTAGAAAGTACTTTTCTCAAATAAAAAGAATGAAGCTAGTTAATAAAACCTTGTGATGCTTGTGAGGATAATAGATCATCAAATGTGTACCTTGGTGTACCAAGTAGCCTAGTTAAGCATTTTTGGTGATTGTGTATCCCGTATGTTGTCAGAGATAAACCTGAAGTATGAAGCCATAGATGCTTACATGACCTACTAGTTGTATGTTAAGATCCAATTCTTTCTATGTTCCTCGTGTTTTGCCCCAGTTGAAAGAGGGAAGACGAGCTTAGGGTAGCCCTTCGTACCAAATGCAATATAGCTGAGAGTGACACTTCATATGCAAAGAAAATGGCTACATCTGACGCAACAGACAGAGAGGCTGAAGCTGAAGCAGCAAACAAAGAGGCAACATCTTCTAGCGGCAACAACTAGGCCTATGATGCACCGCTCATTGTGCCACAAGATGCTGAAGATAGGGAAGCCAAGGCAGATTCCAGGTGGGAAGAACTTGCATTTCGTAAGCTATGGGAGGCCAATAAGGTAAGCAACAGCTGGGATGGTCGTAGTTGGTCTCCTAGGAATGATGTCAAGTGCCGAATGTGGTCTGATGAGAAGTGAATTAAATTTTACTTCTTTGTGTTATGTTTCTGTATGTGTCTAATAGCTTGTCAAGATGGCTAGTGCCTCAAGTGGTTTTAATGGAATTAAATTAAATTTTACTTCTTTGTGTTATGTTTCTGTAACATGTCTGGTAGCTTCGTTAATTGGTAGTTTGAAAGAGCACCTTTTTCCTCTCCCGATAATAATTATGTTTCTTTTTACCCAATTTGGTAGCAAATCTAGAGCAGCTTCTCTCTTTGATCATTCGTTCTCTTTTGGCCCTCGTTTTGGCCTGATTTGGTAGCAAATCTAGAGCAGCAAATCACACCGGCATAATACATACATTCAGAAACCAAAACAAATGTAGATATAGATGTGCATAGCTAAATACGATATAGCGATAGAAAGTAGGTTGCTTAACAAGATTCGATACATTCGCTGCTCAGCAGCCATCACACAAACTATACAAAAACAAAAGAAGATGCTTAGCAGTAGCAGCAGCAGACACGTTTAACCCATCCTTGCTTGCGCCTCCACCTCCTCCCTATGGCGCTTCCTCCACTTCTTGTTGCCTAGTCCCTTGATCTTGGGGACCTTGGGGTAGATCAGAGGCATGAGACCCACTTCGATGTCCACCCACTAGAGGTTGCAGAGGTGAATGTCGAGTGCCTGGTGTTCAATGATGTAGGCATTGACATTCACGGTCTGGCCGACTTTGGGGGTGCCGGAGCTTGAGCACTCTGCATGCATCACGGCGGAGTTGAAGTCGGTTTCGGCGAGTCTCGTCCTGCAGAAGGGGAAACTGAAGACACCGCCAGCAAAGAAGGCGTCGTACTGGCCTGCCTGCAGCCTCCTCAGCGTTCAAAGAGGGAGAGGAAGGGACGTTTCGTTGGACCACCATGCACCGCGCCACGTAGGCTACTGCACCATGCACCGTGACACACACATGATGCGTCACGTTTTTCCCAGGCCATGCATGGCAGTTCTGTATTCAGCCGCATGCAAAGGGAGCATACATAATATCTAGGTATGAAGGTTGACACAGCCATAAAATTGGCGATAATTAAAAGGGGAAATGTAGAGGATAAGGTAGGTGGATGTACGGCGAGATTTGTGGGCTTGTGCTAGATCCGGCACAGGGAGGTGTGGATGAGTGCTAGGGACTCGATGAAGGCGAAGAAGTTAGGTATCCTCGAGGGGCCCCCTCCTCGAGACCCATTTCTCAGCTCTTCGGCCTCTAGCTGACGCGTGCAAGTTTCTTTCGGTAGGGACCAGTTGGATGTGAGATTGAGAGCGCGCTGCATAAAAATGGGATATGTCTTATTAAAATCAAGTGGCAATAAATTGCAGTGCCCTTCGATGACCGTGCACTCAATGACCTTGTTGCCCTATGAATTTGTTGTGGCATAGTAGTAGTAGGATTTTCTGACGTGATTAAATATGACATGACCACTCGACAAATTTTTTCATGGACGACTTCATGTTCCTCCTTGTAGAAGTCTCGATAAGAGAGACGTCCATGCCGCCTCACAATGTACTGTGAAGGGAACGACATGTGCAATGATCCGTGTTGGATCACAAAGGATTAACGGTTGGTGCGCACGATCCGCGTGGCAAATGTGGCAACCAATCAGGGTGTAGCAGCCAGAGTGAGCACAGGTTTTGTCTTCTACCAGAGAGAGGGAAAAACTGAGTAGTATACAACCAAGGGCAAAACCGACGAAGGGATTCAAATAGAAAATAGAAAGATATTTTAAAAATGGAAATTGAGTGTCTTATACGATGAAATACATCTTGGATGTGTGTGTGTGCATCAGTGTCCATCAACCCTAGCAACTGCAGCATGCATTGTATCACCAGCTTGAAAGATGCTGCATCATCACACCCACTTGGATGTGTGTGTATCACTGTTCATCATTGTGGTTTTAGGAAAAGAACACATATAATGAAGCCACTCCTACATGTGGTGTCCAACCATGTCCAGGAACCCTTGCAGCATGCTGTGATTCAACTTCAACATGCATTCTACCACCAGTTTCAAAGATGCTGCATCACCACACCCACTTGGATGTGTATGTGTGTATCAGTGTGCATCATTGTGGTTTTGGAAAACAACACATGCAATGATTGCACACCAACATGTGGTGTCTAACCAAGTGCAAGAACCTAAGTAGCATGCTGGGATTCAACTTCAACATGCATTCTACCACCAGTTTGAAAGATGATGCATCACCACACCCACTTGGATGTGTGTTTGTGTATCAGTGTGCATCATTGTGGTTTTGGAAAAGAACACATGCAATGATGCCACTCTAGCATGTGGTGTCCAACAATGTCAAGGAAACCTAGCAGCATGCTGGGATTGTTGGGGATATACTTTTCGGGTATATGCACTATGCCTCGCTGACCAGGATGGCCCACTTTGGGTTAGAGCTATGCTTCACGGGCAGCCCAGTAAGGGAGAAGAGATGGAGTCCGATCTGGTAGGGGGGAAGGCCCAGAAGACTTACCGATGGAGGCATGTTTAGTTACTTGTAGTCCAATATGTATTTTGTAACCAACTATGTATAGTAGCCAGATAGATCTCTCTTGTAAACCCTAGGCCGGATATCTATATAAGCGGTCCTAGGTACTAGCCTTTAGGGCAACATACAATTGTCTACAATATCAACTCGCACAGGCGAAACCCTTGTAACCCATATTTCGGCTCTGCCATATTACTCGATTGACAGTAGGAGTAGGTTCCGTCCACTATCGGCGGATTCGTACCTAGGTAAGCTTGTGTGCTCACCATCCTGGAACACCATACGAATCACACCCATCTCTTCCACATGCCCCGAGGATCCCCTCGTGGCGTACTTGTCCTCAATCAGACGATAGTTGGCGCCCACCGTGGGGCAAGTGAGCTTCAGATCTACATTCCAAGAGAAATCTGCAAGAATCAGAATCAGTGATACAATTGCCATCGGTCGCGTCCTCTATGCCACCGACGTCCCTCTCATTCTTCTCGACGAGACCTGGATTGTGGCTAGGTAGGTCGTGACTAGCTAGACTATCATGTCTTTAGGTGAGATCGACATTTACCTTGGTTTCGCTGAACCTGTCCCACCCACCCCAGCGGTGATGATAGAGGCATAAGAGGTTTCTAGGTCCACTTTGTCCATGGAGGCGGCAAAGTTTCGGATCCCGGAAAACTAACCCCACCCAGCCCGCACCTGATGCGGAGATAGTTGAGAAAGCTGAGCCTGAAGTAGATCTTCCCGCGGACGTTAGATCTTACGTGGATCTCCCTAGCAAGGTCGAATATCAGGACGATCTCCCAGCAAGGTCGAATCTTAGGAGGAGCAAAGCAACAACAGCTCTGGATCCAGCTCTACCGATGCTAAAGCAGGAAAATCACTCCTGAAGCACACTATGAAGATGATGATGAACAGTGCCATAGTCAACACCGATGCAATTCTTGAGACCATAAGATATTTAGAGGAAGCCTACGAAGAAGATCGTAACTATCTTAGGACGTAAGCATCACACTTTGTCAGATACATCGGATCCGGATCTGGCTCTGCCGATGTTGGAGAGGACAATGACTCGATGCTGGAGGCAATTGGAACAAACAACGACTTACCTGCATCTTCGGATGACTCCATGATGTTGGCAGATTTCCAGAAGTTCTCCGCGGAATATGAAGAAGATTTGAACTCCAAGGCTGTGGAAGAAGGAGAAGCTATGGATGAAGGATCCGGAGAAAACTCTACCAAAGCAAAGGATGACATAAATCTTGGAGAAAATCCCGACATCCAAATGTCTGAAAGTACTGATTAGAGCTTGACTCCAGGAAACGGACCCAAAGTCGTATTTGCTACCGGCGCTACCAAGAGGGCAAAGAAGAAGAAGAAGACTATTTGAAAGGACCCTCCAGTTGAGGAGGTAATCACCGAAGAATACGAAGAAGACTAGGATGGAGATCTAATCCCAGACGAGCCAAAACTAATCCGGTGGATGGACACGTGGTTACCCTGGTGCCCATAAAATCCCCGGAGACAACTCACTATGCCAATCCCTACTGCTACAGATCTTACACCTCTAGATTTGGAAGATAGGGCTCAAACCCTAGAAGAACATCACCAAGGCCTCTTGGATGAAGCTAACAATATCCTCGAGGAGAAAAAGCACATTGCATCTGTGGGGCAGTTCAACTCCCTACAACACCAAAAGACCTGGAATGGCCCTGTACGGGCAAACAAAAATCTGAAAGTCAACAAGACCCTCTTTGAAGGAGATGACACCATCAAAGGAGAACCTCGGCTCGACAACAAGGGAGATCTGGTGTATGCCACACCAATGGAAAACACTACTGTAGCCCGAGATATCCTGGCGAACTATCCAAACCTAGACCAAATTCGGTTAGGAGTAGAACTACTTACCAAGGGCCTGGAGTAGCAGAAATCCGCCAAATCTGGAAGCGGAAAACTTGTCTCTAAATCCAACCAATGTTGCATGGATTCGGATTGGCAGGACATAAGGTCACGCAGGGATACGGAACAATACTACCGTCCCGACCATTAGGATGACAATTACTCAAGAACCGGATCTTCAGGACAACGGCACAGAGTCACATGTGACTGGAGTAACGTCGCTCCAGCCGTAGTGCGGTGACCCAGCATACCACTACATGTGTAGTATACTATAGTCGTTGACATGACATCCACAGAACTTCTGCAAATATCAAATCCCTTAGATTGGTACAATAGAAACATTGCGGGTAAAAATTACAAACATACACACGTCATTATTATTACAATACTAGAAGTTCAAAACTTCAAGTGATTCAAACTTACAAACCATATCACTTATTTCATAAGTTTAGCGGAAGAACGAAAGACATAACGGTAATAAAGACGTGAGATCAACATCTTATTCTATAGGGTTCGTGCTGCTTGGCTCAACCTAGGTAACTACGCTTCGGCCTGACAACTACTCTGACTCGTTTTCTTCAGCTCCATAGTGTATCCCGTAGTCCACCCCTTCGATTCCACCGGACAGGTCCAGCTCTTCATAGTAGACGTCGTTCTGGACCTCCGTAGCATACACCTGGTCATCCTTCTGGCCCTCAAAGTCTAGCAAGGGGTTCAAAGGAAAGAGTGCGTAACATCGTTACCTAGCAAGTTCACTATATGTAAGGTGGGAGTTTGATGCTCTAACTACCACCTCGGACAATAAGTCCTTGGTACTATGCAGTTTTAATAAACATTTCTTCAAAGATTGATTTTATTATCCAAAAACTATGCCCATCAGCCTTCACAGGTTGACCAAAACTTCATGGAGTTCCTTTCCTACCGCATTCATAGCTCCTTCCCCAAACAGGGAGTAACATGTCACAATTCTTACACTCTGTAGAGGTGTGTTTCTTTACCATAAGAGACCAAATCCTTGTTGCACAACCGGGCGTACTTTCCCGTCCACAATTTCGTGGTGTGGCCCAGTAGATGATCCAAGCCAATCACTACCCCCTTCGAGACCCCGCATGTCCCCGTGGTATACGCATGCCCACATCTTGAATTACAGTATTGCCTGGTACAGACTGTTCACATGCCATAACTATCATGGGACATTGAGGGTTCCCAAACCATATGCTGCGTATCCTCCACGAATTACCAATTAATACACTCTACGAGGATAACAACCACGACTACACATCTGGATGCATGCAAGAGGAAGAAGATACAGCTAACTACTCCGTCCCATTCCAAATCTCATTGTTAACGCATACTATACGGTGCTAGAATCACTGATGTCATGGGTTATTAAGCCCTAGTTGTTCGACCATTGGAATCCTAGATTCCATTGTCATTCTTAGTATTTATCATCACTTAGGATGATAAATGCATTCATTTGTTTGGGAAAATATTTATTTTCTATCTCTTTTAGAATATAGGTGATAACGCACAATTTTCAAATACTTTCACAAAGACTCTTCAAAGGACATGAGCAAGTGGTGAACTTGCCTTGTGACTATAAGGTAGTGAAGTCGGATACTTCCACTTGACCTCGAGCTCCGGTTTCTACAGAAAAGCATTATTGCCCGGTAAGGACAATATTTGAAGAAGCAATATGCAATGCATAGTAATGTCATGCAATGATTTATTATCTTCCTTCTTTGTGTGTTTTACCCACCTTATAAAGGTTTTATGTTTCTTTTAATTAATAAAAGAAAAGTATTACTTAAAAATCATTAAAATCATATTATGTTTATATTTAGTATTATTATGATAACTTGTATTATTCTAAGAGTTTAAAATGGATTTATTTAATTTTTAACTCTTTTAAATGTTTACATAAAATTCCTTTAAGGAATAAGATTTTATTTTTATCACACTTGATTTACTTTAAAAATATATAAACTAATATTCAATTTTAAGTGTTTTGTATATTTTTATAATAGTACTTCCTTTTAGGATCTTAAGAATGCATTATATTCAATTTTAAGTGTTTTGTATATTTTTATAAATTTCCAAAAGGAATATATACATTCATAATAATAGTTCTAAATTTAATTACCTAAAATACTCTCTATTATTAATTTTGAATAGATGATACTTTTGTGATGTCATTGTATTTTATTTATATTTTTAGGATTTTCATTTTATCTCTTAGAACCATTGAAGACCTAGGGGTATTTTGGTATTTTTGATAAATTACTTAGACTTTCTCTTTTAAACATTTGGATCTAACCCATTGGGCTGGCCCAGCCCTGACCCGGCCCGCTTGGGCTGGTTGTACCCTCTCTGAACGAGTAGCCCACTACCACTCGCTTCCCTCTCTCTCACGCATTCCTCTTTCCTCTCTCGCGCCCCCGCGGAGACGTGGTGATGCCGACTCCACCGTCGCACGAGTCCGGCCTCCCCAGGCCTCTCCGGTCGCCGCCCTGGTGCACGATGGGGTAGTCGACGCTGCTCCATCGATTGGTCCGGTTCGATTCATAGATGGGCGCTCCTTCTAGCCAGGCTGCTTCCATCCCGAATCCTAGGGTTTGGTGATTACCGGTGATGTGGTGTTCCGCCACCTCTATGATGTCGTGCCGCAACATCGGTGGCCCTGTGGTGCCGCCACTGCTGCTCGTGTGGCTGTGGCCGTCGCCTCATGGATTGGCGCGGGACGCAGCACCCTCGAGTGCTCCCCGTGCCACTGTGTGCGCTCGTCGGTGATTCTGCTTCCTCTTCTAATCTTCGGCGAGGCAACAGGTAAGTCTATCTCTCTCTCTCCCTCTCAGGTCCTCCCTTGTAACTTTGTGGTGCCTATGGTGAGGAATCCCTAATTAAGGTTCATTTGTGCCGCTAGGGTTCTATCCCTTTGTGTTGATTATTGGGGTTAGTGAATAATGTAGAAGTACCTATGATGATGATACTGTGCAAACTATTGGTTATTGATTCTAGTGGTGTGGTTTTCACTTACTGCTTAATGTTCTTCGTACTGACAGTAGCACTGTCAGTTATGTTTCATTGAATTCTACTACACTGGCTTGTGTTGATATGTTCAGATTAGATTTAATCTGATACTTCATAAGATTCTTTGATTATGATAGATTGTGTAGTTGTAATATGATTCCTGGTTATTTATTCCAGGAAAATGATTGAGTGATTTTTTGCAAGTTTACTTGCAAGTTTCTGTGTATGATTAGCTTAGTTTAGCATGAATACCTATGACACCTTCCTAGGAATGGTAGACAAGTGTCCATTCTAGTACTGGCTAAATTCTACTTGTGTCCTAGTGTGGCTTGACTAAAATGGACTGAAAATTCTGTTAGATACATTAACCTATGATGCATATGAACTTTATTTGGCCTATGATGTTGGTCTCAGGCATAACTAGGTAAGAACTGAAGTTTTTACCTGCTACTCCTCACAGATGTGCCTGGATGTTAAGTGTAAACAATGATTCTTATAGATGTTTAAGAAAATGACTTGTCAGCTTTTGCTATTTGATATAAATCCTTAAGATGAAATAGTTTCTGAGGTGCTACCATCCATTGGATGTGCCCAAAACTCCTTACTTAAAGCTGGTGTCTTATCAGTTGTGGAAAAATGTGTTATTATCCAAGATCAGTGATGCATAGGCTGAGATCTTGGAGTGGTTTGCAAAGATTGATTGGTTGGGCTTTATTTTATCACTTCTATGATGGATTCACCCCACTTGCGTGCTTTTCTGAGAAGATCTTATATGAAACAACACATGCTTATCTAAGATTTAACATGTGATGGTTTTGTATAAATTCACCACACAAGTTCCTTGCTGGTGAGGTTGTGATGTTGCTTGGTTTTACTGGCTTGATCTTGGTGACTTGACCACCTCCAGGAGCCTACCCTGCACACCCTAGGTTCTGGTTCTACTTCTCCTTGCTCTGTGACCTTGTGCTTGTCCTTGCTATCCTCCTACACCACCCCCCTCCTTATGTCACCATTCTGTGGTGATCTGATGGTTGATTTCTAAGCTATCTGGTGGTTTGTTTGGGAAGTTGACAGGCTCACTGTGTTCTTGCCGTGTGCTTGAGAATATGGAGATAGAGTGTGATTACTAGTAGCTATGCCATGGCTGAGTGTTTATTTTGACTGCTTAGACTGATGTTGCTATGTTGACAACACACAACATGCAGTTAGATGACTACGATGACTTTCTGCTTGGCTGTGTGAGGATCAGATCAAGTAATCAGACTTTCACTTCCTATCCTTTTACTGGTTTCTATCCTAGTAAATCTTACCCCTTTCTACTTGGCTTATAATATGGCATTGAAGCTATTTACTTGAAAAGAACAGATACTGCATATTGGTAAAACTTGCCTCTTTTAATCACTCTATGATGTGATATGAACAGTGCACTTCATTGTTCACCACTGTGAGTAAACATAACCAACTAACCCTTTGTAGCAATCACTTCAGAGAGCTATTCCTACCTCTAGATAGTGAAAGAAACTCTGATCTCTTTAGGGTTTTTGTTTTGCGAAAAATTTACCTAGGTTTTATAGATGAATGCATGCACATCCGTAGATTATTATTTCTACCCTTCGCTGGTTCCTAAGTGTTGGGGTGTTACAGACTTCTCCCTTGAATTAAACTTCGTCCCAAAGTTTGCTGATGTGTACCTGAATAGTTCTCGATATGCTTCTTTTAATTCATCCTCTTTCTCCCATGTGGCTTGTCGCTCCGGGTGATGTTCCCATTGTACCTTGTAGTATTTGATTTCCCTGTTTCTCAACCTTTTCCAGTTCTCTTCCAGAATTTTACAGGGTTTCTAAAAATAAGTCAAATCTTCTTGTAACTCAATTTCTTGATGTGTAATTGTACCATCAGAAACTTGAAGACATTTCCGTAGTTGTGAGACATGAAAAACATTATGAACTTGAGCCAATCTTTTTGGTAACTCAAGAGCATAAGATATTGTTCTATTCGGACTCAGTATCTTGAATGGTCCAATATATCTTGGACTCAATTTTCCTTTGACTCCGAGTCTCTTAACTCCCTTCATTAGACTTACTTTGAGATATACCATCCCCCACTTCTGGATGCCACGATCTTCGACTTTGATCATCATAACTCTTCTGTCGACTTTGAGCCATCTTCGATCGATCTCTAATAATATCGATGATATCTTGCTTCTCCTTGATATAGTCTAGTACAAATTCCTTGCAACTACCAGGTTCATACCAACATATTGGTGATCTACCTCTTCTCCCATAAAGTACTTGGTATGGTGCTGTTGGCCCAAAATATCGAGCTCGTTGGGGAACCCCAAGAGGAAGGTATGATGAGCACAACAGCAAGTTTTCCCTCAGTACGAAACCAAGATTATCAATCCAGTATGAGCAAGGAAACACCCCAAAGGTGTAGCTAGTTGAATGTTGGCAGGGCGCACTACCGGTGCCAGCAGCAACGTGGAGACCTGCACAACAGAACCAAAGAACTTTGCCCCCAACTTGTGATGAGGTTGTCAATCTCACCTGTTTTGCTGAAAACAAAGGATTAAACGTATCGAATGCAAGGAAGTAATAGTTTGCAGAAAGTAAACACAAAGCAGTAAACAATTTGTAGATTGTATGTAAAAGAAAGGACCGGGGTCCATAGTTCACAAGAGGTGACTCTCCTTTAGATAGATAACATGCTGGGTGAACAAATTACAGCGAGGCAATTGACAAACATCGAGAAAGCATACAAGCATATACTACTCATCTTGACTCCTTTGAGATTCGATTGGGCATTACAACATTATACATAGACCGCCATCCAACTGCATCTATGACTAATAATCCACCTTTAGGTTATCATCCGAACTCCCTCCAGTATTAAGTTACAAGCAACAGATTATTGCATTACGAATTGTGTGTAAAGTAAACAATACGATTGTTCTATGAATAAAGGATTGTTGTTTTCTCCCTAGTAGCAACAGCACATCTAGTACCTTAGAGATTTCTGTCACTTCCCCAGATTACCAGAGGCATGAACCCGCTATCGAGCATAAATACTAACTCTTGGAGTTGCTAGCATCTACTTGGCCAAGATAGCTACTAACAACGGAAAGCATGCAAGAGCACAAATAACAAAGACATGATAGAATCAATAATCAATCTGAAATAGCATCTCAATATCCATCGGATCCCCGTGAACACAACATGCATAATTACAAATAGATGATCTTGATCATGAACGGAGCTCACAAGATATAAACATGAAAGCACAAAGGAGGAGAACCAGCCATCTAACTACTACATGGACCCGTAGTCCAGAGATGAACTCCTCATGCATCACACCAGAGGCTTGCATGATGATGAAGAAGGCCTCCAGGGTGAATTCCCCTCTCCGGTAGGGTGCTGGGAAGATCTTCAGATCCCTCCCGATCTAGGGATTGAGATGAAGGCGGCTACAGACTCTTTCGTGGATTTTTGAACGGGTACTTAGGGTTTCCGTATCAGAGGCAATATATAGGCGGAAGGAGAGGCCGAGGGGGTGCCTGGGGCTGCCAGACCACCCCCTGGCGCGGGCCAGGCCTGGCCGCGTGGCCAGGTGGTGTGGCCAGGCCCCAGCCCCTCTCCGTCTCGTATTATGGCTCCAAGTGTCCCCCGGTAAAATAATGACTTTGGCTTTTGTCCCGTCCAATTCCGAGAATATTCATTTTCTGACTTCCTGAAACCAAAAATAGCAGAAAATAGGCAGCTGGCACTGTGGCTCTTGTTAATAGGTTAGTCCAAGAAATCATATGAAAAGTACTCCAAAGTGTGGACAAAACACAAGAAAGTAGATAAAACCAAGCATGGAACATCAAAAATTATAGATACATTTGCAATGTATCAGGTGCTGCCTTCAGTCTACTTTGATAGCTATTGTTGTAAGAAAATTCTACCAACGGTAGATGATCTTACCACGAACCTCCAAAATCTAATGCACAATATCTAAGCATGTCCTCCAAGATATGATTGGTTCTTTCCGTCTGGCCTCCAGTTTCGGGATGATAGGCTATGCTGAAATCCATCTTTGAGCTAAGTGCTTCATGTAATTGTTCCACAATGTTGAAGTAAACACATATCCTCTATCTGATACAATTTTCTTGGGTACTCGGTGCTTACTTACTATCTCTTTGAGATAGATTTCCGCTAACTTCTCGGCATTTACTTTTTGATTTACCGGAATAAAGTGTGCACTTTTCGTGAATATATCCAAAATCACCCATATCATATCCTTCCGCTTCTGTGTCATGGGTAATCATGTGATAAAATCCATACCAATTTCCTCCCATTTCCATTCCAGAATTTCTAAAGGTTGTAATGGTCCTGCTGGACTTTGATGTTCTGCCTTTACCCTTTGGCAAGTATGGCATTCAGATACATACTTTGCAATATCCATTTTCATGTTATTCCACCAGAATAATTCCTTAAGATCCATGTACATCTTCATACTCCCTAGATGAATTGAATATGGTGTCTCATGTTCCTCTTAGAGTATCACCTCTCTGATCTCCGGTACATCTGGTACACAAATACGGTTTTAGAACCATAAAGATCCATAATATCCTAGCTGAAAAACTGATTTTTTTCCTTTAGAAATTCTTCTAATTTCTTCAGCAATGAATGGATCATCAAGTTGATGTCGATAGATCTCATGATGAAGATCACTGCTTTGCTCATGCATAACCCTCATGGTAGCTAAGCCTACATGAACTCTTGTCCTTAGGAATTGTATTTATAACCTTTCCAAGTCCATTTGCAACTCTTTTGGTAATTCTCTATTGATGTGTTGAGTATTCGTACTCTTCCCACTTAAAGCATCTGCTACTACATTGGCCTTTCTTGGAGTATAATTGTAAGATCATAATCCTTGATCAACTCCAGCCATCTTTTCTGCCTCATATTCAGCTCCTTCTGAGTAAAGAAATATTTTACACTTTCATGATCAGTTGTATAGTTCACATCTTGCTCCATAGAGAAAATGTCTCCATCCTTTTAAAGCAAAGACCACTGCTGCTAACTCCAAATCATGTGTTGGGTAGTTGATGTCATGCAGTTTGAGTTGTCTAGACCCATAAGCAATTACCTTGCGATATTGCATTAGCACACATCCTAGTCCTTCTTTTAATGCGTCACAGTATATTGTGTAATCTTTTCCTATTTCAGGTATAGCTAAGATTGGTGCGGTTGTTAATCTGGTTTTCAATTCTAGAAAACTTGCTTTGCACTTATCATCCCATATGAATGGTGCATTCTTTCTTAGCAACTTGGTCATTGGTCCGACTATCTTGGAAAAACATTCAATGAATTTCCGATAATAGCATGTCATGCCTAAGAAACCTCGGATTTCTTTCACATTAGTTGGTGCATTCCATTCGAATACTGATTGAACTTTGGATGGATTTACCACAATTCCATCTTTACTGATCACATGACCAAGAAATTCTACCTCGTCCAACCAGAATTCACACTTGCTGAATTTAGCATATAACTTATGTTCTCTCAAAATTTGCAATGCTATCCTCAAATGATCTTCTCTTATTTATCCTTAGAGTATATCAAAATATCATCAATGAACACTATGACAAACTTATCCAGATAATGCATGAAGATTTTGTTCATCAGATTCATGAATATTGTTGGTGCATTGGTCAATCCAAAAGGTACGACGAGGTACTCATGATGTCCATACCTTGACACAAATGCTGTTTTTGGAACATCTTCAGGTTTGATTTTTATCTGATGGTAACCTGATCTTAGATCAATCTTGGAAAATACTCCAGCTCCTTTGACTTGATCAAATAAATCTTGAATTCTTGGCAATGGGTATTTGTTCTTGATGGTGACCTTGTTGAGATTTCTGTAATCACCACACATTCTTCATCTTCCATCTCTTTTATCTACAAAAATTACCGGAGTTCCCCATGGGGATAAGCTTTCCTGAATAAATCCTTTTCTGGCTAACTCGTCAATTTGCTCTTTAAGCTCTTTTTTTGGTCCCATCTTGTACGGTGCTTGGGATATTGGTGATGTACCCGATATTAAATCAATGGTGAATTCTATTTCTCAATCAGGTGGCATTCCTTGTAACTCTGCTAGAAAAACATCTTGAAATTCCTCCACTATAGGAATATCTTCCAATTTGACCTCCTTCATTGAGTTCAGTTGCAGATCTACCATAATATGACTATGTTTATCTGCATGATAGACTGTACTTCCTCCACTTGGAGACTTGATTGATACGGTTTTATCCTCACAATTGATCTGAGCCCCATACTCAGTCATCCAATCCATTCCCAACACTATTGCTATTCCCCTTAATGGAATCTCATAAAGATCCACATAATAGGTTTGACCACAGATTGAGATAACTTGGTTCATCTTTATGTTTCTTACTACCACGATCCCTCCAGCGGTAACTACAGTCATAGGTTTTTCTAACGGTGCCCTTCTAATCCCAAACTTATCACAAAATTGTTCAGATATGAATGAAGTCGTTGCACCCGTATCAAATAGAACTTGTCCAGAATTTGTGAAAATATTGAGCATACCTATCACCGCTTGATCCGAGTTATCCACCTCCTCCAAGGTTGCGCAACTTAGCTTTCCATTAGGTCTGCCTTTCTCGCCATTGTCGTTTTTGCCATAACTTCCACCTCTGATAGGCTATCCACCTCCGCCTCTTGCTTGACCACCGCCTGTTGTAGGCCATCCACCTGGTGGTTTGCTTGGGCAATCAGGCTTGATGTACCCCTTATGATCACAACCATAGCATATGATTACTGGCTTCTTACATTCCCTTTGGAAATGCCCTGGAATACCACAATTGTTGCATATAATATTCCTCCTAGAGTTGGACTGACCTCCACTGCTATTCTTGTTATTATTGTTGTTGTTATTGAAGGGTTGATTCCTTCGTTTGAACTCCAAATTGGTTTAGGCTTACTTGCTTGGATTCTCTTGGTTTCTTTATTTTCTCTTTTCCTTTGGTACTCTTGGACATTCTTGTAATCATCCTCAAATGTGATGTCTGCATCGAGTAGCTATTGAAAGGTCTGCTTATTGGCTAGCCTTAGCTACATCTTCACAAACGGATTTAAACCACACAGGACATGTTTCTTCCACTTTTCCTCAGTGCTCACTTCATCCTCAACATAATGAGATAGTTGACTGAACTCCCGGATGTACTTCATGGCACTAGTATATCCCTGCTGAAGTTCTTCGAACTCCCTGCGCTTCAACTCCATCACACTTTCTGGAACATGATACTCACAGAATATCTTCTTAAACTCCTCCCAGGTATACTCTCTTCTTGGAGGCTGCATTGCTAACTACTTCTCCCACCATGATGCTGCAGGTCTAGTTAAGAGTTGTGTTGCATACCTCAACTTTTCCTCATCATTGCACCCTACCATTTTCAACTTTCTCTCTTTATCTGCTAGCCAATCCTCTGCATCCATTGGCTCAGGGGCTGATACAAAAGCTAAAGGCTTTGCATTTTGAAAGTCAGAAAGACTCACACCACGTCCTTCAGGTTCCCTCTAATGTCCCACTCGATCCACTAATCCCTCCATAAACTTGTTCTGTGACTCTTGCATCATCTGCATGTATTGCATAAAGTTCTACTCCATCAACAGCCTCATTGGTGGTGGTGGTAAATTTGCTTGCATTTTGGCGTCTTCATCCGCCTTTTCGTTAGTTTTACGCTCCATGCGCTATTGTTCGGTCTCATCCTCTACACCCATTTCCATACCCCCTAGTCCTGTAACATAAAGAAAACACTCATAATTACATCATGTATATGTGTTCTGAGCTCAACTTCATGCACAGAACTAGTCACAAAATGGAAAACAAATCCAAATAAGAACCAAATATGCATTTCACATATTATACATTGCAGACAACATAGTTAGTACAACGTCATTACAAGCCTGTACCATTTTGGTATTACAAACAAATGTGGACGCTATCCCACTTATTTAATTACATCAAGTTCTCAGATTCTAACTTTCGTATCACCACTGGAATACTCCTCCTCAAGGTTACGCTCCCTGGAAGCTGCGACGTTCATCGTACATACCTGGAGTACAAGTGTGCTGACATAAAGTGCGATGCGCCGTTTGTGGAACCACTTGCCTCTTCTACAGACGATACTCAGAAGTATCCGTACTTGACACATCATCCAGCTGAAATGCGTCCATACCTTCCAACTCATCTTATGTATCTTCAGAATGATCCTCATCACTGTCTTCTTCAATTGCCTCCTGCATCCCGACTCTAAAGTAATCAACAGAATATTCCGCTTCTGGTGCTCCCCAAGTATTCTGCTGGGTATGATAGTCCTGAGCTATAATTGGATAATGCACGTTATCTGGAGTAGGATAATGTTCTGGTGACTCAAATACACTTTCTTCGGGATCTTCCTCATCAGATTCTACATCCTCCACAAGGACATCCCTTCCATCAACAGATAAGACCTCACTCCCATGTGACTAGTTTGCCCGGTACCACCAATAGAATCTTCCACAGGAATAGGATTCTCGGAAGATCCATCCATCGATCCGTACCTCCATCCTTCTGAGTTTCCAATAGGTAGTTTCGAGTCCTCAGTTCCCCAAGAATTCTGTGGTACTAGATGACTAGTACCTTCATCAGGATATCTAGTGGGTTATGGCATAGGTGAATAAGGATATGGTGTAAAAGATGCTGGATCTATAGGTATATCCTTAAAAGTTGGGCTAACCCTACCCACTGCTTCATTCTCCAGTTGAGATGCTTATTTATCCCTTCGTTCAGGATTAGTTAAATCCTCTAGTATATCAATCTGATCCTCCACAAAATCCTGATTTGTCTTATACAAGGACCCAACTATCAGTTGATACTGATCCATAAACTTGGAAGCTAATTTTGGATTCTTCTTTACTAAGGTAAGATGATTCGGAACTGGCTCCATGTCTATAGAGTCATGAGGAATCACATAATATGTGCTTCCAGCTAACTCTTCTGCTTTGTGCTCCCAAACATTGGATATCGCCTCCAGAATAGCAACATGGTATGCTGCTAGGTGACTTCTACCTTCACCCATAGGTAAATTGTGATAGAAACCAAGCTTATCTAGTAGTTGGATGCTAACACGATATTTGGCAAAAATTTGCCCATCATGGTACTAACTGGAATAGTAGTTGTGCAACCAAAAACCCTTAGAAGTTCTCGAGGCTGTTCAGTTAAAGTCCCCTAATAATCATCAAGAGTCTCTTCTTTCCTTGCCAAAGTCCGTTTTGGAAACTTTGGTGACATTTTGACTATATACAAAACATTCATAATTAGTAACCATTAATAATCATGCATCATAATAAAGAATTATCGCACTAAAAGATATAAAGAAATATTCCGAATTGAATATTCATCATATAATCTAGATAAATCTTTACTGTTGCTCATAGACTACTATAGGTAGTTCCCTTTACTAGGTTTCCAACCTAAGGTCAAAGCAATTTCTCTTATACCAGCTGCGGTGACCCAGCATAGACATGACATCCACAGAACACCATTCTATAAATATCACATCCCTCGGAGTGGTACAACAGAAACATTGTGGGTCCAAATTACAAACATACACACTTCATTATTATTACAATAACAGAAGTTCAAAACTTCAAGTGATCCAAACTTACAAACCATATCACTTATTTAATAAGTTCAGCGGAAGAACGAAATACACAACGGTAATAAAGATGCGAGTCGAACGGCTTATTCTATAGGGTTCGTGTTGCTCGGCTCAACCTAGGTAACTACGCTCCGGCCTGAAAACTACTCTGACTCGTTGTCTTCAGCTCCATAGTGTATCCCGTAGTCCACCCCTTCGATTCCACCAGACAGGTCTGGCTCTTCATAGTAGACGCCGTTCTGGACCTCCATAGCATACACCTGGTCAATCTTCTAGCCCTCAAAGTCTAGCAGGGGGTTCAAAGGAAAGAGTGAGTAATAGCGTTACCCAACAAGTTCACTATGTGCAAGGTGGGAAGCTTGATGCTCTAACTACCACCTCAGACTATAAGTCCTTGGTACTATACGGTTTTAATAAACATTTCTTCAAAGATTGATTTTATTATCCAAAAACTATGTCCATGAGCCTTCATAGGTTGACCAAAACTTCATGGAGTTCCTTTGCTGCCGTGTTTGTAGCTCCTTCCTGGAACAGGGAGTAACATGTCACAATTCTTACACTCTATAGAGGTGCGTTACTTTACCATAAGAGACCAAATCCTTGTTGCACAACCAGGCGTACTTTCCCGTCCACAATTCCGTGTTGTAGGGCCCAGTAGATGATCCAAGCCAATCACTACCCCCTTCATGACCCCGGATGTCCCCGTGGTGTACGCATGCCCACATCTTGAATTACGGCAATGGTTGGTATAGACCGTTCAGATGCCAGAACTATCATGGGACATTGAGGGTTCCCACCCATATGCTGCATATCCTCGACAAATTACCAATTAATGCATGCTACGAGGATAACAGCCACGAACGGCACATCCAGATGCATGCGAGAGGAAGAAGATACAACTAACTTCTTCGTCCCATTCCAAATCTCATGGTTAACGCGTATTATGCGGTGCTAGAATCACTGATGTCATGGGTTATTATGCCCTAGTTGTTCGACCATTGGAATCCTAGATTCCATTGTCATTCTTTGTATTTATCATCACTTAGGATGATAATAGCATTCATTTGTTTGGGAAAGTATTTATTTTCTATCTCTTTTAGAATATAGGTGATAACAGACAATTTTCAAATACTTTCATAAAGACTCTTCAAAGGACATGAGCAAGTGCTGAACTTGCGTTGTGACTGCAAGGTAGTGAAGTCGGATACTTCCACTTGACCTTTGCGTGTTTTACCCACCTTATAAAGGTTTAATGTTTCTTTTCATTAATAAAATAAAAGTATTACTTAAAAATCATTAAATTCATATAATGTTTATATTTACTATTATTACGAGAACTAGTATTATTCTAAGAGTTTAAAAATGAATTTATTTAATTTTTAACTCTTTTAAATGTTTAACAAAAATTCCTTTAAGGAAATAAGATTTTATTTTTATCACACTTGATTTACTTTAAAAAATAAAAACTAGTATTTTTTTCTATAATAGTACTTCCTTTTAGGATCTTAAAAATGAATTTTATTCAATTTTAAGTGTTTTCTATATTTTTATAAAATTCGAAAAGGAATATATACATTCATAATAACAGTTCTAAATTTAATTACCTAAAATTCTCTCTTTTATTATTTTTAAATAGAGGATACTTCCGTGAGTTCATTGGTATTTTATTTATATTTTTAGGATTTTTATTTGATTTCTTAGAACCTTTTAATTCCTAGGGATATTTTGGTCTTTTCGATAAATTACTTAGACTTTCTCTTTTAAACATTTGGATCTAACCCATTGGGTTGGCCCAGCACTGACCTGTCCCACTTGGGTTGGCCATACCCTCTCTGAACGAGTGGCCCACTACCACTCGCTTCCCTCTCTCTCTCATGCATTCCTCTTTCCTCTCTCACACCCCCGCGGAGACGCGGTGCTGCCGACGCTACCGTCGCGCAATTCCAGCCTCCCTAGGCCTCTCTAGCCGCTGCGCTGGTGCAAAATGGGGTAGTCGATGCCGCTCCATCGATTGTTCCGGTTTGATTCGTAGCTGGGCGCTCCTTCTGG
The DNA here is from genome assembly GCA_910589775.1 of Avena eriantha. Classification (NCBI taxonomy): domain Eukaryota; kingdom Viridiplantae; phylum Streptophyta; class Magnoliopsida; order Poales; family Poaceae; genus Avena; species Avena eriantha. The sequence continues at coordinate 516,871,456 of OU342743.1, read as the reverse complement.
CCAGGCCGCTTCCACCTGAACCGTAGGGTTTGGTGATTACCGGCGATGTGGTGTTCCGCTGCCACTATGATGTCGTGCCGCGACTTCGGTGGCCCTATGGTGCCGCCACTGCTGCTCGTGTGGCTTTGGTCATCGCCTTATGGATCCGTGCGGGTTGCAACAGCCTCGGGTGCTCCTCGTGCCGCCGTATGCGCTCGTCGGTGATTCTGCTTCTTCTAAACTTCAGCGAGGCTACAGGTAAGTCTATCTCTCTCTCTCCCTCAGGTCCTCCCTTGCAACTTTGTGGTGCCTATGGTGAGGAATCCCTAATTAAGGTTCATATGTGGTGCTAGGGTTCTATCCCTCTGTGTTGATTATTGGGGTTAGTCAATAATGTAGAAGTACCTATGATGATTATAGTGTGCTAACTGTTGGGTATTAATTCTAGTGGTGTGGTTTTCACTTACTACTTAATGTTCTTGGTACTGACAGTAGCACTTTCAGTTATGTTTCACTAAATTCTAGTATGTGTCCTAGTGTGGAAAATGATTGAGTGATTTTCTGCAAGTTTACTTGCAAGTTTCTGTGTATGATTAGCTTGGTTTAGGATGAATACCTGTGACACCTTCCTAGGAATGGTACACAAGTGTCCATTCTAGTACTGGCTAAATTCTACATGTGTCCTAGTGTGGCTTGACTAAAATGGATTGAAACTTCTGTTAGATACATTAACATGTGATTCATATGAACTTTCTTTGGCCTATGATGTTGGTCTGAGGCATAACTAGGTATGAACTGAAGTTTTTACCAGCTACTCCTCACAGATGTTCCTGGATGTTAAGGGTAAAGAATGATTCTTATAGAGGTTTAAAGAAAATACTTGTCAGCTTTTGCTGTTTGATATAAATCCTTAATATGAAATAGTTTCTGAGGTGCTACCATCAATTGGATGTCCCCATAACTGCTTACTTGAAATAGTTTCTGAGGTGCTTTTGTCTTATTAGCTATGGAAAAATGTGTTATTATCCAAGATCAGGGATGCACAGGCTGAGATCTTGGAGTGGTTTGCAAAGATTGATTGTTTGGGCTTTATTTTATCACTTTTGTGATGGATTCACCCCACTTGGGTTCTTTTCTGAGAAGATCTTATATGAAACAACACATGCTTATCTAAGATTTAACATGTGATGGTTTTGTATAAACTCACGACACAAATTGCTTGCTGGTGATGTTGTGTTGTTGCTTGGTTTTGCTGGCTTGATCTTGGTGACTTGATCACCTCCTGGAGCCTGCCCTGCACACCCCAGGTTCTGGTTCTTCTTCTCCTTGCTCTGTGACCTTGTGCTTGTCCTTGCTATCCTCCTACACCACCCCCTCCTTATGTCACCATTCTATGGTGATATGATGGTTGATTTGTAAGCTATTTGGTGGTTTGTTTGGGAAGTTGATAGGCTCACTGTGTTCTTGCCGTGTGCTTGAGAAGATGGAGATAGAGTGTGATTACTAGTAGGTGTGCCACGGCTGAGTGTTTCTTTTGAATGCTTGGACTGATGCTGCTATGTCGACAGCACACAACATGCAGTTAGATGACTAAGCTGCCTTGTTGCTTGACTGTGTGAGGATCGGATCAAGTAATCTGACTTTCACTTCCTATCCTTTTACTGGTTTCTGTCCTGGTGAAACTTACCCCTTTCTACTTGGCTTATAATGTGGCATTGATGTTATTTACTTGAAAAGAACAGATACTGCATATTGGTAAAACTTGCCTCTTTTAATTACTCTATGATGTAATATGAATAGTGCACTTCACTGTTCACCACTATGATTAAACATAACCAACTACCCCTTTATTTCTATTTGAGTGGTTTATCTTATTTTGCAGGAACAAGGCCTGGATGCTCAAGATGTAGTATAGGAATAGATAGGTAGTGTAGATTCTCATTGTAATCTTCTTATATTCTCTTTTTAAAGAATCTTGTAATAATATTCCGCTAATTTAATAAAGATTCATTTTATTGGATTCTATTCCTTGTAATATTCTGTTTGGTGTAATTATCTCCATTTGTAATATTATTATTATGGAATAAAGAAAAGAAATAAGAATTCATTTCTTATTTGAATTTCCTTGTCTTAAATTCATATTGTTGTTTAATATATCTATAATATAATCAAACAATGTTAATACATCCTTTTGGAAATCCACTTTATGTTTCTAACTTCTAATTTTCAAATATTTTTCAAATGATTTAAATTTCAAATTTGAATTCAAAATATTTCTCCCATAACACAATAATGCCTAAAGGTCATGTCAAAATTTGTAGCAATCACTTCAGAGAGCTATTCCTACCTCTAGATAGTGAAAGAAACTCTAATCTCTTTAGGGTTTTTGTTTGGCGAAAAATTTACCCAGGTTTTACAGATGAATGCATGCACATGCGTAGATTCCTATTTCTACCCTTCGTTGGTTCCTAAATGCTGGGATGTTACACGCAGAGCGAGACGCAATTGCAGCACTGGTTACAGGACAACCTCCCGACGATGGTCAAACAATCGCAGGGAAGATGAAGAAGAGCGACGTCAGGAGGAGGACCGACAAAGGATGCCACCTCCTAGAAACAGAAGCTGTCCGGCTGAACCTCTTCACAATGGATGAACGAAGGAACGATGGACACCATGCCGAGTCAAGCCGGCAGGGGGCTCGTCGTAATCAAGAACCTCAATGGAACCGGAATAATGACACTCCGGACGGAGGCCGGAAGACAGCCAGGAATGTACAATCCATCCACACCACCCTCTCCACCAAGCAACCATCATAGTGTCTCTCGAGGGAGACATGGAGGGCGTCATGGCAGAGGAGCTGGTCGAGGAAGTAGAGTCTGGATCCAAGGAACCACAGCCACAACGAACAACCATGATGGTGTTCTCTATCACCAAGTGATGCGAGGCACCAGATCAACTCTAACATAGAGCTACGATGCTACGAGTCGGATAATATCTATGTGGGTCCAAAATTCTTTGGTCCGTCCATTTGACAAACAAACTTCCCGGAAGGATTTTCCATCTCAAGGAACATCTAGCCCAATGCGGTGTAGCTCGGCCAGACACCTGGCTCTAGGATTTTTTTCATGCTTGCTGCATCGCTAGGAAACAGCTTATTCATGACCCGGTATCTCCCATTAATGCTGAGGAAGATGGTTCGATCATGTCTCAATGAACTTCCGGAAAACACCATCCACAACTGGTATGACATGCAAAGCGCGTTCTTTCGGAATTTCGAAGGCACATATCAGAGGCCCTATATGATAGGAGACCTACAACATTACACCCAGAACGACGGAAAAAGTTGCAAGGATTATCTTGGACGATGGATTGACACCAAGAACTCCTGTGAGTCAGTAAATGACCAAAACACGATTGAAGCTTTCATTGCCAGACTCCCAATTAGTTTGTTGTGTCATCGCTTGAAGTGCGACAAAGTTACAGATTTGGGGGAAATGATAGAGACGGCAAGCAAGTATGTAGATGCCCACAATGATTCAGAGGGACTCCTCAATGTGCTAGTTGTGCTACAGTCTACAAAACAGCTGAAGCAGCAGACCCAGAAGCGCAATAACACCTCAGAAGAAAAGACCACCGTGGAGGCAGCTGTAGTCAACACTACTTTTTGGTCTGGAGGACGAGGAGGGCGCAGAGGCAGCCGCAGGCGCGGTTGTGGAACATCCAGAGTCCAAGGTAGAGGAGACTAGCAACCTGGCAAAACCTACTCCTAGGCCAGCATTTCCTACAATGCATGTGTGCACCACCCGGATGGCAATGAGGGCTCGTCCCACACAAATGCTGAGTTTTGTTTCAATGACGACATCAAGAAAGACAAATCCGCTAGCTATAGGGCCAAGGGACGAAAAGGAAAGAATTCCTACAAAGAAAAAGAGACCAAGGAAGATTCTGACATGGAGGAAGTAGAAGCTTCAAATGCCAAGTTGGATGGAAAGAAGACCTTCCCAACAAAGGACACTTATGTTACTTTCCTTGGGTCTCAACAAGCCAAGGTCAGAGAAGGTAGTATTGCACGAGCTCAACGTGACTCTTCTGGCTGTCCCTTAGTTTTTGGAATGGTTAGAAGTAACAATCACCTTTGATTGCGGGGATCATCCACCTAAGTTCCATAGGTGAGGAAAGTACGCTCTAGTTGTCAATCCACTTATTGATAGCTATGGGTTCTCCAAGACCCTCATGGATGTCGGCAGCAACATCAACATCCTCTACATCGAAACGCTGCATCGGATCAGGATCTCGGAGATACAGCTGAATCATAGTTTGTGGTTTTTCACGGAGTTGTCCCTGGAAGAGAAGAAAATTCTCTGGGAGAGATCACTTTGGATGTTACCTTTGGAACTCCAAACAACTATCGTACGGAAGCACTTTCTTTCGAAGTGGTCCCGTTCAAGAGCACACACCACACTATCTTTGCACGTCCGTCTTATTGGGCTTTTATGGCTTTCCCATGTTACATTTACAATATGATGAAAATTCTAGGTCTAGAGGGTGTGATCACCATCAGGGGAGAACCAAAGAAGGCACGAGAATGTGAAGACAGAAATGCCTCCTTTGCTAAAATTGTACTGCACGCCTAGGAGTACCAGGAGATCAAGAAGAGCGTCGACCCATCCGAGATGTCCGTAACAAAGAAGGAGCTGACAAAGTCGAATCTAGAGTTCAAGGCATCGGAAAAGACGAAGACGATGCCATTGCAGCAAGGAGATCCCTCCAAGATGAGGTAGATAGGTTTAGGTTTAGATCCCTCCAAGACGACGCCATTGCAGCAAGGACCCCTTCATCGCGTACTTGTCCTCATTCAGACGTCAGGGATTCAATTGCAACATGCATTCTACCACTAGTTTGAAAGATGCTGCATCACCACACCCACTTGGATGTGTGTGTATTAGCGTGGATCATTGTGGTTTCGGAAAAGAACACATGCAATGATGCCACTCCATCATGTGGTGTCCAACCATGTCAAGGAACCCTTGCAACATGCTAGGACTCAACTGTAGCATGCATTGTACCACCAATTTCAAAGATGCTGCGTCATCACACCCACTCGGATGTGTGTGTATCAGTGTGCATCATTGTGGTTTTGGAAAAGCACACATGCAATGATGCCACTCCAACATGTGGTTTCCAACCATGTCTAGGAACCCTAGAAGCATGCTAGGATTCAACTGCAGCATGCATTGTACCACCAGTTTGAAAGATGCTGCATCACCACACCCACTTGGATGTGTGTGTATTAGTGTGCATCATTGTGGTTTTGGAAAAGAGCACATGCAACGATGACACTCCAACATGTGGTGTCCAACCATGTCCAGGAACTCTAGCAGGAAGCTGGGATTCAACAGCAGCATGCATTGTATCACCAGTTTGAAAAATGTTGCGTCACCACACCCACTTGGATGTGTGTGTGTTTTAGTGTGCATCATTGTCGCTGGGCCGGCCCATTTCATTTCCCGCGCTGACCGAGTAATTCAAATTAGGATTTTTCTATTTAGGTTTAAACTCAATTATGTCCCTTAGTTCAAAAATCAGTTTAGAGAGTTTTGCAAATCCAAATGGAGTGATTCCAATTTTGTTGGAAAGGTAATGAAAACTCTATCCAACCCCGTTAGATTTAAATCATTTAGAGTTAGAGATCTCTCCTAGTAAAAATAACAAGAAAGAAGCATTTGCATGTTCAAACATTTTTCTAAAATCAACCATAATAGCTTTTGAGTTGATTCCAACTCTCAAAAATCACATTTAACCATACCTATCTGAATATGTAATAATATTAAGGTTTACATGCAGTGACTTTGGACTAGTACCAAAATAATGCTATATAGGCATTTCTAGTCACTTTAAATCATTAAGTATTAAACTTAAACTTATTAAAATGTGATACCACCTTTAAATCACATTCCCATATGTTAGAATATGTGGTGACGACATGTGTCCACATGATCCCATATTTTAATTGGAGAATATTAAATCTTAGTTATTTTCAATCAGTAGAAATTACTTTTCTTAAATAAAAAGAATGAAACTAGTTAATAAAACCTTGTGATGCTTGTGATGATAGTAAATCATCAAATGTGTGCCTCAGTGTGCTAAGTAGACTAGTTAAGATTTGTTTGGTGATTGTGTATCCCGTATGTATTTATAGACGATAGTACCGACCAAGCTTTCGAGGTGGAGGAGTTCTACCAAGAGGAGGAGGAAGAAAACTTCAACCACTTCACCAACCAAGGCAAGCCATCATTACCAATGCAAGCTAACCCTTGCAAGTTAGATAACCTAAGCAAGATGCATTAGGAATGCTTTGGTTATACCACTTTGACTATTACCTACCCCAAGTTTTATTTCCAAGCTTTTACTTTCTTTACTTTATTAAAGTCCTTTACTTGTTTAAAGGTAGCATAAAAAGTACAAAACTTGACCTATGTAGATAAACTAAGATGTCATTATATGGCATGAGATTAACATTAGAATCCCACATTATTGAACACTCTTAACTTAATAGCTTAGAGCTAAATTAAAACTTGAGTCACTTTAGATGGGAGCACTTGGTGAAAATGAATTGTGAAAACCTTGGAATGATGAGTCATTCTATTGAGATGTGTTGACATGTGTTGAGAAAACACAAATGGTTTATGATGATGAAAATGTGAGGCATGAGCCTTAACCCTTTTACAAAACTGATGGTTGGGTTCGGATGCGATACCATTCCAATTTTACCGTACAACCACAATACTTGAATTGGGTAAGGCTTAGCCGGAAATTTATATGCATTAGTATTAGTTTCCTTGCGGGAGAGGTTTGAGATGAGGCTACCTCTCAGTGTTGTCCACCTATGCAGTGCCCAAGATGATAGATGGTCATGGTTGGTAGGCCATACTCATAGGAGAGGTGCTTATACTAGGGTGTGTAAAGGAAAGGTTATGTTTGATTATCTGCATACTAAGTATAATGATTCAGGGTTATCCCTGACAGATGTATCGAATCTTGTGGTGAAAGTGTACCACCCCTACAGAGTGTCAAACTATTTGAATATCCGCGTCCACGGTTATGTACAGTTGGAGTGGCCATACTGTTCGATTGTCAGATGTTTTCAAAATGACTTATGAAATGAATGATGAATCTTGACTTGACCACAATAGGGTTGTGATTATGACACTAGATTCCCAACTTAAGTGATTATAGAACTTTATTTTATCTTTCTTTGTTTCTGAACTCAGCTTAGGTTTCAAACTTAACTTTACAAATAAACATAGAGTTTGCTTTTCCCACTAGCACTACCTTACTTGTTAGTGATAGTTTGCGAGTAATTAAAGGGTGCTCATGGCTTTTGTCCCTGACTATTCCTATGGCCAGACAATGAAGGAGACTACCAAGATGACGGACAGCAGGATGACTATGATAACGAGGACTATCTTCCATCGTCAGCATTGCCTGTGCCCCTAAAGATGGACCCCACCGCTACGCTTATTATATATTCCGTTGCTTCATGTATTAAGACTGGATCATGAGATCCTTTATTTGTGTCTGACCTTATTATAGTTTGTAATGGATGAGGTATTGTGATATCCAATCTGTTATGTCTCGCAAAAATGGTAATCCTGGGATTGCGATGTATGACATAACAGGCATCTGGGATTAAAAATCCGGGTGTTGACAAGTTGGTATCATAGCCATCCTGACCATAGGAGACCCGAGATAGAATGGACAACCGAACAAAAACTTAATTTCAAAACCGAAGTGAGTATTTATGAAAAACTATTTCCTCTCTTACCCTTGGGAATTCATTCTCTCTCAAAAATTCATGTTCCTCCAATCCTACATTACTACATCAAATTTGACACACTTGATCACTTCACTAACTTCCTCATCCTTAATTCTTGTAGATGGAGACTCTGTTCAGCAAGTTCTACCAGTTGGGCAACGGAGGCCAACTGATCTTCGAGAGGGATCTAGATTCACTATCTGAGCTCTTGGGATGCCCACATCTAGAGTTTCTTGGAGCTAAACTTCCTAGACCCCCAGGAGGAGATTTACAATGGCTAGTCACCGCTGATCTTCGAGGAAGTATAGAAGCACCAACGTACGGGAGAATCCAGTTCTCCATAAGAGAGAACAACTGGCTAGATGGATTAGCCAGGGCAATGCATGAAGCTCTCGCACGCCTGTGTGCCCTGAGTGTCAACCAAATCGAAGGAACCCGCATTGTTCACTATGCAAGGCGTGACTTCATGGGAATGCCAATGGAGATGCCAAGTCACCCGGAGTTGAAGCGTCAAGTGGAGAACCTTGACTTCCTGCTGTACGACCGCCAGAAGGAATTGGACAATGTTAGGGAGTTCTCCAACCACAACCTTGCCATTGCCACCCAGAAGGCCCATACTTTCTCATTGCTTGTCAAGGATCGTCAGTCTCTTCGCCAACAACACAAAAAGGAGGATCGCACCATCGACCGCCTTCACAAGAAGGTGGCCGACCTCGAGAAGACCATCAAGGAGCAAGAAGCTCAACTAGCAACAAAGGAGAAAGAAGAGGAAGGTGAAGACATCCAGGGAGATATGGACTCTTACCTCAGCAATGATGATGACTTTCTGGAGGAGGATGTCGTTGACTTCCACACTGACGATCATGACTCCGACTTCATCGACGATGAGTAGATGCACTAGAGCACTATCATAGAGTGAGGAGTATCGGTCCCATTGTATCGTAGCTTGCATAATGGTTCTTAAAACCATCTGTTTTCCCTTGTTGTTGTGGTGTGTGTGTGTGTGTTTGTATCGTGTGCGTGTTTGAATGAATGAAAAGAAGTTAGTTGCAAAACCTGAGTCAAACTCAATGTTTTAGCCTTGAAACCAAAACCATGAACCTTAGAAGTTTCCCTCTTACCCCTTTATCTACCTCAATCTTCAGATGACTCGTGGAAACCCCGGAGGGAGCAGCTCATGGCAAGACCCAATGCTGCAGATTATGCAAATGCTGGTTGCAGACCGTGAAGCAAGTAGGGCAGAGCGCCAGGCCAACTTAGCAACACTGCAGCAGATTGCCCAGATGTCCTAAAACAACCAAGGGCATGAAAACCAGGATCATCAAGGATCCAAGATGAAAAACTTCCAGAATACCAATCCCCAAATCTTTAGCACTTCGGAGAACCCATTAGATGCTGATGACTGGTTGTAGACAATGGAGAACAATTTGGAAGTAGCCAGAGTTGATGACAACGAGAAAGTTCTCTTTGCCACCCACTACTTGGTAGGAGATGCAAGAGCCTGGTGGAACAGCATTCGCATGATGAACCATGGTTAAGTGATGACATGGGAAGCCTTCAAAATTAAGTTCAGCCGCACCCACGTGCCGCAGGGCCTAGTCACCAGAATGAGGGATGAATTTAGAGAACTGAATCAAGGCAGAATGACTGTAGTGGAGTACCGTGACAAATTCCCGTTACTTGCTAGGTATGCACCTGATGAGATCAACACGGAGGCCAAGAAGAAGGAGAGAATCTTGAATGGACTATATGATGAGATGCAGACTGTCCTCGTCAACATCCGCTTCGAGGATCTCGGAGAGCTAGTCGACTCTACCATTCAGATGGAAGGGAAGATTAACCAGGCCAACGACAACCGCAAACATCGTATGATGCACCAAGCTGGATCCAACAGTGACCAGTAGTACCGTCCCAACCCGTCTGCAGGGTATGCACCAAGAAACAACCGACACCTAATGTCTCGCCCAAGCTACCCCAACCGTAGCAGAGGCAATGTGAAGTCCGGAGGAAACAACAAACAACCCCGGCAACACTAGCAATTTCAATCGTGCACCTCCTAAGAGAAACAACAACAACACCACTGCACCCAGAACTGGAAGCAATGATGCGCCCGTCGCAGGTAAAGACAAGTCTCAGATCACTTGCTTCGAGTGTGGAGTGAAGGGTCACTATTCCAATGAGTGCCCCAATAAGATTGCCGCCACTGCCAATGTGAATGCCCTAGCTCAACAGCAACGTCGTGTTCAACTAGGAAGAAGATTTGCCCCAGGGAACCCTCACAACTGCAACGGCTGTCTCTTCCACATGAACTCCGAAGAAGCCCAAGAAGTGCCAAACGTAGTGCTGGGTATGTTTTCTGTCAACTCAGTTTTAGCAAGAGTGTTGTTTGATTCTGGAGCATCGCACTCATTTGTCACCGAAGAATTTGCATGCACTAGTAAGATCCACCCAACCAACTTGAAGCATGTCATGATAGTTCAAATTCCCGGTTCAACTACAAAAGCTAGAAAAATGTGCAAAGCTGTGCCTATCAGAATACATGGGATAGATTTTTATGCTAATCTAATAGTACTTGGAACCAAAGGATTGGAAGTAGTACTAGGAATGGATTGGCTATCAAAGCATAAAGGACTGATAGACTGTGCTAAGAAAGCCATCACCAAGACCAGTAGCTCCGGAGTAACAGTAGAGCATATATCTGAAACCTTACCTCGTCAATTCAAGTGCAACAAGAGTCTAGCCCTACCCACCATAGACCAAGTCAGAGTAGTCTGTGAATACCCCAACGTATTTCCAGATGAATTGCTAGGTATGCCCCGGATAGGGATATTGAGTTCATTATTGAACTAATCCCCGGAACCAGACCCATAGCCCAGAGACCCTATAGCATGAACCCCTCAGAGTTAGTAGAGTTGAAGAAGCAGTTGGATGCTATGTTAGCAACATGCTTGATTTAACCAAGCGCATCGCCATGGAGATCACTAGTGTTATTCGTCGACAAGAAAGATGGAGGCAACCGATTGTGCACCGATTACAGAAAGCTGAATGACGTCACCATCAAAAACAAGTACCCTTTGCCAAAGATAGAGGATCTATTTGAACAGTTGACTAGTGCCCAGGTATTCTCAAAAATTGAGCTTAGGACTGGTTATCGCCAACTTAAGATTCGTGCAACGGATATATTCTGAAGACCGCCTTTACTACTCGTTATGGTTTATATGAGTATACGGTCATGTCTTTTGGATTAACCAATGCCCCTTCTTATTTCATGAATCTCATGAATAAGATCTCTATGAATTTCCTAGATAAGTTTGTCGTTGTGTTTATCGATGATATCCTTATCTACTCCAAGTCATAAGAAGAGCATGAGCAACATCTAAGAATCATCCTAGAAACCGTGAGAGAGCATCGGTTATGTGCCAAGTTCAGCAAATGTGAGTTTTGGCTAAAAGAAGTAGGATTCCTAGGACATATTGTGTCTGCCGGAGGAGTTTCTATTGATCCCGCCAAGATCAAAGATGTCGAAGAATGGGAAGCCCCAACCACTCAAATCCAAGTCCGTGCATTTCTCGGATTAGCAGGATACTACCACAAGTTTGTAGAAGGATTTTCGAGCATCGCCAGACCCATGACCCAATTGTTGAAGAAGGACAAGAAGTTTGAATGGACCGACAAATGTGAAGCCAGTTTCTAAGAGCTCAAGAAGAGATTGATTTCAGCCCGAATATTGATCATGCCAGATATCAAGAAGCCGTTTGATGTGTATTGTGATGCATCCAAGATTGGTCTCGGATGTGTATTGATGCAAGAAGGGAAAGTCATCGCGTATCTGTCTCGACAACTGAAGCAACATGAGCAGCCATAGTTTTGGCATTGAAGACATGGCTTCATTATCTTATGGGAAATTGCTGTGAGATTTACTGAGATCACAAGAGCTTGAAGTATATTTTAACTCAGAAGGGTCTGAATATGAGGCAAAGGAGATGGATAGAGATAATCAAGGATGATGACCTTGACATTCACTATCACCCCAGCAAAGCCAATGTGGTAGTGGATGCTCTTAGCAGAAGACCGTGTAGGCTAAACACCATTATCAAGGAGAAGCAACCAAGTTTGCATGAGGAGTTGGAGCAGTTTAGAACTGAGCTAGTTAGCAATGGATTTCTAGCGAGCATTGAACTTCAACCCGCTTTGATTAGCCAAATCAAGGAAGCCCAGAAGGGAAATGAAAGTATCGACAGAAACAAACATCGTATTGGTACAGGAAAAGTACCTGGATTCTCCGAAGACGAAGAAGGAGTTCTGTGGTACAAAGGACGTATCTGCGTGCCAGAAAATTCGGAACTAAAGCAAGTTATCATGCAAGAAGCTCATGATACTCTTTATTCTATCCACCCCGGATGGATGAAGATGTATCAAAATTTGAAAGAGAAATTTTTGTGGCACAAGATGAAGAGAGAAATCAGAAGCTACATCGCCAAGTGTGACATCTGTCAAAGAGTCAAAGCAGAGCATCAGAGTCCCGCCGGACTGTTGCAACAATTGCAGATTCCGGAATGGAAATAGGATTCTGTCGGAATGGACTTTATCACCGGTTTGCCTACTTCTAGTAGGGGAAATGACTCAATCTAGGTCATCGTTGATAGACTGTCCAAGGTCGCTCACTTTGTACCTGTCAAGACAACCTACCAGAGTTCAAAGCTAGCAGAGTTGTACATTGCTAGAATTGTTAGTCTGCATGGAACCCCCAAGACCATAGTATCAGAACGAGGAACCCAATTTACCTCAAGATTTTGGCAGAAAGTCCAAGAAGGATTAGGAACCAAGTTGAATTTCAGCAACGCTTATCACCCGCAAACTGATGGACAGACTGAAAGAGTCAACCAAATCTTAGAAGATATGTTGAGAGCTTGTGTGTTGGAGTATGGATCAAAATGGGAAGATTGCCTGCCTTTCGCAGAATTCTCATATAACAACAGGTACCAAGCCAGTTTGCAAATGGCACCATTTGAGTTCCTATACGGAAGAAAGTACCGTACCCCTTTGAATTGGTCGCAAGTAGGAGAGAGTCAGATTTTTGGACCTGACATTCTCCGAGAAGCTAAAGAGAAGGTTCACAAAATCCGTGAACAGCTCAAGACCACCCAATCCAGACCGAAGAGTTATGCTGACAAGAGAAGGAGAGACCTGACTTTCTATGTTGGAGATTTTGTATATCTCTAGGTTTCACCATTGAAGGGAAACCAACACTTTAGTATGAAAGGAAAGTTAGCCCCCAGATATATCGGACCCTTCAAGATTCTGAATCGCCGTGGAGAAATATCGTATCAACTAGATCTGCTAGAGGAGATATCAGCCATCCACAATGTGTTCCATATCTCATTACTTCGCAAATGCCTAGAAGTGCCGGAGAAGACTGGAGTATTCAAGAACATCGATCACCGAGCTGTTGATATCAACAAGGACCTGACGTATCGTGAAGTTCCCATCGGTATCTTGGAGGAAGCTTACGGAACCACCAGGACCCGGAGTATCAAATTTCTCAAGATCCAATGGAGCAACCATACCGAAGAAGAAGCCACTTGGGAGCAAGAAGATTACATTAGGACTGAGTTTCTAGATCTCTTTACCAAGATTTTTTTTAAGGGGGGAAGGTTTGTAACAGCCCAAAACTTAATCCAAGGTTAATCAAGATCAAATCTACCCAATTCAGGGTTAACAAAAACTTTTCCATTTAAAATCATTAAGCATTCATATGTGTGTGCATTTAAATTAGGAGTTGTTTTGAATTGCCATGTTTGAGTGATCCATTGGTTGTAAAATGATTCTAAGGTGAATTAAACATCATCTAGATCACCCCCAAGCAAATCCCAAAGAAAAAGAAATAAAAATGAATAAAATAAGCAAATGGTCACTTTTGCCATTTTAATCACCTAGCCTACTTTGGCTATTCCTATAACTCAAATCTTAATAGAAACAATTGTGGTTCTTTACACCCCTTGCTAGTACAAGTAGTGATGTACCAAGGCCCACTTTGTTTCATCCCAAATACTTTCAAACACTAAATTGAATGTAGTTCATTTGTATAGATCACACTTATTCAAAAACCACTCAAATGAACTCCATTTCAAAAACCCAAGCACACCTAGAAGCTTAAGCATAAGTTACATCACTCCACCAAAAATCAGCTCAAAATTCAAACATTTTGTTCTCGCGGCCATTGTGTCGAATAGGTGGTAGGCAGAGATCATTTGCCTAACTATTGTTGTTGCTATGTTAAGCCATTGTCCCCCATTGGACCCTCTCTACTCTCCTTTGTACCTCCTGAGTCCAACCCAGCCCAGACCAGCACTCCCCCTTAGCCGTTGCAGCAGTGGCGTGCCGCCCAAATGAGGTCATCGCCGGCCAGACGCGGGCAGCACGCCAGGGACCAAGCCGCGCCAAAACAGCGTGCCCACTAGCTCCGCCCAACCCTACCGCCGCCCACGGTCCACCCCTTGATCAACCTTAGCCCCTGGACCACTCCCCATCATCGCCGCCCTTTCTCTCTGTGAGCAAGCCAGAGCGTGCTAGAGCATGATTGCCGCCAGCACGTAGCAGACAACGCCTTGACACCATATCGCGCTCGCCGCTCCGCCTCGACCACAACAACACACCAGACACGGCCGTGCACCGCCGCGATCGCCGTCAAGCACCGCCTCTGTCTCCTAGAGCGCGCGACGCTCCCGACCAAATGCCACCGCCCTTAGCCTCGCCATCGAGCCGTAGAGGACTGCCAGGAGGCAAGCCACCATCCGCCTACGTCGCCCGTGCCGATATCCCTCTGTATCGTCATCACCGATGAGCTTGTTGTTGCCCCCTCGGTCCCCTCCTCAAGCCTATATAAGGAGGCCTTCCCCAGCCTCAGTCACCACACCATTCGACTCCCCTCGCACTCCCAGTCCTTCCCCAGCCTCAGTCACCACACCATTACGTCTATCTCAGCCCCTGCCGCGACCTCGCCTGAGCCCGCCATCGCCGTCCAGTTCGATCGCACACCTCGCCGGACTAGCTGGAGCCCTGGTACGTCCCTAGTAGACCCCCACCGTCCGTTTAGGGTTCGGTCTCGCCGGCGACGAGTCCATTGTCAACGACGACTGTGGACCATTGATTTAGGTTCTAATCGTAGCGCCCAGATCGTCCCATACCGTTTCGGGTATTATTTTTAATCCCAGATGCCCGTTATGCCATACCTCGGAATCCTAGGATTACCATTTTTACGAGACATAACTTATTGGATATCACAGTACATCATCCATTACAAACCATACATAAGGTCTTACACAAATAAGGATCTCATGATCCAGTCTTAATACAACAAGAAGTGGAAATAAAAGATAAGCGTAGCGGTGGGGTCCATCTTCAGAGGCACAGGCAATGCTGACGAAGGCAGATAGTCCTAGTTATCATAGCCTTCCTGTTGGCCATCATCTTGATAGTCTCCTTAATAGTCTGGCCATGATAATAGCTAGGGACAAAAGCCATGAGTACTCTTTAAGTACTCGCAAACTACCACTAACAAGTACTATAGTTCAAAGTTAATGTGTTAACTCTATGTTTAACTATAAAGTTAAGTTCGAAACCTAAGTTGAGTTCAGAAGCAAAGAAAGATAAAGTAAAGTTCTAGAATCACTTAAGTTGGGAAGCTATTGTCATAAACAGAACCCTGTTGTGGTCAAGTCAAAAGTCATCATTCTGTTCAAAGTATTTAGAAAACATCTGACAACGAAACAGTATGGCCGTTCCAACTGTCCATAACCGCGGACGCGGCTATTCGAATAGTTTGACACTCTGCAGAGGTGGTACACTTTCACCACAAGATTCGATACATCTATCAGGGTAACCCTGAATCATCATACTTAGTATGCAGATAATCAAATATAGCCTTCCCTTTACACACCCTAGTATAAGCATGTCTCCTATGAGCATGGCCTCCCAACCATGACCATCAGTCATCTTGGGCACTGCATAGGTGGACATCATTGAGAGGTAGCCTCAGCCCAGACCTGTCCCCTGAGGGAACTAATACTAATGCATATAAATTTCTAGTTAAGCCTTACCCAATTCAGGTAATGTGGTTGTACGGTAAATTTGGAATGGTATCGCATCTGAATCCAACCATCAGTTTTATAAAAGGGTTAAGGCTCATGCCTCAACATTTTCATCATCATCAACCCTTTTCTGTTTCTCAACACATCTCAATAGAACGACTCATCAGAATTGAATTTTAAACTAGTGGACATAAACTAGATTTATCTAAAAAGAAAAATCTAGATTTGAACAGGTGGGCTAGCACGGGAAAAGACTTGGGCCGGCCCAGTGGCGCTCCACAGCGCGGGGCTTAGCTGACAGGGGGGTCCCTCTTGTCAGCGGCACTTAACACGCGGAACGGTACGCGCTCTGTGGGCCGTAGGATTAGAAGGAAGATCTACGGCTGAGGGTCGTTGTCGACGACGAACAGGTTGCCGGCGAGCTCAAACCCTAGTGGCTCGGTGGGGGTCTGCTGGGGACGTACCAGGGCTCCAGCGACAATGGCGAGGCGGGAAAACGAACTGGAAGACGACGGCGAGCTCAAGGAAGGTCGAAGCAGCTCCGGGGGTGGTCGCAATCAAAGACGCCCTTCTCCTCCAGAGGCGGCGGCTCTGGCTCCAATTCCGGCGAGCTGCTGCTCCCCTTGCTCCGGCGAGAGGTGGGTGAGGTTCAGAGAGGTGAGGGGAGTGGAATGGTGTGGATAGAAGAGGCCGGGGAAGCCTCCTTTTATAGGCCCGACGGTGAGAACGAGCGGGATGGGCAGGAGACGGTGGCGAGATGGCTATGGCGGGGTAGAGGCATGGCTGAGGGTGGCGATCGACGGGTGGTCCCCTGGCGATGCTCTAGGATTTGAATGCGGCCGTAGGGGCGGTGGCATGCGGTCTAGGTGAGGTGGCTCTCTGAGCGGCAGAGGCGGCGGTGTCCACGGCGAGCAGTGGCTGTGAGGCGTTGGGCGGCCAGCGGGGTTATCTGGGGTGTTCTCCAGGTTGTGGTGGAGCGGCGAGCGCGGGCTGCGTCCAAGGGGCGGTCTGTACGAGCGGGGACAGAGCGTGCTCTGGCGGCAGCACTGGCATGGTGCGGTGGCACTGGGCGCGTGGTTTCCTCGGTGGTCCACGGCAGGGCTTGGCTCGGGCAGGGACATAGAGAGGCGGTGAGGTGTGAGCTACCTCCTAGACATGGAGAGAGAGGGGGAGATGGTTTGCTGCGGTGAGGGCAAGGTTGGTCGGTGAGTTGGTGCTCGGCATGGCATGGCAGTGCCACTAGGGGTGTAGGGAATGGGTGCGAGTGGCATGGCTAGACTCTGGGGGGACAAAGAGATTAAATGTAGATCATTTGGGGGCAAAACCCTATTCAAAACAGTGAGCTAGGATTAGGGTGGAGATTATGCATGCCAAGTGTTTGATGAAATGGCCGCATGAGATTTAGTTTTGAATTTTGAAAAGATTTTTGGTGGGTTTGCTAGGAATAAGCTTGAGACTCTGTGGGTGCTTGGGTTTTGAAAATTGAGCTTGTTTGAGTGGTTTTTCAAATAATGGGATCTTCCCATATGAATTAGATTCAATTTTAAACTGCCTTTTAAAGTTAGCATTTGAAAGTTTTTAGCAGATCACAAAGTGGGCCTTGGTACCTCGTTATGTGTACTAGCAAGGGGCGTAATGATCCAGAATTTTTTCTGTTAAGTTTTGAGTACTAGGAATAGCCAAAGTAGGCATGAGAGTTAATTTTGCCAAAATGAGCATTCCTTCTTTTTAATTCTTTTTGATTTGATTTTCTTTAGGAAAAGTTTGGGAATGATGTAGATGATGTTTAAATCACCTAAGAAACATTTTAGAAGCAAAGGATCACCCAATCATGGCAAACCAAAAAAACTCCTATTTAAATGCACACATATATGAATGCCTTTATTTTTAATTTGCAAAAGTTTTTGTTAACCCCAAAATTGATGATTTAGATCTTGATAAGCTTGATTTAAAGTTTTGGGATGTTATAGTGTCGTTGACAAGCGGGAACAACCTTTCAGCCGCCCTCTGCGCCTCTGAGCGTCACTGGGCCAGCCCATTTCATTTCCCGCGCTGACCTAGAAATTCAAATTAGGATTTTTCTATTTAGGTTTAAACTCAATTCTATCCCTTAGTTCAAAAATCAATTCAGAGAGTTTTACAAATCCAAATGGAGTGATTCCAGTTTTTTTGGAAATTTAATGAAAATCTCTATCCATGCTTGTTGGATTTAAATCATTTAGAGTTAGAGTTCTCTTCTAGTAAAAATAACAAGACAGAAGCATTTGCACATTCAAACATTTTTCTAAAATCAACCATAATAGCTTTTGAGTTGATTCCAACTCTCAAAAATCACATTTAACCGTACCTATCTCAATATGTAATAATATTAAGGTTTACATGCAGTGACTTTGGACTAGTACCAAAATAATGCTATATAGGCATTTCTAGTCACTTTAAATCATTAAGTATTAAACTTAAACTTTTTAAAATGTGATCCAACCTTTAAATCACATTCCCATATGTTAGAATATGTGGTGAGGACATGTGTCCACATGATCCCATATTTTAATTGGAGAATATTAAATCTTAGTTATTTGCAATGAGTAGAAATTACTTTTCTTAAATAAGAAGAATGAAGCTAGTTAGTAAAACCTTGTGATGCTTGTGATGATAGTAGATCATAAAATGTGTGCCTTAGTGTGCTAAGTAGACTAGTTAAGCTTTGTTTGGTGATTATGTATCACGTATGTATTTATAGACGATAGTACCGACGAAGCTTTTGAGGAGGAGGAGTTCTACCAAGAGGAGGTGGAAGAAAACTTCAACCACTGCACCAACTAAGGCAAGCCATCATTAGCAATGCAAGCTAACCCTTACAAGTTAGATAACCTAAGCAAGATGCATTAGGCATGCTTTGGTTATACCACTTTGACTATTACCTACCCAAAGTTTTATTTCCAAGCTTTTACTTTCTTTACTTTATTAAAGTCCTCTACTTGTTTAAAGGTATCATAAAAGTATAAAACTTGACCTATCTAGATAAACTTAGATGTCATTCTATGGCATGAGATTGCCATTAGCATCCCACATTAGTGAACACTCTTAACTTAGTAGCTTAGAGATAAATCAAAACTTGAGTCACTTTAGATGGGAGCACTTGGTGAAAATGAATTGTGAAAACCTTGGAATGATGAGTCAATCTATTGAGATGTGTTGACATGTGTTGAGAAAACACAAATGGTTTATGTTGATGAAAATTTGAGGCACGATCCTTAACCCTTTTACAAAACTGATGGTTGGGTTCGGATGCGATACGATTCCAATTTTACCGTACAACCACAATACCTGAATTGGGTAAGGCTTAGCCGGAAATTTATATGCATTAGTATTAGTTTCCTTGCGGGAGAGGTTTGAGCTGAGGCTACCTCTCAGTGTTGTCCACCTATGAAGTGCCCAAGATGACAGATGGTCATGGTTGGGAGGCCATACTCATAGGAGAGGTGCTTATACTAGGGTGTGTAAAGGAAAGGTTATGTTTGATTATCTGCAAACTAAGTATGATGATTCAGGGTTATCCCTCACAGATGTATCGAATCTTGTGGTGAAAGTGTACCACCTCTGCAGAGTGTCAAACTATTCGAATAGCCACTTACGCGGTTATGGATAGTTGGAGTGGCCATACTGTTCCGTTGTCAGATGTTTTCAAAATGACTTATGAAATGAATGATGAATCTTGACTTGACCCCAACAGGGTTATGACTATGACACTAGCTTCCCAACTTCAGTGATTCTAGAACTTTATTTTATGTTTCTTTGTTTCTGAACTCAGCTTAGGTTTCAAACTTAACTTTACAAATAAACATAGAGTTAGCTTTTCCCATTAGCACTACCTTACTTGTTAGTGATAGTTTGCGAGTAATTAAAGGGTGCTCATGGATTTTGTCCCTGACTATTCCTATGGCTAGACTATGAAGGAGACTACCAAGATGACGGACAGCAGGACGACTATGATAACAAGGACTATCTTCCATCGTCAGCATTGCCTATGCCCCTAAAGATGGACCCCACCACTATTCTTATTATTTATTCCGCTGCTTCTTGTATTAAGATTGGATCATGAGATCCTTTATTTGTGTAAGACCTTATTATGGTTTGTAATGGATGAGGTATTGTGATATCCAATCTGTTATGTCTCGCAAAAATGGTAATCCTGGGATTGCTCTGTATGACATAACAATTATCTCGGATTAAAAATCCGGGTGTTGACACATCACCACACCTTCTTGGATGTGTGTGGATCAGTGTGCATCATTTTAGTTTTAGAAAAGAACACACATGAAATGACATCTAGTGCATCCATGTGGTTGAAGAAAAGAACACAAATGCAATGACATCTACTGGATCCATGTGGTTTATGAAATGAACACACATGGAATGACTCTAGTGGATCCATGTGTATTAGGAAAAGAATACACATGCAATGACATGTAGTAGATCCATGTCACTACAAGAAAATTTCCTTTCGCAATGACTTGGCCCAACGATCATCGTAGAAGGCGTCTCTTTCGCGACGAAATTCTCGGCTCAACCGTGGCTGATGGAATTTTTTTTCCAGGTTCCCTGCCCTCTGCTACGATAGATCTGCTAAAAACGTGGAGGAAGCTCGGCCAGCGTGTGGCAGAAGCAAGATTTTTGTTTCCTCGCACGATGTTGACTCGCTGAAGTCTTTTGAGGCATGTGGGTCCCGGACGTTAGTGTCTCTAGCGGACCATACTTTTTGATCGTGCCTCCCTGATTTGAACTCGATAACGTTGCTCGATGCGTCTGCCATTTAGTCAGGCTGCTAGGTCCAACATGTCAGACTGTCATTAAAAGGATCGTGTGTATGATGGAATTTTGTTTCCTTCGCTTGCGCTACCCTATTTCTAAGTTGGTAGCGCTGCTCGATCCATCTACTATTTAATCAACCTTCTGGGACCCACATGTCGTCCTCTCATTAGAAGAAATGTGTGTATAGTGGATTTTTTCCCTTGGCTATTGCCTCCCTGATTTCAACTTGATAATGTTGCTTGATCTATCTGCCGTCTAATCATGCTTTTGGGTCCTCCATGTCAGCCTCACATTATAAGAATCGTGTGTATGATGGAATTTTTTCTTCGCTCGCGCTACCCTGTTCTGAACTTGATAGCGTTGCTCGATGCATCTACCGTTTAATCAAACTCCTGGACCCCACATGTCATCCTCTCATTAGAAGAAACATGTGTATGATATAATTTTTTCCCTCGGTCGTGCCTCCATGTTCCGAACTTTATAACATTGCTCGCTGCATCAGCCGTACTGGTGGGTTCCTTATGTCAGTCTCACATTAGAAGAATCGTGGGTATGACGGACTTTTTTTCTACTCTAGCGGTAACCTATTCCTAACTAGATAGCGTTGCTTCACAAATCTGCCGTTTGGTCACGCAGCTGGGTCCCACATGACAGCCTCTGTGTTTCGAACTTGATAATGTTGCTCGCAGCATCAACCGTTTTTCAGGCTGTTGGGTCCCCCATGTCAGTCTCTCATTAGAACAAACGTGTGCATGATGGACTTTTTTCTCACTCGCGCCTCCCTATTTCGAACATGGCAACGTTGCTCGATCCAGCACATGGCTACGCTGGTGGGACCCACATGTCGGTCTATCTTTAAATGAAATGTGTGTATTATAGACCTTTTTCGGCCGTGTCCGCTGTTTTGAGCTTTGCAACATTGCTCCGTGTGGCAGGTGTGTATGTTCTTGCTGATGGGGCCCCCATGTCAGCTTTCTGGTATGTTCTTACTTGTGGGTCCCCGATGCAGCCTTGTATGTTCTGGCAGGTAGGTCCCCGATGCCAGCCTCTCTATACAAGTATTTAACTTTTTTTCAAACCTGACCAATAAACTCGAGGGATGCTGTAGGCCGGTGGGTCCGCGATATCATCCTATCCGTAATGCAATATTACTACAGTAGAACAAAAAACTCAAGACTTCCAATAGATTTAAACTGTGTATGTTGCCACTACGCCAAAGATATTTATAGAAAATATATTGTTAAACATTCCTTAGTACCTTCAAGTTATGATTTAATGTTTTTAAAAAGATGTCATGTGTCAGTGTTTATATTTTTAAAAATAAAATGCTAGCCTCCTGGCATTTCAATTTATAAAATGCCACATATATAATGGACTAGTTTCTTAAAAAATATGGCGGAGTTTTTTAAGGGGTGGAGGCGGAGTTTTTTAAAGAGGTGGGGGCAATGATCAAAAGGCCGAATTAAAAATATTTTGGCTATTCTACATGGTCCATCTACATGCGCTATACTCCATGGGCTCCTTTCTTAAATTTCACTGGGCTGTGCTAAGCAGTCCCTTGACCCTGACAAGGCCGAATTAAAATGTTCTTGCCTATGCTCCATGGGATCCATTCTCAAATTTCATTGCCTGTGTTCATTAGTTCCCTGACCCTGCGCTAAAAAAATAGTTCCGTGACCCCAAAAAGGCGTGTGTGTATGTTGGACTGTTATTTCGAGTCGAGCTTGATAACATTGTTGGGTCCTCCATGTTAGCCTCTCACCACGCTAGACTTTTTTCTTGCTCGCGCCTTCCTATTTCGAACTTGACAATGTTGCTCAATGCAGCATCTCTATAAGGTCACGCTGCAAGGTCCCATGTGTCAGCCTCTCTTCAAATGAAACATGCACATGATGGACTTTTTTCAGCCCCATCCGCTGTTTTGGCATTGGTCAGTTGCTAGGTCTAAATATACATGGTAAAAATAAAGGACCAAATATACACCCATACTATACAAATGTCTATCAAATTATATTTTTATGAGAATTATCTATTATAATTTTATATAGTGATGATATGTCATATGTCTATTATCTGGGTCTCACGTGTAGGGTACATGGAACTTACTAGTAATGCAGTAGTTTCAACGAAACAACATAGGTAGGCGGAGCTCTTTTGGGGGGCCAGGGAAGGCGATGACCATAAAGGCCGAATTAAAAAGATTCTAGGCTAACTGGGGGCGGATGCCCTATTCTTCATGGGCTCACTCCAAAACTGAATGCACTATGGTCGGCGGCCACAAGATAATGAAAAAGCCAAATTGGAAGGTTTTGGGCTATGATTGGGCCTCATAGGATAATTTCATGGGCTTAGTAATAAAAATTCCATACCTGAACAAAGAAGAAAAAATGAGGGAGAAAATTTTGGCGGATATTTCGCATGAAAAATGTTGACAACCAGGACACATACCCCGCGTCCGCAAAAACTTTCCCACTCGCGCCTTCACTCCAGCAGCCAACTACTATCTCTTTGCGCCATTCTTCTGGAGATGTGCAGGCGGTCAAAACCACAAGCCGCGTACCAAAACATTCACACTCCGTCTGTCAGCCGGGGCGGCCAGACACCATTGCTGGTGGTGCCGTTTTTTTTGAGACGCACATAGGTCGGCGATCAACTGGTCGATCCCCACGGTACGCTTATAATATCCTTAGTTCGCTCAATCATTCCCTAGAAGTAGTTTCGTACTCGATCTGCTCGTTTGACATTGTTCTGCACTTGATCTGTTTGTTCTAATCGGTTGGCATTTTGCGCTCAGTCGATCTATTCTCTCAAATATGTAACATAGTTCTGCACTCAATTTCTAAAATAAGCTAAAATTACGTGGCATTTATAGTTCTATATTCAATAAGGTTGCTCAGATATCTTGGCTTCATTAGATCTGTAATCAACTTGTTCATTGAAATATCTTAAAAGCTTCTGCCTATCTTTATCCTCAACAGATGGACAAATATTGGATACTGAATGGAAAAAATCAACACCTTCATATTGGGAAGGTGTTAATGATTTCATGAAGTTTGTTAGACAGCATAACGGCGACTCGGATGTGTTTTTCCCATGCTGACATTTTCTTAATTATAAAAAGCCGAGTCAGAGCACAGTTGCAGATTATACATTCGTTAATGGGATGCAACACACATATATTAGGTGGACTAAACATGGTGAACCATATGATCAGCCTATTCTTGATCCGCTAGCTGATGTTGATCCGCCTGAAGCTCATCAGATCGAGGATGAGGACCTTTCTGGTTTGTTAAGGGACCTGTACCCCACTACAAGCAAAAAAAGGCGCTCCTTCTCTTAAAAGATCACTTTTCTCTAACCTGATAGAAGATTTGTGGGCTCCCCGGATTATTCGTCCGAGAAATCCCTGTTATGCATATCTCCACGTTCGCATGATCAGTGAGCCGTGGAACATAACCGAGAGGTACCATTACAACATCCGAAACATAACGAATTACAAGACTTACATAGATGCTATTATGGCTACATCATCATTAGCAGCGGAACATCGCCAAGCACAGAGCCCAATCGTGCCTCAACCTACAGGCAGCTGAAAGGGAAGACGCCTAGTTCGCTGGACGTCACCTTAAACTCCTGAAAGTCTCGCCAAGTAAATATCCAGGGACACAACCATGAATACTTTTGAATGTACTCGCAAACCACCAAGATAAGTGAACAAAGGAAATGCAATTCTGGCTGTGGCGAGATAGCTCTATCTGGGGTTGCTTTTGAAAAGCCTAAACTAACTTTTGAAGTTATGGCATCTCCATATCTTTGTTTAAAAAGAGGGTTGAAAACATTCTTTTGTTTTGTAAATCAAGACTTCTCCATATCTTTGTTGAAAAAGGATTTTGAAAATAGTTTTGTAATTAAAACCCTTTTTAAACATCTTCGACCCCTCGGGGCAAAACAAAGCTTTCGAACTCGGGTTCCCCCGGAACCTTCGTCCTCAAAGTACTTGTTTCCCAAACAAGCACAGTTTGGGTACTCCTAGACAACACCTTTACAGCCGTCCATAACAGTGGACACGGCTATTCGAATAGGTTATACTCTACAGAGTTTGCGCACTTTCCCCACAAGAATCAATACATCCACCGGGATACAACCACAGCCCACTACCACCGTAGATGGGGGCCGGATAATCAAACCTAACCTTTCGCTTGTCTACCCTAGCAAAGGCATGCTTTTCCTCTTGGGTTTGTTCTCCCCGGCAACGAGTATGTGGCTCCTAGCCATAGTCCTGCCTTCCGTACACGCGCATACCCAAACCGCAACTTGGCGTATGCCTTAAATCTGGTGACTCCACTTCCTTCCGTACTCCAAGTCATACCGTCCGTGGGAGACCCAATTGTTGCACCGGTCCTCCTGCCAGTTCAGGCTCACTCTTGCGGAAGCAAGCGACAGGCTTCAGATCATTGATCTGGTGGCGCCTGCCCGGACTTCCAGGGATCTCTCCCTATAAGCATGGTAGAAGTTGCCTCGGCTAATGCGGACAAACTACGAGTTAAGCCCCAGCACCTGGGGTAATGTGGCTGCACGGATAAAAATTTCTCCAGTAAAGGCGTAGAACATCCCATCACATTCTCACTTCTCATCATCGCCATTTCTTTTGCTAAAACATCCACTTGGAACGATGCCTTTTTCCAAGGGTTTTACAAAAGGGTTTTGAAATATTTGTAGTGGGGTAAATCCCAAAACAATTTATTTTCTCAAAACCGAGGTTTTCCAACGAGGTAGGATGCTAACCATCATACTCTCGATCTAAGGGGATAAAATGATAGGTTCAACAGGGTGGTGCCTTGAAGGACATGTAGTCATAACTTGGAGGAGCCAAGTTACTATCATAGTATTCGTAAAACAAAACATGCAGGTAGAGTATGAAATTTATAAAGGGGATATAAAATGGATAAAAGAGAATAGGACATATAGCAGAGTTCAGGAATGGTGGCTTGTCTGTGGTCAGCAATAAGTCCCTAGACTTCTTCAGATGACCAACAATACCCAATAACAATAATAATAAAAGTCCCTTCTTTCTTGTCGTTAGACACTCACACTATCGTCATCATCGGTAAACATGCAAGCAGACAATACCACAATCAATACAAGGAATACAAGCATCACTCCATACAGCAAGCAAACATAAAGGATACTACTGAACTTGGTAGGTTTTGTAGAGGTTGGGTTCTATTGGTGGAATTTACTAGATTGCCACTGAGGTGTTTTCTCTTAGAAGAAGGTGGTCAAGGCTAGAGACAAGGCCTTGGGATTAGGGACCTGTGGTCAGTAGGTTACCAATGTGCTAAATTGATATCCTCAGATAGGTCTTATGAAAACAAAACCCACACAAGTGGTTTCACTTGATTATCAATTTTCTAGATTTAATTATGCTTTTTATAGTGGATTAAACTCTAGTTTGAGGAAATAATTCACCAGAAAAGTTCTGGAGCTCCAAAAATTATTTCCTTGGATGGTTTGGTACTAATTTCTGTACTGAACCACCTAGGATTGGAATCAAGTCAAAAGAATTACCAGAATGCCCTTAGGAAATTCCCAAAGGCCGTTCTACATAATTTTTCTCTTTTTCACCTTTTTGTAGGAATTGCATTCACCCTTTTTGGAGTTGCCAAACTCCTTGAGAGATTTATTTAGTGAAAATAGCGTTTACAGAAGTATTTAAATCACAAAAATTCAACCAGAGCTCAATAAATTATGAGCTGCTAGGATTTGATAGATGTTGATCCTAGTAAGTACTAGGAATTGGAATCAGGTCAATACCATCTTTGGTTAGACTTGAGTAATTTATCTAAGACAGAAGGTTGCTGCTTTTGTTATTTTTTCTAAAGGCAACATACTATTCACCTTGGTATAGGACATGTGTTAGATGATAGGTATTGTGAATACCTTTCAGTAGAGCCCTAGTTCATCTCCAATGGGGAAGGAAAACTTTTGGAGGAAATTAATTAGTGTAAAGTACACTTGGCAGTAGAATAATTATTAGTAATTAAATAAAATCATTTTGAACTTGGGGTTGCCTCTTTATGTTTGAGAAAACATTAGAGAACAACCAGGATTTTAGATATAGGCATTTGTACTTGGTTTACCATTTCATTTGGATTTAATCCTAGCAGGAGCTTTTCTGGAAATAATAGGTTAGCTAAAGGAAAAAGAAAAGGAGGTAAAGTGGGCCGGATCTGAGGTGAACTGGGCCGCACAGAGGCAGACCGGCCCAAGGCGGGGCAGCGCAACACGCGGGAGCCCGCGCTTACACCTGACAAGCGGGGCCTGGCGGACAGTGGAGGAGGGCGCCGAAGCGGTATAGGGCGCTGTCGGCCGTTGGATCAAGTTGCAACGAACGGCTCGCCGACGTCGTCTTCGCAGAGACAGAGCACCGGTGACGGAACCCTAGTGAGCGGCGGAGGGGAAGGCGGGAGCTCACCAGAGGGCTCGGGAGGCGGCGAGGAGGGTGCAGGGCGACGCGGTCGATGGTGCTGAGCAGATCGGTGGCCGGCACGAGGAGGGTTGACGCCGGGAGGTAGCTCGTGCGACGGGGGTAGAGAGGGACCTCGTCGGAACACAGCGCCGACGACGGAGGAGTTGGTCCTGGACATATATAAGAGCACGATTACGTAGAGGAGGAGGAGGGGATCTCGTGAGCTGACATGCAAAAAAAATGGAGCAGGGGAGGAGGTTCCTTGCTCGATTTCCTTGAGGGGGCCGAAGCTACTCCCTCTTCTTCTCTCGAGCAGCACAGAGCAGGGGAGGGAGGGTAGAGCTAGGGGAGTGAGAGGTGTGAGGAGTGAATGAGGGGCAGAGGCTGGTTGGGGTGGCCTCTAGCCATATATACCAAAGGGGAGGAGTGATGGGGAAATTACCACTTTGGACAAGGGGGAGGGCAATGCTGGCTAGGGATTGGTCCATATGGAGGTGGGGAGGGGTAGTGTGGGTATTTGGTTGTGCAGGGGCAGAGTGGGGAGCTGTGGTGCTTAAATGGGCAAGATCTTTGTAAGATTTTTGTTGCATCTCTCTCTCTTACTACAATTACAGGGGTAAAATGGGGATATGTTGGGGTGGAGCTATAGTGGTGGTCGACCAGTGGTATTTCCTGGTGCTGAGGATGAGCTTTGATCAAGCCTTGATGGAATTTGGAAGTGCCTTGAGTGGTGGTTTGCTTAATTGAGAGATTTTATAAAACTAGAGGGTTGTGAAGGAAGTCCATAATCTTGCATTGGACCAGAGAAGGAATTGGTACTGGTAGGTAGGTGAGGTTAAGGGGGAATCCTAGGATTTAATTGAGATTTTTATGTGGGGTTTTAGTCCACTTAACTCCATTTACTCAAAAAGGGCAGAAGTGATTTTTAGAAGATCATTTGATAAATTTCCATTGGATAAGGTGGAATTCTGATGTGGAAAGGTCCCAAATGTGAATACACACTTAGGGGAATTTTCCCAAGATTTATTGGGAATTAAAAGTATTTAAAACAATTATTATTCTAATTCAGCCATTTAAGAAAATGGACAAAAGAAATAAATAAAGCTTCTCAAAAATATTTATTTTTGAGGAGGGAAGGTGTGGTATGATAAATGGAACTCACTTGAGCCAAAAGTTGGAGGAGTGTTTTGGTAAAAACCAAACTTTCCTTTATGGAGGGAGTTTTGGAGATTTTGACTATTTAAGGAATTAAATAGTTTTGGGGCCATAATAATCCTTGATAAATTTTGAGGGTTAAAGTAGATGAGATATAAAAGGTGTTGCAAGCAATTGAAACCTTGGGGAAAGAAATACCAACTTAAAAAGGATGGAGAACAAGGAGTTGGTGATCTAGGGTTGTGGTATTTTTATACCACTAAAACATGCTGGCATCTTGGACCTTAGAGCTCACCTTGGTGCAAGGGACATATGGATGGGTAGAACAGGTCATATAGATGATCATGGCAGAAAGAGTTTGAATTAATTGTATTTGAGGTGATCTAGAAGTGATGGCAAACTTTGTTGAAATTAAGGCTGCCATGCAAAAAGAGTCATGATGCCTTATAAACCATGTGGGCTTATGCAGCACAGAGATGCACATGGGGAAAGTGAAGTAGTTTTTGATAGAAATAAATGAGTAGAACACAAACATGCAGAGAGTTGGTACATAGGAGGTTGTATGAGGGTGTGAGCTTCTAGCAAAGTAGGCTTGATGACTAGATTTGCAGGAAATGTTATTTTCTTGTCTGCAAAATCATCATGGACCAGTGGGTTGGAGGAGGATTTAACAAGAGGAAAATTTGGGCCGTGGTAGTCCTTAGGATAATTAACAAGATGGTTCAGGTGCATTTCCAAGAATGCACATGGTTTGAGAAAAGGAGACATTCAAAAAGGTGATGTTGAAACTGTTTCCAGACTTAGTCAAATTTAGCAGTTTTGAGGATTTTGACTAGAGTATGTGAGGGAGTGTTCTTGGAGGAGTGTCAAAGTATAAGAGCATCCACAAGTGGATGATGTTGAATAGTAGATTGAGTAGAAGAGATCCATGCTTTATATTGGTCTTAAGGACTTGGAGACATCTAGAATTGGAAATCTCAGAATGGGTCTAGTTAAGGGTTTTAGATGATCACCTAGTGGCTAGTGATCACCTCTAGGTTTGCATTATTGCTTAGGGGTTGATGTTTGGAATCATCTTGATCCTAGTGAATGAGCTCCTATGGTGGCACATACTTCTTCCTAAGCAAACAAGTCAAGCACCATATCAAAACAACTCATCAGACAGTAGATCAAGGCAACTCATCTTATAAACAAATCAACTACTCTAGGGTTACCATCAAGCTTAGCTTGGGTAAGGTTGGGGAATTTTGAAGAGGTTGAGTTTTGAATAGGGTGAGAGTCCTTGGTATCTCTACCAAGAGTAGAATTCAAATGCTTTTGGAAAGAGGTTTTGGGAACACTAGAGATAAGACTAGTTGAGGGTTCTGTCTTGAAAACATAGTGAGATTGTAGTATATATCTCTCCATAGTTTTGTCAATAGAAGCTACCAAAAATAGTTTTGATTTCATACGCATCTTGGCTCATGTATTGAAATGCCAGAACGTTTGAGAATATGTAAAGTAAGCCAAGCTAGTTTTGGGTAAAAAGATTTTGTCAACTGAGGGTGAGGTAAGGAGTATCCTAATATACACATCATAAGAACAAGTGCAAGCAAAGAGCAAGCAAGCACTGCACCAAAGCACAAGAAAAAGTTTTTGTTCCCCTGATTTTTGCATTCTGGACAACTAATCAGGGTTGCTGAAATTGGGATGTTACGGACCTTTCCTCCTTAAAAGAATCTCGTCCCGAGATTCGGGAGAGTAAGGCTAGGAGATTTGAGTCGGGTTGTTATTAGGTATCTAATGCGTACTATCTTGCCGACTTTGCCTTCGAACAGAATCACCTTGACAAGGAGGATTGAACCTCAATCTTCTTGGAACTCGGGGGTCGAGCCGGCTTCAACCATGATTGCGGGGAGGGATCATCCTTTTGTAAGAGTCTACGGTACTTCTCTTAAGTGGGTTATTGTATCCAAGTCTGTGAAAAGTCTGTGCTCTGAGATTTGTGTCTTCAGGTCACACGGTAGGGCAGAGAGGTTATCTATTTTGTGGGAAAGATGTAGTCTTTCCCACTTAGGATTGGACTTGGGTAGGTCGGAGAGTTACAAATAGGGGACTTTTTTAGGAGGGTAACAAGAGAGGGTTCTTAAGGTAGCAGACATCGACTTAAGAGAGGGTAGCATCATAGGTGGCGTTCCAGGGGGACATGGGCTAGATTAATACGAGCTACACTTGCTAATGTTTGGGAGTCCTGGAGTGGGTTAAGGAGCTTCTCTCTATCTTTACTTCCACGGGGCACTGTCACCTAGGAAGGCGTGGGAAATCTGTAGTCTTGAGCTGAGGGGTAGCAAGCGGTAAGCTGACCATCTTTTCTGAAGGAGGGGACCTTCGGGCTTTTCTTTCGCGGAAGTCTTGGCGGATTTTCTCTCGGGGCATTCTCGGCTGAAGTGGCCGGGTAGTCCACACGTGAAGTAGGGGCTCATCTTCCTTCGTGGCTGAGTTGACTACTTTTCCATGCTGACGTCGAGGGGTTGACAGGCCTTGCCAATGAGGGGATATATTGGGCATTGGATGGGGAGATGGTCTTGTCCTTCACATAGAAAACAAGTGATAAGCTCAGTTGGGAAAACTTTGGGTAAATGGGGTTCTCCGCAGTTGGGGCAGTTGTCGGAACATCTAACGGCTTGGTGCCCTTTGTCTCCGTAGTGACTACATGCCTTCGTCGAGCTTCCGGTCTTCATGGCCATCCTAGGGGAGGTCTCGTTGGTGGCAGATGTTTCGGGTTGGGTCTGATGCAACGACTTGGGTAAAACACGCAAGAAGGAACAATTCAGGCAAGCATAGCAATCAAGGAAGTCATTACATACCAACCAAATCTGCACCCGAGGGTGCTAATAGTGCTTAGGCATTACAAAACACGTTCAGGGACGATACATGACTCTACCCTATGGCTAGGTGGGCGAGTACCGCAACGTGAGTGATTACTCGGAGGGTGCCTCTGTGGAGTCGGGGCTGGCTTCAGGCAGAGCAGTGGAGCTTTCCTGCGCCTCCTTGAGGTGCTTGAACCTACGAAGGTACTGTCTGGCGGTGGTGCACTTCCTGCTTTTCTTGGGGGCGGCTTCCCTCGAGGTTCCTTCAGTTGCAGTTGTTTGTGCTTGATTTCTTTGCACGGTTTCCATAGCTTCTTTACGGGTGAGAATGGTTTGCAGGCGGCGAAGCTCCATCTGGGAGTGGCAGGATTCATCAATAACTACTGTTAACGCCTCATTGCTAGAGTAGCTGTATCGAGTCTGAAAGGAGAGGGCAGGATTCGCTAGGCTGGGGTCTTGAGTTCCTCCGGTGCAGTCGACATTTCCCTTCATGGGGAGGTAGAAGGTCGTGGGCTGCCTCATCTCTAGGAGGGAACTACGGATGCACATCAAATCATCTCTGGCTACCAAGTCAATAGCCAGTACGGGACTAGGCATCCGAGGTCCTATGGAGTAGATAGGGCTTCCATTGGTTCCTGGCTTGGCTAGTATGACAATTTGTCCCACATAATCTCCTGATTCTAGTCCCTTGTGGAGGGTGTAGGTAGGTTTGTGCTGGTAACCGCACAGTTGCATCGAGTCCCATAGGATTTGGGGAAATCCAATCTTCAGCCACTCTTCATCAATAGGCTCCATCTACAGCAGATTTGTGAGATGGGGTTGGGTTAGTGATAGTGTGCAGGATTTTAGGCTTATGAAATCATATTAATTCAAGTAGTTTTTCGAAATAGAGGGGGAGGAGACATAAGCACTTTTCTAAATAGTCATCTTTTCTCCCTTGTCTTTTGGAAATTAGGTTTGTCGCTTCCTGTCTAACGTCCATGCTAAGGTCTCCTACAGTCAGGATGGCTCTGATACCAAGTCTGTGGGCTCCCCGGATTATTCGTCCGAGAAATCCCTGTTATGCATATTTCCACGTTCCCATGATCAGTGAGCCGTGGAGCATAACCGACAGGTACCATTACAACATCCGAAACATAACGAATTACAAGACTTACATGGATGCCATTATGGCTACATCATCATTAGCAGTGGAACATCGCCAAGTGCAGAGCCCAATCGTGCCTCAACCTACAGGCAGCTGACTGGGAAGACGCCTAGTTCGCTGGACGTCACCTTCAACTCCTGAAAGTCTGGCCAAGTAAATAGCCAGGGACATAGCCGTGATTACTTTTGAATATACTAGCAAAACACCAAGATAAGTGAACAAAGGAAATGCAATTCTGGCTGTGGCGACATAGCTCTATCTGGGGATTCTTTTTAAAAGCCTAAACTAACTTTTGAAGTTATGGCATCTCCATATCTCTGTTGAAAAAGAGGGTTGAAAACCTGCTTCTATTTTGTAAATCAAGACTTCTCCATATCTTTGTCGAAAAAGAATTTTGAAAATAGTTTTGTAATTGAAACCCTTTTTAAACATCTTCGACCCCTTGGGTCAAAACAAAGCTTTCGAACTCGGGTTCCCCCGGAACCTTCGTCCTCAAAGTACTTGTTTCGGAAACAAGCACACTTTGGGTACTCCTAGCCAACACCTTTACAATCGTCCTTCGTCGTGGACACGGCTATTCGAATAGGTTATACTCTACAGAGTTTGTCCAGTTTCCCCACAAGAATCAATACATCTGCAGGGATACAACCACGGCCCACTACCACTGTAGATGGGGGTCCGGATAATCAAACCTAACCTTTCGCTTGTCTACCCTAGCAAAGGCATGCTTTTCCTCTTGGGTTTTTTCTCCCCGGCAACGAGTATGCGGCTCCCAGCCATAGTCCTGCCTTTCGTACACACGCATACCCAAGCCGCAACTTGGCGTATACCTTAAATCTGGTGACTCCACTTCCTTCCGTACTCCAAGTCATACCATCCGCGGGAGACCCAATTGTTGCACTGGTCCTCCTGCCAGTTCACGCTCACTCTTGCGGAAGCAAGCGACAGGCTTCAGATCCTTGATCTGGTGGTGCCTTCCCGGACTTCCAGGGATCTCTCCCTATAAGCATGGTAGAAGTTGCCTTGGCTAATGCGGACAAACTACGAGTTAAGCCCCAGCACCTGGGGTAATGTGGCTGCGCGGATAAAAATTGCTCTAGTAAAGGCGTAGAACATCCCGTCACATTCTCACTTCTCATCATTGCCATTCCTTTTGCTAAAAAATCCGCTTGGAACGATTCCTTTTTCCAAGGGTTTTACAAAAGGGTTTTGAAATATTTGTAGTGGGATAAATCCCAAAACAGTTTATTTTCTCAAACCCGGGGTTTTCCAATGAGGTAGGATGCTAACCATCATACTCTCGATCTAAGGGGATAAAATGATAGGTTCAACGGGGTGGTGCCTCGAAGGACATTTAGTCATAACATGGAGGAGCCAAGTTACTATCGTAGTATTCGTAAAACAAAACATGCAGGTAGAGTATGCAATTTATAAAGGGGATATAAAACAGATAAAAGAGAATAGGACATATAGCAGAGTTCAGGAATGGTGGCTTGCCTATGGTCAGCAATAAGTCCCTGGACTTCTTCAGATGACCAAGAATACCCAATAACAATAATAATTAAAGTCCCTTCTTTCTTGTCGTCAGACACTCACACTATCGTCATCATCAGTAAACATGCAAGCAGACAATACCACAATCAATACAAGGAATACAAGCATCACTCCATACAGCAAGCAAACATAAAGTATACTACTGAACTTAGCAGGTTTTGGAGAGGTTGGGTTCTATTGGTGGAATTTACTAGATTGCCACTAAAGTGTTTTCTCTTAGAAGAAGGTGGTCAAGGCTAGAGACAAGACCTTCGGATTAGGGATATGTGGTCAGTAGGTTACCAATGTGCAAAAGTGATATCCCCAGATAGGTCTTGTCAAAACAAAACCCACACAAGTGGTTTCACTTGATTGTCAATTTTCTAGATTTAATTATGCTTTTTATAGTGGATTAAACTCTAGTTTGAGGAAATAATTCAGCAGAAAATTTCTCGAGCTCCAAAAATTATTTCCTTGGATGGTTTGGTAGTACTTGCTGTACTGAACCACCTAGGATTGGAATCAAGTCAAAATAATTATTAGAATGCCCTTAGGAAATTCCCAAAAGCCGTTCTACATAGTTTTTCTCCTTTTCACTATATTAGTTCTACATGAGATATTGAGTTGGTTCCAAGGGTCTGTGCTAGAAATGTCCAATACCTTTCTGTAGGAATTGGATTCACCCTTTTTGGAGTTGCCAAACTCCTTGAGAGATTTATTTAGTGAGAATAACCCTTACAGAAGTATTTAAATCACAAAAATTCAACCAGAGCTTAATAATTTCTGAGATGCTAGGGTTTGACAGATGCTGATCCTAGTAAGTATCGGGAATTGGAATCATGGCAATACCACCTTTGGTTAGACTTGAGGAATTTATCTAAGACAGAAGGTTGCTGCTTTTGTTATTTTATCTAAAGCCAGCATACTATTCACCTTGGTATAGGACCTATGTTAGCTGATAGGTATTGCGAATACCTTTCAGTAGATCCTTGGTTCATCTCCAAGGGGGGTGTGAAAGTTTTGGAGGAAATTAATTAGTGTAAAGTACACTAGGTAGTAGAATAATTATTAGTAATAAAAGAAAATTATTTTGAACTTGGGGTTGCCTCTGCATGTTTGAGAAAACATCAGAGAACAACCAGGATTTTCGATATAGGCATTTGGACTTGGTTTACCATTTTATTTGGATTTAATCCTAGGAGGAGCTTTTCTGGAATAATAGGTTAGCTAAAGGAAAAAAGAAAAAGAGGTGCACTGGGCCGGATCTGAGGTGAACTGGGCCGCACAGAGGCAGGCCGGGCCAAGGCGGGGCAGCTCGACGCGCGGGAGCCCGCTCTTAAACCTGACAAGCGGGGCCCAACGGTCAGCGGAGGAGGGCGCCGAAGCGGTATGGACCGCTGTCGGTTGTTGGATCAAGTCGCAACGAACGGCTTGCCGACGTCGTCTTCGCAGAGACAGAGCGCCGGCGACGGAACCCTAGTGAGCGGTGGAGGGGAAGGCGGGAGCTCACCAAACGGCTCGGGAGGCGGCGAGGAGGGTGCAGGGCGACGCGGTCGATGGTGCTGAGCAGATCGGTGGCCGGCACGAGGAGGGTTGACGCTGGGAGGTAGCTCGTGCGACGGTGACAAAGAGGGACCTCGTCGGAACTCAGCACCGACGACGGAGGAGTCGGTCCTGGACAGAAATAAGAGCATGGTCAGGTAGAGGAGGAGGAGGGGATCTCGTGAGCTGACATGCAGAGAGAATGGAGCAGGGGAGGAGGTGCCTTGCTCGATTTCCTTGAGGAGGCCGAAGCTACTCCCTCTTCTTCTCTCGGGCAGCATAGAGCAGGGGATGGAGAGTGGAGCTGGGGGAGGGGAGTGAGAGGTGTGAGGGGGAAAATGAGGGGCAGAGGCTGGCTGGGGTGGCCTCTGGCCATATATACCAGGAGTAGATGGCGCAAATTACCACTTTGGACAAGGGGGAGTGCAATGCTGGCCAGGGATTGGTCCAGATGGAGGTTGGGAGGGGTAGTGTGGGTATTTGGTCGTGCAGGGGCAGAATAGGGAGCTGTGGTGATTAAATAGGCAAGATCTTTGTAAGATTTTTGTTGCATCTCTCTCTCTTACTACTAGTATAGGGGTAAAATGGGGATGTGTTGGGGTGGAGCTACAATGGTGGTCGACCAGTGGTATGTCCTGGTGCTGAGGATGAGCTTTGATCAAGCCTTGATGGAATTTGGAAGTGCCTTGAGCGGTGGTTTGCTTAATTGAGAGATTTGACCAAACTAGAGGGTTGTGAAGGAAGTCCACAATCTTGCATTGGACCAGAGAAGGAATTGGTACTGGTAGGTAGGTGAGGTCAAGGGGGACTCCTAGCATTTAATTGAGATTTTTATGTGGGGTTTTAGTCCACTTAAATCCATTTACTCAAAAAGGGCAGAAGTGATTTTTAGAAGATCATTTGATAAATTTCCATTGGATAAGGTGGAATTCTGTAGTGGAAGGGTCCCAAATGTGAATACACACTTACGGGAATTTTCCCAAGATTTATTGGGAACTAAAAGTATTTAAAATAATTATTATTCCAATTCAGCCATTTAAGAAAATGAACAAAAGAAAAAATAAAGCTTCTCAAAAATATTTATTTTTGAGGAGGGAAGGTGTGGTATGATAAATGGAACTCACTTGAGCCAAAAGTTGGAGGAGTGTTTTGGTAAAAACCAAACTTTCCTTTATGGAGGGAGTTTTGGAGATTTTGACTATTTAAGGAATTAAATAGATTTGGGGCCAAAATAATTCTTGATGAATTTTGAGGGTTAAAGTAGATGATATTGAAAAGGTGTTGCAAGCAATTGCAACCTTGGGGAAAGAAACTCCAACTTAAAAGGATGGAGAACAAGGAGTTGGTGATCTAGGGTGGTGGTATTTTTATACCACTAAAACATGCTGGCATCTTGGAGCTTAGAGCTCACCTTGGTGCAAGGGATAGATGGATGGGTATACCAGGTCATAAACATGATCATGGCAGAAAGAGTTTGAATTAATTGTATTTGAGGTGATCTAGAAGTGATGCCAAACTTTGTTGAAATTAAGGCTGCCATGCAAAAAGAGTCATGATGCCTTATAAACCATGTGGGCTTAAGCAGCACAGAGATCCACTTGGGACAAGTGAAGTAGGTTTCGATAGAAATCAATGAGTATAACACAACCATGCAGAGAGTTGGTACATAGGAGGTTGTATGAGGGTGTGAGCTTCTAGCAAAGTAGGCATGATGACTAGTTTTGCAGGAAATGTTATTTTCTTGTCTGCAAAATCATCATGGACCAGTGGGTTGGATGAGTATTTAACCAGAGGAAAATGTGGGCCTTGGTAGTCCTAAGGATGGTTAACCAGATGGTTCTAGTGCATTTCCATGAATGCGCATGGTTTGTGAAAAGGAGACCTTCAAAAAGGTGATGTTGAAACTATTTCCAGACTTAGTCAAATTTAGCAGTTTTGAGGATTTTGACTAGAGTATGTGAGGGAGTGTTCTTGGAGGAGTGTCAAAGTATAAGAGCATCCACAAGTGGATGATGTTGAATAGTAGATTGAGTAGAAGAGATCCATGCTTTATATTGGTCTTAAGGACTTGGAGACATCTAGAATTGGAAATCTCAGAATGGGTCTAGTTAAGGGTTTTAGATGATCACCTAGTGGCTAGTGATCACCTCTAGGTTTGCATTATTGCTTAGGGGTTGATGTTTGGAATCATCTTGATCCTAGTGAATGAGCTCCTATGGTGGCACATACTTCTTCCTAAGCAAACAAGTCAAGCACCATATCAAAACAACTCATCAGACAGTAGATCAAGGCAACTCATCTTATAAACAAATCAACTACTCTAGGGTTACCATCAAGCTTAGCTTGGGTAAGGTTGGGGAATTTTGAAGAGGTTGAGTTTTGAATAGGGTGAGAGTCCTTGGTATCTCTACCAAGAGTAGAATTCAAATGCTTTTGGAAAGAGGTTTTGGGAACACTAGAGATAAGACTAGTTGAGGGTTCTGTCTTGAAAACATAGTGAGATTGTAGTATATATCTCTCCATAGTTTTGTCAATAGAAGCTACCAAAAATAGTTTTGATTTCATACGCATCTTGGCTCATGTATTGAAATGCCAGAACGTTTGAGAATATGTAAAGTAAGCCAAGCTAGTTTTGGGTAAAAAGATTTTGTCAACTGAGGGTGAGGTAAGGAGTATCCTAATATACACATCATAAGCACAAGTGCAAGCAAAGAGCAAGCAAGCACTGCACCAAAGCACAAGAAAAAGTTTTTGTTCCCCTGATTTTTGCATTCTGGACAACTAATCAGGGTTGCTGAAATTGGGATGTTACGGACCTTTCCTCCTTAAAAGAATCTCGTCCCGAGATTCGGGAGAGTAAGGCTAGGAGATTTGAGTCGGGTTGTTATTAGGTATCTAATGCGTACTATCTTGCCGACTTTGCCTTCGAACAGAATCACCTTGACAAGGAGGATTGAACCTCAATCTTCTTGGAACTCGGGGGTCGAGCCGGCTTCAACCATGATTGCGGGGAGGGATCATCCTTTTGTAAGAGTCTACGGTACTTCTCTTAAGTGGGTTATTGTATCCAAGTCTGTGAAAAGTCTGTGCTCTGAGATTTGTGTCTTCGGGTCACACGGTAGGGCAGAGAGGTTATCTATTTTGTGGGAAAGATGTAGTCTTTCCCACTTAGGATTGGACTTGGGTAGGTCGGAGAGTTACAAATAGGGGACTTTTTTAGGAGGGTAACAAGAGAGGGTTCTTAAGGTAGCAGACATCGACTTAAGAGAGGGTAGCATCATAGGTGGCGTTCCAGGGGGACATGGGCTAGATTAATACGAGCTACACTTGCTAATGTTTGGGAGTCCTGGAGTGGGTTAAGGAGCTTCTCTCTATCTTTACTTCCACGGGGCACTGTCACCTAGGAAGGCGTGGGAAATCTGTAGTCTTGAGCTGAGGGGTAGCAAGCGGTAAGCTGACCATCTTTTCTGAAGGAGGGGACCTTCGGGCTTTTCTTTCGCGGAAGTCTTGGCGGATTTTCTCTCGGGGCATTCTCGGCTGAAGTGGCCGGGTAGTCCACACGTGAAGCAGGGGCTCATCTTCCTTCGTGGCTGAGTTGACTACTTTTCCATGCTGACGTCGAGGGGTTGACGGGCCTTGCCAATGAGGGGATATATTGGGCATTGGATGGGGAGATGGTCTTGTCCTTCACATAGAAAACAAGTGATAAGCTCAGTTGGGAAAACTTTGGGTAAATGGGGTTCTCCGCAGTTGGGGCAGTTGTCGGAACATCTAACGGCTTGGTGCCCTTTGTCTCCGTAGTGACTACATGCCTTCGTCGAGCTTCCGGTCTTCATGGCCATCCTAGGGGAGGTCTCGTTGGTGGCAGATGTTTCGGGTTGGGTCTGATGCAACGACTTGGGTAAAACACGCAAGAAGGAACAATTCAAGCAAGCATAGCAATCAAGGAAGTCATTACATACCAACCAAATCTGCACGCGAGGGTGCTAATAGTGCTTAGGCATTACAAAACACGTTTAGGGACGATACATGACTCTACCCTATGGCTAGGTCGGCGAGTACCGCAACGTGAGTGATTACTCGGAGGGTGCCTCTGTGGAGTTGGGGCGGGCTTCAGGCAGAGCAGTGGAGCTTTCCTGCGCCTCCTTGAGGTGCTTGAACCTACGGAGGTACTGTCTGGCGGTGGTGCACTTCCTGCTTTTCTTGGGGGCGGCTTCCCTCGAGGTTCCTTCAGTTGCAGTTGTTTGTGCTTGATTTCTTTGCACGGTTTCCATAGCTTCTTTACGGGTGAGAATGGTTTGCAGGCGGCGAAGCTCCATCTGGGAGTGGCAGGATTCATCAATAACTACTGTTAACGCCTCATTGCTAGAGTAGCTGTATCGAGTCTGAAAGGAGAGGGCAGGATTCGCTAGGCTGGGGTCTTGAGTTCCTCCGGTGCAGTCGACATTTCCCTTCATGGGGAGGTAGAAGGTCGTGGGCTGCCTCATCTCTAGGAGGGAACTACGGATGCACATCAAATCATCTCTGGCTACCAAGTCAATAGCCAGTACGGGACTAGGCATCCGAGGTCCTATGGAGTAGATAGGGCTTCCATTGGTTCCTGGCTTGGCTAGTATGACAATTTGTCCCACATAATCTCCTGATTCTAGTCCCTTGTGGAGGGTGTAGGTAGGTTTGTGCTGGTAACCGCACAGTTGCATCGAGTCCCATAGGATTTGGGGAAATCCAATCTTCAGCCACTCTTCATCAATAGGCTCCATCTACAGCAGATTTGTGAGATGGGGTTGGGTTAGTGATAGTGTGCAGGATTTTAGGCTTATGAAATCATATTAATTCAAGTAGTTTTTCGAAATAGAGGGGGAGGAGACATAAGCACTTTTCTAAATAGTCATCTTTTCTCCCTTGTCTTTTGGAAATTAGGTTTGTCGCTTCCTGTCTAACGTCCATGCTAAGGTCTCCTACAGTCAGGATGGCTCTGATACCAAGTCTGTGGGCTCCCCAGATTATTCGTCCGAGAAATCCCTGTTATGCATATTTCCACGTTCCCATGATCAGTGAGCCGTGGAGCATAACCGACAGGTACCATTACAACATCCGAAACATAACGAATTACAAGACTTACATGGATGCCATTATGGCTACATCATCATTAGCAGTGGAACATCGCCAAGTGCAGAGCCCAATCGTGCCTCAACCTACAGGCAGCTGACTGGGAAGACGCCTAGTTCGCTGGACGTCACCTTCAACTCCTGAAAGTCTGGCCAAGTAAATAGCCAGGGACATAGCCGTGATTACTTTTGAATATACTAGCAAAACACCAAGATAAGTGAACAAAGGAAATGCAATTCTGGCTGTGGCGACATAGCTCTATCTGGGGATTCTTTTTAAAAGCCTAAACTAACTTTTGAAGTTATGGCATCTCCATATCTCTGTTGAAAAAGAGGGTTGAAAACCTGCTTCTATTTTGTAAATCAAGACTTCTCCATATCTTTGTCGAAAAAGAATTTTGAAAATAGTTTTGTAATTGAAACCCTTTTTAAACATCTTCGACCCCTTGGGTCAAAACAAAGCTTTCGAACTCGGGTTCCCCCGGAACCTTCGTCCTCAAAGTACTTGTTTCGGAAACAAGCACACTTTGGGTACTCCTAGCCAACACCTTTACAATCGTCCTTCGTCGTGGACACGGCTATTCGAATAGGTTATACTCTACAGAGTTTGTCCCGTTTCCCCACAAGAATCAATACATCTGCAGGGATACAACCACGGCCCACTACCACTGTAGATGGGGGTCCGGATAATCAAACCTAACCTTTCGCTTGTCTACCCTAGCAAAGGCATGCTTTTCCTCTTGGGTTTTTTCTCCCCGGCAACGAGTATGCGGCTCCCAGCCATAGTCCTGCCTTTCGTACACACGCATACCCAAGCCGCAACTTGGCGTATACCTTAAATCTGGTGACTCCACTTCCTTCCGTACTCCAAGTCATACCATCCGCGGGAGACCCAATTGTTGCACTGGTCCTCCTGCTAGTTCACGCTCACTCTTGCGGAAGCAAGCGACAGGCTTCAGATCCTTGATCTGGTGGTGCCTTCCCGGACTTCCAGGGATCTCTCCCTATAAGCATGGTAGAAGTTTCCTTGGCTAATGCGGACAAACTACGAGTTAAGCCCCAGCACCTGGGGTAATGTGGCTGCGCGGATAAAAATTGCTCTAGTAAAGGCGTAGAACATCCCGTCACATTCTCACTTCTCATCATTGCCATTCCTTTTGCTAAAAAATCCGCTTGGAACGATTCCTTTTTCCAAGGGTTTTACAAAAGGGTTTTGAAATATTTGTAGTGGGATAAATCCCAAAACAGTTTATTTTCTCAAACCCGGGGTTTTCCAATGAGGTAGGATGCTAACCATCATACTCTCGATCTAAGGGGATAAAATGATAGGTTCAACGGGGTGGTGCCTCGAAGGACATTTAGTCATAACATGGAGGAGCCAAGTTACTATCGTAGTATTCGTAAAACAAAACATGCAGGTAGAGTATGCAATTTATAAAGGGGATATAAAACAGATAAAAGAGAATAGGACATATAGCAGAGTTCAGGAATGGTGGCTTGCCTATGGTCAGCAATAAGTCCCTGGACTTCTTCAGATGACCAAGAATACCCAATAACAATAATAATTAAAGTCCCTTCTTTCTTGTCGTCAGACACTCACACTATCATCATCATCAGTAAACATGCAAGCAGACAATACCACAATCAATACAAGGAATACAAGCATCACTCCATACAGCAAGCAAACATAAAGTATACTACTGAACTTAGCAGGTTTTGGAGAGGTTGGGTTCTATTGGTGGAATTTACTAGATTGCCACTAAAGTGTTTTCTCTTAGAAGAAGGTGGTCAAGGCTAGAGACAAGACCTTCGGATTAGGGATATGTGGTCAGTAGGTTACCAATGTGCAAAAGTGATATCCTCAGATAGGTCTTGTCAAAACAAAACCCACACAAGTGGTTTCACTTGATTGTCAATTTTCTAGATTTAATTATGCTTTTTATAGTGGATTAAACTCTAGTTTGAGGAAATAATTCAGCAGAAAATTTCTCGAGCTCCAAAAATTATTTCCTTGGATGGTTTGGTAGTACTTGCTGTACTGAACCACCTAGGATTGGAATCAAGTCAAAATAATTATTAGAATGCCCTTAGGAAATTCCCAAAAGCCGTTCTACATAGTTTTTCTCCTTTTCACTATATTAGTTCTACATGAGATATTGAGTTGGTTCCAAGGGTCTGTGCTAGAAATGTCCAATACCTTTCTGTAGGAATTGGATTCACCCTTTTTGGAGTTGCCAAACTCCTTGAGAGATTTATTTAGTGAGAATAACCCTTACAGAAGTATTTAAATCACAAAAATTCAACCAGAGCTTAATAATTTCTGAGATGCTAGGGTTTGACAGATGCTGATCCTAGTAAGTATCGGGAATTGGAATCAGGGCAATACCACCTTTGGTTAGACTTGAGGAATTTATCTAAGACAGAAGGTTGCTGCTTTTGTTATTTTATCTAAAGCCAGCATACTATTCACCTTGGTATAGGACCTATGTTAGCTGATAGGTATTGCGAATACCTTTCAGTAGATCCTTGGTTCATCTCCAAGGGGGATGTGAAAGTTTTGGAGGAAATTAATTAGTGTAAAGTACACTAGGTAGTAGAATAATTATTAGTAATAAAAGAAAATTATTTTGAACTTGGGGTTGCCTCTGCATGTTTGAGAAAACATCAGAGAACAACCAGGATTTTCGATATAGGCATTTGGACTTGGTTTACCATTTTATTTGGATTTAATCCTAGGAGGAGCTTTTCTGGAATAATAGGTTAGCTAAAGGAAAAAAGAAAAAGAGGTGCACTGGGCCGGATCTGAGGTGAACTGGGCCGCACAGAGGCAGGCCGGGCCAAGGCGGGGCAGCTCAACGCGCGGGAGCCCGCTCTTAAACCTGACAAGCGGGGCCCAACGGTCAGCGGAGGAGGGCGCCGAAGCGGTATGGACCGCTGTCGGTTGTTGGATCAAGTCGCAACGAACGGCTTGCCGACGTCGTCTTCGCAGAGACAGAGCGCCGGCGACGGAACCCTAGTGAGCGGTGGAGGGGAAGGCGGGAGCTCACCAAACGGCTCGGGAGGCGGCGAGGAGGGTGCAGGGCGACGCGGTCGATGGTGCTGAGCAGATCGGTG
The DNA here is from genome assembly GCA_910589775.1 of Avena eriantha. Classification (NCBI taxonomy): domain Eukaryota; kingdom Viridiplantae; phylum Streptophyta; class Magnoliopsida; order Poales; family Poaceae; genus Avena; species Avena eriantha. Next base: position 516,827,842 of record OU342743.1, on the reverse strand, counting down.
GCCGGCACGAGGAGGGTTGACGCTGGGAGGTAGCTCGTGCGACGGTGACAAAGAGGGACCTCGTCGGAACTCAGCACCAACGACGGAGGAGTCGGTCCTGGACAGAAATAAGAGCATGGTCAGGTAGAGGAGGAGGAGGGGATCTCGTGAGCTGACATGCAGAGAGAATGGAGCAGGGGAGGAGGTGCCTTGCTCGATTTCCTTGAGGAGGCCGAAGCTACTCCCTCTTCTTCTCTCGGGCAGCATAGAGCAGGGGATGGAGAGTGGAGCTGGGGGAGGGGAGTGAGAGGTGTGAGGGGGAAAATGAGGGGCAGAGGCTGGCTGGGGTGGCCTCTGGCCATATATACCAGGAGTAGATGGCGCAAATTACCACTTTGGACAAGGGGGAGTGCAATGCTGGCCAGGGATTGGTCCAGATGGAGGTTGGGAGGGGTAGTGTGGGTATTTGGTCGTGCAGGGGCAGAATAGGGAGCTGTGGTGATTAAATAGGCAAGATCTTTGTAAGATTTTTGTTGCATCTCTCTCTCTTACTACTAGTATAGGGGTAAAATGGGGATGTGTTGGGGTGGAGCTACAATGGTGGTCGGCCAGTGGTATGTCCTGGTGCTGAGGATGAGCTTTGATCAAGCCTTGATGGAATTTGGAAGTGCCTTGAGCGGTGGTTTGCTTAATTGAGAGATTTGACCAAACTAGAGGGTTGTGAAGGAAGTCCACAATCTTGCATTGGACCAGAGAAGGAATTGGTACTGGTAGGTAGGTGAGGTCAAGGGGGACTCCTAGCATTTAATTGAGATTTTTATGTGGGGTTTTAGTCCACTTAAATCCATTTACTCAAAAAGGGCAGAAGTGATTTTTAGAAGATCATTTGATAAATTTCCATTGGATAAGGTGGAATTCTGTAGTGGAAGGGTCCCAAATGTGAATACACACTTACGGGAATTTTCCCAAGATTTATTGGGAACTAAAAGTATTTAAAATAATTATTATTCCAATTCAGCCATTTAAGAAAATGAACAAAAGAAAAAATAAAGCTTCTCAAAAATATTTATTTTTGAGGAGGGAAGGTGTGGTATGATAAATGGAACTCACTTGAGCCAAAAGTTGGAGGAGTGTTTTGGTAAAAACCAAACTTTCCTTTATGGAGGGAGTTTTGGAGATTTTGACTATTTAAGGAATTAAATAGATTTGGGGCCAAAATAATTCTTGATGAATTTTGAGGGTTAAAGTAGATGATATTGAAAAGGTGTTGCAAGCAATTGCAACCTTGGGGAAAGAAACTCCAACTTAAAAGGATGGAGAACAAGGAGTTGGTGATCTAGGGTGGTGGTATTTTTATACCACTAAAACATGCTGGCATCTTGGAGCTTAGAGCTCACCTTGGTGCAAGGGATAGATGGATGGGTATACCAGGTCATAAACATGATCATGGCAGAAAGAGTTTGAATTAATTGTATTTGAGGTGATCTAGAAGTGATGCCAAACTTTGTTGAAATTAAGGCTGCCATGCAAAAAGAGTCATGATGCCTTATAAACCATGTGGGCTTAAGCAGCACAGAGATCCACTTGGGACAAGTGAAGTAGGTTTCGATAGACATCAATGAGTAGAACACAACCATGCAGAGAGTTGGTACATAGGAGGTTGTATGAGGGTGTGAGCTTCTAGCAAAGTAGGCATGATGACTAGTTTTGCAGGAAATGTTATTTTCTTGTCTGCAAAATCATCATGGACCAGTGGGTTGGATGAGTATTTAACCAGAGGAAAATGTGGGCCTTGGTAGTCCTAAGGATGGTTAACCAGATGGTTCTAGTGCATTTCCATGAATGCGCATGGTTTGTGAAAAGGAGACCTTCAAAAAGGTGATATTGAAACTATTTCCAGACTTAGTCAAATTTAGCAGTTTTGAGGATTTTGACTAGAGTATGTGAGGGAGTGTTCTTGGAGGAGTGGCAAAGTATAAGAGCATCCACAAGTGGATGATGTTGAATAGTAGATTGAGTAGAAGAGATCCATGCTTTATATTGGTCTTAAGGACTTGGAGACATCTAGAATGGGAAATCTCAGAATGGGTCTAGTTAAGGGTTTAGATGATCACCTAGTGGCTAGTGATCACCTCTAGGTTTGCATTCTTGCTTAGGGGTTGATGATTTGGAATCAGCTTGATCCTAGTGAATGAGCTCCTAGGGTGTCTCATACTTCTTCCTAAGCAACCAAGTCAAGCAGCATATCAAAACAACTCATCAGACAGCAGATCAAGGCAACTCATCTTATAAACAAATCAACTACTCTAGGGTTACCATCAAGCTTGGCTTGTGTAAGGTTGGGGCATTTTGAAGATGTTGAGTTTTGAATAAGGTGAGAGTCCTTTGTATCTCTACCAAGAGTAGAATTCAAATGCTTTTGAAAAGAGGTTTTGGGAACACTAGAGATAAGATTAGTTGAGGGTTCTGTCTTGAAAACATAGGGAGATTGTAGTATATATCTCTCCATAGGTCTGTCAATCGAAGCTACCAAAAATAGTTTTGGTTTCTTAGGCATCTTGGCTCATGTTTTGAAATTCCAGATAGTTTTGGGTAAAAAGCGTTTGTCAACTCAGGGTGAGGTAAGGAGTATCCTAAGATACACATCATAAGCACAAGTGCAAGCAAACAACAAGCAAGCACTGCACAAAAGCATAAGGAAAAGTTTTTGTTCTCCCTGATTTTTGCATTCTAGACAACTAATCAGGGTTGCTGAAATTGGGATGTTACAAGATGCTAAGTGTTTAGTGGAGCCTGATTCCGGTATCTCAAGATTCGAATTGGTAATGAAATTACTAAAGGAGAAGTCGTTCAATAACATTACCAACAAAGCTTTGGATTCAGTTATTAAGGCGTACAGTGAGTCAATCCCTAGGGAAGGACTACCAAAATCCTTTTATGTGATGAAACAGTACATCAAGGTACTTGGACTATCATATGAGAAGATCCATTTTTGCAAAATAACTGTGTACTATTCTAGGAGGATTACGAAAACCTCGATGAATGCCTAGTATGTAACGAATCAAGATGGAAATATGGTGATAAAAAGAAGAAAGATCCTTGTAAGGTTCTGAGATATTTTTCAGTTATAGATGGATTGAAGAGGTTGTTTCAGTCAGAACAAATATCTAAGAAATCAAGATGGGACAAATAAATTCTCAAGCCAGACGATTATTTACTCAGACATCCAGCTGATAGCGATGAATGGAAGAACTTTGACAAGGATTTGTAGCGGATCCAAGGAACCTGAGACTTGGCCTAGCTACAGATGGATTTAACCCATTTGGCAACATGCGTAACTCGTATAACATGTGGCTAGTACTTGTTACAATTTACAATCTTCCTCCCTGGGCATGCACTAATCAGTCGAACTGCTTGGTGGCTTTACTCATCCTAGGTCCCAAATCACCTGGGAAGGATTTTGATCTATTCGTGCAGCCTCTTATACAATTGCAGGAACTATAGAAGGGTGTCATGATTCCTGATATCCTTGCCAGCAAACCTGAAGATGCCAAGTTACCTATGTGTGCTGCTGTGCTATTCTGCACCCATGATTTTCCAGCTCCTGGGACTATGTTAGGTAGAGTGACAGCAGGTTATAACACATGTGTTTGCTATTAGACAAAACAGGATAGTGAGGCTACAAAATAAGACTGGTTTCCTTGGCCACTTAGTGTTTCTTCCTTAGGGCCACAAGTTCCGAAAAAACTTGAAAAAAATGCAGTTCTATGGCAAGAGGACTGAATATGGCACTGAACCACAAAAGTTCATTGCAGCTGAGTTGCAGGCGCACTTACAAAAGGTCAGAAATGTTAAACCAGGAAAACAACCAGCTGCCGGACGAGGTAAAAGAAAGAATACAGAAGATGCAACGATAGTAGGAGAAGCATCCAAAAGCAAGAGAGCGGAAGAAGTAGCAGCAGATTCCCAAGGGAAGGAAAGGTAACCGAGAATATTTTATAAGCGCAGATCCATTCTATGGGACTTGCCGTATTGGGCTGGTAAGACACTTCAACATAATATTGATGTCATGCACATGGAGAAAAATATATGTGATAGCATTATAGGAACATTACTGAAGACTCCATCTAAGACAAAAGATAGCTATAATGCTAGGCTTGACTGTGAAAAACTCAACATTAACAACAACTTGAAGCTGCATCCTGAAGATACAGTTGATAAGGGTGGTAAAAAACATTACAAATTTCGAGGTGCAGAATTTACCTTGCGGATGAATAAAAGGGTACTATTTTGTGACTTCCTCGGAGGTGTGAAGTTCCCATCTGGATTTTCTTCCAACATTGCAAATTGTATCAATGCAGAGGGGAACAAGCTCCAAGGGTTGAAAACTCATGATTGCCACATCCTACTACAAAGGCTTTTAACTCTTGGGGTTAAAGTTTTCGTGAACAAGGATTTGTACAATGTGCTTGTAGAGTTGGGAAAGATCTTTAGGGAAATTTTTAGCAAAACTCTAGACAGAAGAGTGGTAGCGCTTCTTCAGATGGACATAACAGAAATCTTGTGCAAGATTGAGCTGATATATCCACTAGCCTTCTTTGATGTGATGGTGCATTTGGTTGTTCATCTGACTGAAGATGCACTTTATAGAGGTCCCGTACAGTACGGATGGATATACCCTATAGAACGTCGACTTTACACTTTCAAGGGTACTTTTACGAACAAGGCTAGAGAAAAGGCTTGCATTGCAGAGGCATACATTGTTGCTGAAGCATTTGCATTTTGCTCAATATACATTCCTGATCGTAAAACAAGATCCAATCTGGGTGGCAGAATTAAAGAAATTCCCATCAGCAAAAGATATAATAAGGACAGAGATAATAAGGACATAGATAATAAGGATTAGAAATATAAGGTTCCCCCTTGTACCACTCAGCAGTAATATTGATCGATATGTGCAAAGGTTACCAAAATATAAGGTTCCTCGTATGACGTGAATGAGTATGATGAGCCAAGGAGAATCTATGATGTGAATGAGTTCCTATGATGTGAACCAAAATATAAGGTTCCTCCTATGAGATAATAAGGACTAGAAATATGTGCAAAACTTTGAGGCAAGGAGAACCTATGATGTGAATGAGTATGATGAGCCAGTCGCCACAGATGTTTCCCACCAAGATGATCCCGATGGTTGTATGGTAACTGAACTAGCTAACATCGACGAATATTTGATTGCCAGAGGCGTCTCTACGCATGATGGACAAGTAGATTTCACTTTCGAGGTTAGTGTAGTCAATAAAGACAGGAATAAGCTATGTCTACCTGATGAATCTTAGGACATGTATGATGAATGTCAAGGTGAAGAAGTGTAGTCAATAAAGACAGGAATAAGCTAGGTCTACCTGATGAATCTTAGGACATGTATGATGAATGTCAAGGTGAAGAAGATCTAACCCAGTCTGAATATGTGGATCTAGAATGTGGTGGTGCAGAAAGCGATGATGGTGACGATGATTAGACTGTTGTTTCATATTATGTAGTGATATGATGAACAGTGATTCGTATTGGTTTTATTTTTGTAAAATGTATGAGACATGATGACAATTTCCAGTTGGATTATAATCCTAGACTAATTGTTTTCCATGTCTAAATTGGATTAAGCTTAATTCGAAAAGTGCAAACATATGTAGAATAGGTTCACTTGGCATGCAATAGAAACATTGGTTTAGTACATTAATTAATTATCAACCATAGGACCAGTTTCATGGAGAAGGGGGCATATGCACCTCGTGTCAGTAGAGATGAGAGAGCACATTGTCTCGGTAGATAGGGTAGCTGGCATTGGTCTCAAACCAAGTGAATATGCACTTGCGGTGGTACAAATGGTTGCATCCCCAAAGATGCACCGTTGTGCGCTTTGATAGCGCCTGCATGGATATGCTACCGTGGGCATCCTCCTGCTCAACCATGTACCAACTGTCTTGAAGCGCCGGCAGGTTGACGATGAGCCGAAGATTCACGCTGAGGGTTAGGTCAAAGTGGAACCCGTCGACCCAGATAAACGCCTCAAGCTAGAGCTGGTGCAGAATGTCGTACGGCATGATGATGTCACTACTAGGAAACAGCCTATAGATAGACAAGATGTTCAGTGGCGCATATGCCAAACTATGCGCCACAGGAAAACATCAGTGGCACACCAGAAAGCATGCGCCACAGAAGATTGGAAGTTCTGTGGCGCATTGTCCAGAGCATGTGCCACAGAAGATTGGTGGGACCCGCCGGCAGGGGGGATGATCCAAGTTCTGTGGCGCATTCTGAAATATGCGCCACAGAAGAGGCAACTTCTATGGCGCATATTTCCTCATGCGCCACAGAACATGGAGGGGGGCCCCACCACGAAATCTAATTCACCCAAGTTCTGTGGCGCATGTTGACATATGCGCCATAGATGTGTTTCACTTCTGTGGCGCATAAGTCTAACATGCGCCACAGAACATGGAGGTGGGCCCCACACAGGGAATCTTATTCACCCACTTATGTGGCGCATATGGACTTATGCGCCACAGAAGTTTCAGCATCTATGGCGCATTTCCTCCATATGCGCCACATATGAGGGCGTCCAGATCCATGTTAAAAAGGTGACAAGAGCTAGCTTTCTTATCTATCTATCCACCACCACCCATTTCACATCTCTACCTCCTCCCAACTCGTCTTCCTCCTCCCTCACACTCAATCTTGCCCATAGTTTCTCCATTTTCTTATATCTAAACCTACTTTACTCCATAGATTGGTAAGTGGAAGCTTCGCTCCAACTTCTAGATCTAAAAGTTCCTTACTTTTCTCTCTCACATATCTCTATTTGTTTTACTAATTTCCTCTCCACCAACTTGCATTGTAGATCTATTTGTCCACACTCTCTCATCGCGCGGTCTCGTCTCGCTATTATTGTGGCTACTATAGGTGAGTACTTGGCCATCATGAACATGTAGGTGAAGCTTGTCGCGCGGGCGGTGTGTGTGTGCATGGCGAAACGATGCTTGTGTGTTGTGCATGAATGTTTGCAATGGGAGGAAGTTTTTTGTTGTTTGCTTGTTGTTGTCGGGCCTGGCTGGTGTGGTTTCATGGATGTTTGCCGAAATTTTGATTCATTTCCATTTCGGCAAATTTTTGCACTACCCATATGTCCTAATTTTAGGAAAGGTCATGCCGAATTTTTTCCGGCTAGCATTCATGCATGTGTGTGTTCATATGGTTTGGTTCTCACCTATACTCTCTGTTTTGACCGCTCAGGCAACCATGGTCCTCACGATGAGCGAAGGTCGAATTGCTAGGTACAAGAAAGGCGTGAAGGAGGACATGATTTTGAACAACAAGACAATGATAAGATGTCCATGTCGAACATGCAAACTGCAGCGCTGGATCGACCCTGAATCTGGACAATTGGAGGGTCACCTGCTTAGGCGTGGTTTCATGCGCGACCTCAATGAGGCGCCGGCAGGACATGGTGGTGGTCACGAAGACGTGGCCGGGCGAGAAGACGAAGAGTCTACCAGGCATGATCATCATGACGAAGGAGATGCCGACGGGCATGATCAGCATGGAGAAGGAGATGACGACGGGCATGATCATGAAGAAGGACAAGACGCGAACACACAGACGCTGCTAACTTCGATCTTGCAGGATCCTCATGTTCAAGAACTGCTCCTCAAGGAGACGAGCAATGACAAAGCTATAGCCAGAGAGAAAGCCAAGTTGGCCCAAATGGAGGTAAACGGGATGACTCCATTGTATCCTGGGTGTCGCCCCGAGGATACACGTTTGAGTGTAACGCTCAAGGCTCTAGATATGAAGGCCGAACACAAATGGACCGATGTGAGCTTCAACGCGAAGATGGAATACTAGCACGACCGACTTCCTAAGGGGAACACATTGCCAACAACTATCGAGGATGCCATGAAAATCGTGTGCCCTCTCGACCTACCACACATTAAATACCACGCATGCATCAATGATTGCGCACTTTATCGGAACAAGTACGCGGATAGAACCACTTGTCTGGTGTGTAGCCAAGGACGGTACAAGAGAAGGAACAAGAAAGTTCCTCGAAAAGTGGTATGGTACTTTCCTATCACCCCTCGTTTGCAGCGATATTTCGTAGATCCTAAGGAAGCAAAGCTCATGCAATGGCACACGGAAAGAGAGAAACCCGAAGATGATCCAGAGAAGGGCAAGATCCTGACACACCCTTCAGACGCTAGCCAGTGGAACGCATTAGACATCGAGTTCGAAGAGTTCGGGGGCGATGCAAGGAACGTCAGGCTGGGTATGAGCACTGATGGACTCAATCCTTTTGGAAACCAGAGTAGCACAAATAGCACCTGGCCTGTGTTTGTATGGCCATACAACCTCCCCCCGTGGCTATGCACGAAGCAAAGGTATGTACACATGAGCATTCTTATTCAGGGGCCGAAACAACCAGGTATCGATATGCATCTGTATCTCGGGCTATTGAGAGAGGAGTTAGCCAGCTTGTGGGAGACATCGGCCCGTACGTGGGACGCCTACACTAAAGAATATTTCCATCTGAGAGCCGCGTTGCTCACGACTGTGCAGGACTATCCTGGTTACGCATATGTATCGGCACAGGTGAACCACGGACACAATGCATGCGTCAAGTGCATGGATGAGACACCGCATCTCCAGCTACCAAGGGATCCCAGGTCTTCGAAAACCGTGTTCCAAGGTACTCGAAAGTGGCTCCGCATGGATCACCCGTGGAGAAAACGTGGTGACCTGTTCAATGGTAAGGACGAGCTCGAAAGAGCCCCGCGTCCGAGGAGCGGCGAAGAAATCAAGGAGCTTTTGAATAATTGGGTAGATTGCCCTGCGCCTAGAAAAAAACGACCGAGGACAAAGCCGCTGCTGGGTGTATGGAAAGCAAGGTCTGTTTTCTGGGACCTGCCATATTGGAAGGTCCTTCACACTCCCCATAGCCTCGATGTAATGCACATCACGAAGAACGTTACCGAGAGTCTGCTTGGCACTCTACTGAACATGCCGGAGAGGACCAAGGATGGGCCGAAAGCAAGAAAGGACCTTAAATTGCTTGGCATAAAGAAAGATCTTCAGTACCCTGATAGTGATGATGATGATGATGATCAGGAAGGGACTCAAGGTTGCCGAAAAAGAGTTAAGAAGAATGAGGTGGTGCTTCGCGCTGCCTGCTTCACTCTGAGTCTGGAGGAGCTCGAGCAGTTTTTCAGGTGCCTCTTAGGAGTGAAAGTTCCTCACGGTTACTCGGGGAAGATAAGCAGATATCTGGACGTGGTGAAGAAGAGGTTCAGCGGTATGAAGTATCACCACTGTCACGTGCTGATGACGCAGATACTCCCCGTTGCGATCCGTGGGATAATGGACGAGCATGTCCGTGAGACGTTGTTTGGCCTCTGTAACTTTTTCGACGTCCTCCATCACCTTAAAGGCTATGTTCGGGATTTCCATAACCTAAACTACCATCTAGTCTCCGAGGATGGGCCGAAACTTTTGCGAAAATCGACGATGTTGATCTTAGAGAAGACTTCCATCGCATTCAGATGAAGTTGTCGCAAATCATCATTGATGATGTCAACACAGGGCGGTGCCCTACAACAAGCCAGAGTGTTGAGTAAGAGGGAGATCGAAGAACGCCTCTGTAAGCAGGGTGACACAAGGACGTGGATGACGAAAGAGGGCTATCTACCGTTCCTGAAGCCGTGCCAGAAGAGGAAGCCTTCATCATGATCGATGTGTGCCTCTAGCATGATCCAGTGTGTGTATATTCTTGATGGATGCCTGCTGTATTAGTGTGTGTGTCATAAACTTTACTATCTCGTGGTCGAATGGTCATTGTTGTTAGACTTAAACTACCTTGTGGTCGTGCTGCCATTGAACTTATTGCTTCTATGATGATCTAACTTTTAGGTTTATGGATCCTTTGTTTTATATTCTATGAACATATATATGGACGTGAACCCTTTATTCATTCTTTTCGTTGTATTTTTACTAATATGCCTTGTCGTCTATAGAGATGGCGATGAGGTGGTATGTGGTGTACATGGGTAGGGTTCCAGGAGTCTACGAGGGGTGGGAGGATTGCCACAAACAAGTGACCAAGTTCAGTGACAACATCAACAAAGGATACGCGACTAGAGAGGAGGCGATAGCCAAGTGGAGGAACCACTTGTGGAAGAAGAACCGGATGAAGATATTGGTCAGGCTAATGCTCTTGCTCACCATTATCACAGTTGTATTCTATTTGATCCTAGTGTAGGCGGCGGTGGCCACTTCATATTTGTAATGTGAGATGATATGAACTTTGTATTCGGCGCTTGTGTAAAAATTTGGCACTTGACACTATATATGTATCTCGATCGGGCTCTAAGTGTTTGTATTATATATATGTCGGTTTTCATGCATCTACTACTTGTGCAATGTATTTTATAGTCATCTGGATAAATATTGTATAAATCCTATATAAATACCTGATTATACACCAAGAAAGTATTTTACTTCGAATACATGTTACACAATCAGTGGTGCATATAATTATATAGTTAGTGGCGCATGGCATATCTGTGGCGCATACACGTAAATGCGCCACAGAAGTTCTTCCTGTGGCGCATATGAAGGAATGCGCCACAGAAGTCTGGAACTTCTATGGTGCATATCCATATGCGCCACAAGAAGTAGTTATCAGTGGCGAGGTAATAGTGGCGACAAAGATATGCGCCACAGAAGTCCCCTTTTCATGTGCCACAGATAGGCTGTTTCCTAGTAGTGTGTCCCGCTCCTCCATCATGATTTGCAGGTTCTTCAGCAGCCATACACGGCCAAGAACCTTGCGCATAGTTCCCACTACCTTGCACGCTCTTCGCAGCTTGCTGGGAGGCAGGATGAGATTCAACACTTCCTCTTTGCAAGGTGTGGTCCCAACATCGTCCTCCTCTAGAAGGGCTGGGATGGAGCCAGGCATCCTCCTGAGCTCGTACGTCCTCGAGAAGAAGATCTTTAGTGGCATTGTGTACGACATCACCTCGTTAACTAACTGCGGCTTAATGACGGAGAAGTCGGTTGTGGCTGTGGAGACACGGTAGGCACGGAAGACATTGGGGCCAGAATCAATGATGCACTCCTGTGAGGAGCGCTCCACTTCCGGCGGCACCGCCATTTGGGGATTGGTTTTGGGGGTGGGGGGGGGAGGGGGCGGGGGCTAGTCGATGGTGCTGGCCTGGATGAGTGGGAAGAGGCTAGGGGCAATGGGTGAGAGTGGACTGCTCGAACAAAAGGTAGGGATGCGCTACCGCGTCACTCACCAACATCTGCCCTAGCTCGTCCTCTGTTCATGGTTCTATTTAGGCTGGTCATAGTGCTAGTTGGATTAATTTGGGTAGTAACATAGTCCTACATGTATTGCCAACTAAGCATTTAGATGACATGGCATGCAATTAAATGATGAGAGAGAGCATTGGGGTAACTAGCTATGTTACCATAAGGGCGTCTCGAATGTGGAAATAAGGCCAGACATAAGACACATGTTGTCGACCTTAGTGGAATTTAAACATTGTAGCACTCGGTCTTAAGCTAAGAAACCTTACGGTCGACCATACCAGTATGACCCTGCCATAAGAACTAGAAAATCATTGTTTCTCTCTCCTTACTACATAGTGCGCTTGCGGCAGATTTTCAAGACAAAATGAGTCTACATTGCAATAAATGAGACTTTGCATGATACCAGACCTATGTTTTTCCACTATGGAGGTAGTAACTTAGACTAGTAACATATGCATGTTACTACTCTAAGTTACTCCCCACCATGACCAGCCTAAATATAGTAACTTGCATATGTTACTATCTTCATAGTGGGTGATAACATGTTTGTGGTGTCAGGCAAGACCTAATTAATTAGGTTCTAGACTCATATAGTATTGGTATGTGTGATGTTATGGTAATACCTCCCTCTCTTTCATCATTAATTATCATGTCATGTCACCAATTTGCTTAGTTGGAATTGCATGTACATGCAAGTTACTACAGTAGCTAGTACAACAAGTTACTCCCACCTGACGAGAGGGATGGCTATTGTCTCTGCGTTAAATAGAGGAAGGGTTGTTGAGCTGGACAGGGAAGACCTATATTTTAACATATGCTGAGTTTGGGCATCAGAGTAAGTAGGTGTTCCAGTTCCTTGAATTTTTGTGTGGCATCGGTTGTGCATCGTAGGAACTGATACCGAATGGATGAGAACTGGTTTGGGCACCGATATTTGCATACCCTGTGGAGGGCCACCCAAGTTCTACGAATTTTCAAGCTTTTTAGCTAAAAGAGAGCAACTATTTAGATGCATAGGTTGGTGGTACTTCCCCTTTCTAACGGTACAAGAGAGAAACTATGTGGATGCAATGATGATTCAATTTATTTATATAACATAACTAGTATAGGTACAACACAACCACGGCAGAAACTAAACCATACTCTAGACGGAATCAGCACACACATAGACACCCGAATATCATACGGTTATTTTTTGTTAAGAACCTATGTTGCCCTCTGCTTGTGCGGGCACGCCTTCTGGTGTTTAATGAACTCGAGGAAGATGCAAACCATGTCGCAACCTTTGTTGCTGCACTTGAGCCTCATTCTCAAGGATATCTGATTCATGGTAGTGGTTAGTTTGAAGACGCCTCCGTACTCACATCTCGGGCACTGGCCATCGGACAATTTTCAAACACATTGTGCGCATGCAATGTGCGCCATGGCCTTGCCAAAGCACTACTCGTGCAAGGAAAAGAGATTTATCCCAAAAACAAGAGTTGTATCGAACCAATGTGGAAAACATCATGAAGAAAGTAGTAATAACCATGTACGCGGGATGACAAACAATTTGAGAACACAGCCTGCAACTAAAGACCTGCCTCATTGCACTCATATCAATCGTAGCTTCAAACCAATTGTTTGCCATAGAGCCGCCTTCTTCAATGGTGGCAGATCTGAGAGGGATTTTGAGACCGAGCGAGAGAGCAGAGGGAGGAGCGCAGATCTGAGAGGGTTGATGAGAGCGAGTGAGAGAGACTAGTACTATAGTTTAATACTAGTAGTACTAGACTCCTCATCACACTCTAGGCAATATCGTCCGTCCATACAAATTCAACGGCCATGAACCGATACCTTATCTCTTTGGCAAGAGACTGGCGCGGAGAAAACTAGGGAAGCGTTGTGTTCCCCGAGTAATTATCTCCCTCTGACTCGGTGTACATGTCGCTTTGACGACCTAGGGCTACGTGGAAGACTAAATACTATACTCCAGTACTACTCCGGGATGGAGGTACTACTACTCTACGTCTGTTTGGGATGAGACTAGCCCCAATGGGGGTATCAAGTGGTACGTATCATGCATTAGGCCTTTCATAATGGGTTGTATCTTAGCATGTTACGATAGGAGTTATAAATACCTAAGAGACAACCTCTCCAATGCATTGTATTTTAGAGGTTGTATCTTAATTTACTGTTTTTACTCTCACGCATGCATTTTATTGGGAAATCAACTCTTTTTTCCTATGATTATGTGCAAGGGATGTATCTTAGCTAAGATACAACAACACCCTCTCTCCTCCTTAATTGGCATGCCACAAAAGCATTTTGCCTACGATGTCGCGCTAAGAGACTCCCCCATTGTCATAGGCCTTATTACATGCATGGAAAATACTTATGTGTCACGCCAATTAATGATGAAAGAGATTGTGTCGATATCATTGGTAGAGTATCATAGAAAAAATAATTTCAAATAAATCTTGTACACAATTTTACCTTGAGATTACAAAATAATAAATACACTAAGACTATGATACTACTAGTACAAAGTACAATACAGTACATGATAGTAGTAGAACTACACATTGTGGAGATGGTATCAGATACTTGTATCATAATATACTCCCTCCATCTAGAAATAACTGACTTGGTATCAGTTTATAATCAAAAACAGAGGTAGGAGTACTCCGGGATGGAGTAGTGCGTACCTTGTAGTCTTGTACGGAGTCCTAGGACTATAGTAAGTTGCACGAGCCTTGCACATGAGAATTAGATACCAATAGAAGTACCCTATGACATATCATATTTTATTTATATAAATCTATAATCGGTGACACTAAAAAATAATTACAATTCCGAGCCACGTCCATAAAGTATAGGGTGTATAATTGGTTCTTATACATTATGTCATGTAGGAATCAGCCTACTAATATTAGCTACCTATTACGCGATATTCTTGAGAGAAATAATGAAGAAGATTCTAGAACTATTGAGAAGTGTGTTTTGAGGTTTGTGCATAGCGTTCACTATGATAAAGACTATCAATGGAATATTCTATATGCTAGCATGGATAGAAGATCTAGCGGTTTGCAATGTTGGGATTTGCCAGGCTTGATCGATTTTTCAAAGTTCAAAGTACTGCGTACACAATATAGTGTGATAAGATTATATAATATAGGTAAAGCTCAAAAAATATGAATATGTGAGTCTCATGTGCCGGAGTACTTCTATATAGTGATAATATGACATACTGTACTTCTATAGTTCTATCACGTGCTGGAGCACTAAGGCATGTGGAACTTATTACTACTGCATACTGGAGTACATACTCCAAGAATTTTCCAGACTCGTTGCTCGAGCTGCGAGCTACTCGCCACCTCTGTTTCAAGAGTGTATAATACTCCTACTATCCGATTAGACCGTGGTCAACTGAAAGTACGTTCGTACAAGTACTGATATGACATTTCTCTTGTGAGTTAATGCCTCGGACAACCACCGACTGTGAAATAACTCACACGCCGCCAAGCGGTCACTCTGCATACTCCTTGGAGCATCTAAAACGAAAGTACTCCTTGGAGAAATGCTTGGTCAAAGAAAAACCACTGAGAAAGAGGTCCCCTCATTGTAGCGGTGGGAGTAAAACTGAGTGGCACCGCTAGTAGTACTACTAGTACTATACTATTCCTTTGCAAAAAGCAGTTCAACTTCTCCTTCATTCTACTTTCTAGGAAAATTTCTTTCTTCCACCAATGGCATGTTACCCTCGCAACTACTTGAAGGAATCCTGGTGGATTGGCCGCGTCGTCCTCGGAGGTGTGTTTCGACTCGAGGCCAGGCCCCAGAATTGTTCATCCGGCAGGAATATGCCGCCGTTGGAGCCGCCTCTGTAGAGCGCCTGGTCGCCCGTGTTAAACGTGCGTTGGCCCTACCGGCCGACAACGCGATTTTGGGCCCCCTCGAGGCTACTGATCCTGCGTTGGCCACGTCACGGAGGCGTCAACATGGCAGGCGAATAAAAGTGGACCTCTACAACAAAGTGCTGGTTCAGGTGTGCCTCTTTATTGAATGTGACGGAGCTACGTCTGGGCAGACGCTCTAGCTGGACATCAACCGTGGCCAAGTTAAGCCCGTGTGAGACAGCGGCCAATCCTTCCGCCAGGAACCTACACCCAGCGATAATGCGACCAGGGCAAACAACTCGGGTGGGCGCCAGGTCGCCATGGCCGTGGTAGATGACGCCATCCTAGGTCCCCTCAAGCCTATCGATCCTATGCTGGCCCTTGCTTAGCATCAGGACATGCTCGAGTTCAAGCTCGAGCGCGAGGAACCTACGACTAGCGAAGGTGCGGATGGGGGAATTGACTCGGTAGGGGGGCAGGTCGACCTCTTCGGACCTTCGCCTGACGTTAACCACATTCATAGGTGACTTCAGTCCTCGAATTGGTTTTACCAGATTCTTGGCTATGCCGAGCAATCTCGTCCCTTCGACCATGATCAACACGCAGGAGCGCGCTGTGTTTCGTGTGTGAAGCAAACAGTAGTAGGAAGAGTATGGCTCAGCTGCTCGGTTGAAATTGAGCCAAACCCGACTGCCTTTCCAAGCTAAATTTTAGGGTCCTTTATGCCAATTGCATGGACTTGGATGTAATTTTCTATTTTTGATGTAACCTTTAATTCCACTGGACGTGTTGATTGAAGCTTGATGCACTTTCGGGTGAAATTAGCTATAAAATTAAGCTTGAAAAATATAACATGTAATTTATCCAACCAATTAATGTAGTACTATAGTAAACTAGTAAGTTGCAAATGCCATGCACGTGAGACTCAGATAATAGACGTCTGACATATCATCACTATATAAAATTATAATAGGTAAAGAAGAAAAAAATATTTGATCAATATCTATAAAGTATGGGTGTATATTTGGTTCTCGTACTTTGTATATCATGTAGAGTTAATGATTATTAGCTATCTAAAACTTCGAAATTTGGTAACAAGGTCTGGAGAAATGAGGGAGAGGATTCTAAAATGATGGAGAAGTGTTTTGAGTTTTGTGCATAGAATTCATTGTGATGAATACTATCAATAGAATCTTCTAGTTTCTAGAATGGAAAAGAAGATCCAACGGCTAGAAATGTTGGGATTCACAAGTCTTGATCCAACAGTCAATATTCAAAGTTATTCATACACTAAATAGTGGTAAGAGGTAAGATAAGATAAATAGCACATGCTATGAACTCTAAGCCATATAAACATTATTTCTTCTGAAAATAATTTTACTTCTTTACCATGCTAACAAGCGCGCCATTTTTCCGGACATGGTGGAACATGCATGTTTTACTTCTAATTCCTAGGTACTTTGAGTTTTCAAGGTTCGTAGATAAAATTAACCCACATAAATTACACTACTCTTTCAGATTCAAATTAATGTTCTAAGATTTGTGTAGATTCAGGTATACGTATCTAGCACAGAAACATGAGTAGATACATTTGAATCTAGACGAATCTATGAACATTAATATGGATCGGAGGGAGTCTGTCGAAATTAGGTAAAATTAATTCGAACCACGTGTCAGCTGCCGATTGCTCTTAAAATTTTACAAAAATCTTTTGAAGTTGCAGACCAGCCAATATATCGAGAATACGATCGAGAGTTTTGAGAGATTCAACTTCTTTCTAAAATTTGCATGCCGACAAAGTTGACCCTGCTTTGAAAAAAGAGAGATAAATAGGCAAAAAAACAGGGGGTCTCATGCATGGCATCCTTTTTCTTGTGTTACCGGCCATGAAAAATAATAAACATGAGTTTTCCCAACTTTTGAAGAAACCCGCTTCACAAAAATGGTCTTCCATGTATAAGTATGAACAGGATTCGGGCCGAGCGACCAAGCAAGGTCACGGACATATCCATGTTTATGGGAATTTTGTAGTAGTACTACAAGAAGGTAGATGTGCGCATCTTGGCGTTGGTAAACAACTTTGCCAATGGTAGTTTCTAAATACTAGGAAAAGTAACAACTCCAATTTTCTAAGCGATGGAAATATTTTTTCTGTAAAGCAAAGTACTCCACTTCCATACTAGTACTAGTACTCAAGAAGGGAGGCGGCTCCTTCCCAAAAAAAGGAGGTAGCGCGAGAGCAGTAGGAGGAGCAGTCAGAAGGCGGTGCGATATCAGAGCAAAGATATGATGGGATGTTGCCATGAGATACACGATACACTCCACTAGTAGTAAATATGGTACTAGTAATAATACGCATGCAAAACAAGTTGTGTTTTCTTTCTCCTTCGCTGGCTCTCACCATCCATCATCCATCGATCTATTCTCTGCAGCCGCAGGTGCACAGTCCGGCTTGTCTCTTCCACGTCCACAGCGTGGCGCTGTGCACGTGTGCCTTGGTATGACACACCGATCTACTTCTAGTAACCGTTTTTTCCTGAAATTCCAGCGATCTACTAGATTAATAATCATCTACACCAAAAAAAAGTCTCAAAAGTAATAATAATAATTACAAAAAGGTACTCATACCACATTGCGATGACTACAAACCCTAGTGCGCTAATTGGAGTTTCTCGCTCCTTCAGGACCTGCGGTACCCCGGTTCCAAAAAATAATTAAAGAATGCCACTGCCCCAATTTTCAAACAAAGTGTATGTAACACCCCAAATCTTCTAATCAAGATTATCCAAATTCTAATCACCCAATTTAGGGGTAACAAAAACATTTATTAAGAAAAAGAATATGAATGCATGTGTGTTTGCATTAGTGTAGAATTGAGTGTATGTGCCTTGCTTGATTGTTCTAAATGATGTGAAATGGGTTGAAGATGAATACTACATCATATAGACTATTTACAAACCAAATCAAATATGAATAAATAAAGCAAATGGTCATTTTGACAAAAGTTAACCACTAGGCCACTTTGTGTGTTCCTAGATGAAAATTCTTAACAGAAACTATTCTATTTCTTTTCACCCCTTGCTAGACCAAGTAAAAGTGTATCAAGGCCCACTTACAAACTTACAAAAATATCTTGCAAATAAATTTAATGGACAGTTGAAAATTGAATCTAGTTCATATGATAAGATCTCACTTTTTAAAAAACCTATCATATCAATTCCCCTTGACCTCTCCAAGCAAACATAGTTACTCAAGCTTAAGATCAAACCACTCAAAAAAATTGAATCAATAATTCCAAACTTTGCTTCATGCGGCCATTTCATCAAACATCCTAATAACACTAATTAACCCTCTAGCCTAACTTCACGATTGTGCACAGTAATAGTCGACCATTTGGTCCCCTCTTTACTCCTCTGTCTCCCCTAAGTCTAGCCAAGCCCTAGACTAGATCTCCCTTCACCGTTTGCATAGTGGAGCGCCGCCCGAGTTTGGTCATCGCCGGCCGACCAGGGCCAGCTCGCAGCAGACCGCCCCGTGCCCATCTAGGATGTCCAGAAGGTGCACCGCAGCCTACCGCCACCCCCTGTCCACCCCACGATCGAAGCCAAGCCCTGGACCACCCAAGCTCGCCGCGTGCAAACCTCTCTGCGCCATGCCGAGAGCGCGCCAGTGTGCCGCTCCCGACCAGCTCGCCCATCTCGCGTCTTGCCCCCGCCTCGCGTGCACCAGCCCGCCATGATCACCTCACCCAACCAGACACCCCTGTTCGCCGTCGCACAACCCGCAGCTGCCGCACGCCGCCGCATACACCTTTGCCCCATGCGGAGCGCTACACGCTCTCGACCAAACCACACAACCCCACACCTCGCCATTAAGTCTGTGAGAACCGCCAGGGAGCACCGCACCGTCCTACGCCCTCGCCCATGCCGATAGCCGCCTGTAGCGATGCCACTGTCGAGCTCACACTGCACCGCTCATCCCCCTCGCCGCGCTATAAAAGGAGGCCACCCCCGCCTCCATTCTCCACACCATTGCACTCCGTATCCTCTCTGAGCCCCCCACACTTCTCCCTGGAGCAAGGCGAGCACCATCGCGCCAGAATTTCACCAGAGTCCGCTGCTGCTGGAGGAGAAGGGCGTCATCGATTCCGACAACCCCAAGCCCTACCATAACAGCGCCTCATCTCGCCGTCGTCTACCTCGTCGTTTTACCCCGTTGCTGACCCTAGCTGGAGCCCAGGTGAGCCCCGCGAGACCCCCACCGCCATGCTAGGTCATTTTCCTCACCGGAATTGTTCGTCATCGACGACGACTCCCAGCCGTTGGATTATAATAGGATTGCATGGCCCAGATGTTTAGATACTGTTTCTCGTAGAATAAGTCACTGACTGGTGGTCCCCACCTATCAGTAGCCCACTGTGCCGTGTAGTGCAGTTGGGCCGGCACGTTTATCTTTCCCGCTGAGGCCTGGAAATTCAAATAAGGATTTTCCTTTTTAGTTAAAACTCTATTATGTCCACTTATTCAAAAATCAATTCAGAGAGTTTCACTGAACCAAATTGCATGATTCAAATTGAGTTAGAAAGATAATTGAGATATATATCCAAGCCCGTTGGACTTAAATCATTTGGAGTTAGAGATAATCTTTAGTAAAAATAACAAGACACGGAATTTGCAACTTCAAACATTTTTCAAAAATCAACCATAATAGCTTTTGAGTTGATTCCAACTCTCAAAAATCACATTTGATCATACCTATCTGAATACGTAAAAATATCTAGGTTTGCATGTAGTGACATTGTACTAGTACCAAAAGAATGATATTAGGGCATTTCTAGTCACTTTAAATCTATTAAATAATAATCTTAGACTTTATAAATTGTTCCCAACCCTATTAAATCACATTCCCATGTATTCGAATATGTGGTGATGACATGTGTCCACATGATCCCATATTTTATTTGGAGAATATTATATCTTAATTAATTTTAATGAGTAGAAATTACTTTTCTCAAATAAACTAAATAAAACTAGTTATTTATTTCTTGTGATGATTGTGATGATGCTAGATCATCAAGTGTGAGCCTTAGTGTGCTAAATAGACTAGTTAAGTATTGTTTGGTGATTGTGTATCCCGTATTTATTTATAGACGATAGTACCGACCAAGGATACGAGGAGGAGGAGTTCTAACCCAAAGAAGAGGAGGAAAACTTCAATCACTACACCAATCAAGGCAAGCCATCATTACTAGAAAGCTAGACCTTGCAAACTAACACTTGAAAGTTTCTTAACCCAAGAAAAATGCATTAGGCATTCTTTGGTTATATACTTTGATTTATACTCATCCCATGTTTTACTTGCAAGCTTTACTCTTATATTTTACCAAAGTTCTTTACTTTTAGTCAATACTTTGTGAGGATTTGGAAGGATAGTATAGAGAACATAAAGAGTATAAAACTAGGCCTATACTAGATGTCGTTCTATGGCATGAGATTGAAGAGTAGCACCCTCATTCCTGAACACTCTCAACTTAGTGGCTAGTGCTAAGCATAAAAATTGATCCCTTTAGATGGGAATACTTGGTGAAAATGATTATGAAAACATTGGAATGATGAGTCATTCTATTGAAATGTTTTGGCATGTGTTGAGAAACACAAATGGATTCGATGAGGAAAATGTTGAGGCATGAGCCTTAGCCCTTTTTAAAAACTAATGGATGGGTTTGGATGCGATACCATTCCAATTTTACCATACAACCACAATACCTGAATTGGGTAAGGCTTAGCCGGAAGTTTATATGCATTAGTATGGGTTCCCTCGTGGAAGAGGTTTGAGCTGAGGCTACCTCTTGATGATGTCCACCTATGCAGTGCCCAGGATGGCAGATGGCCATGGTTGGGAGGCCAAGCTCATAGGGAAGGTGCTTACACTAGAGTGTGTAATTGCAAGGTTATGATTGATTACCCACATACTAAGTATGATGATTCAGGGTTATCCCTGACGGATGTATCGAATTTTGTGGTGAAAGTGTACCACATCTACAGAGTGTCAAACTATTCGAATAGCCGCGTCCGCGGTCATGGACAATTGGAGTGGCCATACTGTTCCATCGTCAGATGTTTTCAAAATGACTTGTGAAATGAACTATGATTTTAAATTCACCACAACAGGGGTGTGACTATGAAAACTAGGTTCCCAACTTAAAGTGATTTAGAACATTTACTTAGTTTTCTTAACTTCTGAACTAAGTTTAGATAAATCTGGCTTTTTGCAAATAAACTTAGAGCTTAGGATACCTACTAGAACTACCTTACTTGTTAGTGATAGTTTGCGAGTACTTAAAGAGTACTCATGGCTTTGTCCCTAGATATTCCCGTGGCCAAATTATGAGGAGGACTATCAGGAGGATGGACAGCATGACGGCTACGACAACTAGGATCATCTCCCATCGTCAGCATTTCCTGTGACACTGAAGATGGAGCCTACTCCTACGCTTATTATTCTGCTGCTTGTTTGTATTAAGACTGGATCATCAGATCCTTTATTTGTGTAAGACCTTATTATGGTTTGTAATGGATGATGTACGGTGATATCCAATTTGTTATGTCTCACAAAAATGGTAATCCTGGGATTGCGATGTATGGCATAACAGGCATCTGGGATTAAAAATCTGGGTGTTGACAGTGTACCATGCTTTCTTACAATTCCCAGGTTTTAGGATTTTTCAGGCGGGCATAGAAATGTTTTTTATTTTATTCATGTTTAATATTTTTTCTTTTCGATAAGGTTGCTAGATGTAATGCTAATTGTTCTATAGTTCAAATGTTAGGTATTGTAGATGCTGGTATAAAGTCGGTAATAGATGACGTGTCACTTTGTTATACCTAACACTCGGTTATACTATTAAACTAGCTCTCACGCACTTGTAGAATATTAATTTAGACCTAATTCGACAAATCGATAGAAAGTCGTATGAGTGGGTGAAATTAGCTAGAAAATTAACCTTCAAAAAATATAACATGTAATTTATCCAACCACTTTATGCACTATAATAAATAAATGGCACATGTTATGAACTCTAAGCCATATTGATCGCACTTCCTTCCAAAAAATACTTTTACTTCTTTACCACGCATGCTAACATGCACCGACCTAGATATAGCAAAATATGGCCACACCATCATTATCTTGATGAAGACAGAGTATGTCCATGACCTTGGTCATTTGGCTTCAAACCCAAGAAAGTTCATACATAGTACATGATATAGTAGGCAATACCAGAAGTGTGAGTTTTTCAAGTACTTTTAGTGGTAGAAAAAGAAGAAAGAATGCGCCCACCAAATTTCCATACAAAGTGGACAATTCTTTCTTACAATTCTAAAGTTTAAGTATTTTTCAAACTTCCAAGCTAAAGCTCCACGTGCACTTAAATGCATGACTCTATGTCGATTAAACGAAATTAGGTCAAACTTGAATACATGTGAGCGCGATAGACTATTACTCTTGAAAATATCCAAAATTCTTTTGAAGGTACCTAGGCAGCCAATATATCACGGGCCAACAATAGTTTTGAGAAATGCCATCACTGATTAGTATTTGCATACCAATAAATTTGACCACGTATGGAAAACATTCAAACAAAATAAAGCGTAAAACAAAAACATGAGACTTCATTACGATTGGGGTACTTTTGCTAGTATTATTACTTGCCAAGAAAAATGATAAACATAAGATTCGACAACTTTAGGGAAAACTTATTCACATTTAGGCCACCATGATATAACATTATTCTTTGTTTTCAGCACGAACGACCAATAAGGTCCTGGCCTTTTATATCGTTGTATACCCTAGCTACACTTTTACATAGGGTTCTGACATCGGGTAGATGGGTGCGTCTTGGCCTAGTAAACAATGTTGCCCGTGGGAGTTTCGAACAATTAGGAAAATTTTTTTCACTTTTCCAGCTGATTATGGGGATGTTTTGTACTAGCTGTAAAGAAAATCAGAAGAATATGGCTTGGAATGTGAGAAGCACGCCATGTTAGCGGACATAGCGAACCATCCATGTTTTACTTGCGATTCCTAGGTTCTTTGAGTTTTCAAGGTTCATAGATAAATTAACACAATTAAATTAACTACTGTCTCCGATCCAAATTAATGTTCTCAGATTTGTCTAGATTCAGATATATGTATCTAGCACAGGAATAAGACTAGATACATTTGAATCTAGATGATTTATGAACATTAATATGGACCGGAGGGAGTCTGTAAAAATTATTTCAAATTATTTCGAACCCCATGTGAACTGCCAATTGCTCTTTAAATTTCACAAAAATCTTTTGAAGTTGCCCACCAGACTGCCAATATATCGAGAACACGACCGAGAGTTTTCAAAGATTCAACTTCTTTCTAGACTTTCCATGCCGGCAAAGTTGACCTTGCTTTGAAAAAGGAGAGAGAAATAGGAAACAAAAATAGGGGGACTCATGCATGGTGTCTTTTTTCTTGTATTACCTTCCATGAAAAATAATAAACATGAGTTTTCACAACTTTTGAAGAAACCCGCTTCACAAAAATGGCCTACCATGTATAAGTATAAATGGGTTTCAGGACGAGTGACCAAGCAAGGTCATGGACATATCCGCATCATAGTTTATGGTAATTTGGTAGTACTACAAGAAAGTAGATGTGGGCATCTTGGCATTGGTAAACTGCTTTGCCAATGTGAGTTTCCAAATACTAGGAAAAATAAAAACTCTAATTTTCTAAGCGATGGAAATATTTTTTTCTATAAAGCAAAGTACTCCACTTCATTCCGTACTGCTACTCCAAAAGGTAGGCAGCATGAGAGCAGCGAGAGGAGTGCCTTGCACGTGAGATTCGGATAATAGACGTATGACATATCATCATTGTATAAAATTATAATAGGTGAAGCACAATTATAAATTTGATCAACATACATAAAGTATGCGTGTATATTTGGTTCTTGTACTTTGTATCATCATGTAGAAGTCAAAGATTATTAGCTACCTCAAACACTTGAAATTTTTGGTAGTATGGTCTATAGAAAAAAGGGAGAAGATTCTATTATGATGGAGAAGTGTGTTTTGAGGTTGATGCATAGCATTCATTATGTTGAAGACTATCTCTACAATCTTCTAGATACTATAATGAAAAAGAAGATCCAATGGTTGGAAATATTAGGATTCGCGAGTCTTGAGATCCAACAGTCGGCATTCAAAGTTAGTTGTACAATCTTATCTTACCACTGTATAGTGTACGAATAGGAATAACTTTGAATATTGACCATTGGATCAAGACTCGTGAATCCGAATGACATTTCTAGCCGTTGGATCTTCTTTTCCATTCTAGCATCTAGAAGATTCTATTGATAGTCTTCAGCATAATTAATTGTATGCACAAACCTCAAAACACACTTCTGCATCATACTAGAATCTTATCACTCGTTTCTCGAGACCAATGTTACCAAAAAATTCAAGTGTTAGGTAGCTCATAATCTTTGACTTCTACACATGATGATACAAAGTAGAAGAACCAAATACACACCCATACTTTATATATGTTGATCAAATCTATATTTTTCTGCTTTACCCATTATAATTTTATATAATTGTGATATGTCATATCTCTATTATATGATGTGCATGGCACGTGCAACTTACTAGTATATAATGTTAAGATAAGATATACCCTAGCTACACTTTTCGATACGGTTCTCTCATTGGGTAGATATGGGTGCGTCTTGGCCTAGTAAACAATGTTGCCCGTGGGAGTATCGTACAATTAGGAAAAAACTATTTTCCACTTCTCCAAGTGATTACGGGGATGTTTTGTACTAGTAGTAAAGAAAATCAGAAGAATGTGGCTCGGAATGCGAGAAGCACGCCATGTTTCCGGACATAGTGGACCATGCATGTTTTACTTGTGATTCCTATGTTCGTTGAGTTTTCAAGGTTCATAGATAAAATTAACCCGCTTAAATTACACTACTGTCTCATATTCAAATTAATGTTCTTAGATTTATGTAGATTCGGACATATGTATCTAGCACATAAACATGACTAGACACATTTGAATCTAGACGAATCTATGAACATTAATATGGATCGGAGGGAGACTGTCGAAATTAGGTCAAATTAATTCGAACCACAATTGAGCTGCAGATTGCTCTTAAAATTTTAAAAAACTCTTTTTAAGTTACCCACGAGCCTAGTGATGGGTTTGTACCAGGGAAAATAAAAAAATCTACCGCAAGAACGAACACAACCAATATCTAATCTAGGAAAAGCCAAGATCTAATCTACTAGATTAGTGCAATGAGATAGATCTGTACTAACCCTTGTAGATCCGAAAGCCTTGTGCGAGATCGGATCTCATGGTTGATGTAGACAATCACTTGCCAATCTCAAGATCGAGTAGATGATCCTTCTGGTGCGGCGTTCCGGCAGCGCTTCCGCAGTTGGTCACACATCCGGAGTCGAAGTAGACCTTCCTCTCCCTGTTCCAGCGATCAGCGGAGGTGGTAGATCTCCACGGAATCCTGGCAGCATGACGGCGTGGTAGTGGAGAAGGATTTTTGCAGGGCTTCACCTAAGACGGAACAGGAGGACGGTGGAGGAGAGAGGCGGCCAGGGATTAGGGTGGAAGGAGCAAGGGGGGCTGCCCACCCCTCCTTTGTATAAAGGGGCAGGCGGCCTAGGATGCCCCCTTTGGCCCTCTAGGGCTGGTACACCAAGGGAGGGGGGAGTTTTCTCCCCCCCCCAAGTATTCCCGTCTCTTTCTTGGTTTTCAAGTAAACCCTATGAACCTTCTAGAACTTTCTAGAACACTCCAAAACCTTCTAGAATCTCCATATGAATACTCTAGAACATTTTCGAAACCTAGAAAATGATCTCCATTATATGAATCATATTCTCCGGACAATTCCAGATCTCCTCGTGATGTCCTGGATCTAGTCCGAGACTCCGAACAACATTCGGTCTCCAACACATATTCCATATCTACCTAAAAGAGCATCGAACCTTAAGTTTGTCACCCTATGGTTCGCGAATATGTAGACATGATCGAGACATCTTTCCGATCAATAACCTTCAGCGGGATCTAGAGATCCATAATGGCTCCCACATACTCAACGATGACTTCGTGTAGCATCCCAATTGTCTAACAATTGTAATGCTACTTGGTCTAGTAATATATTGGCTACTTCCTATATACAATTGTTGCATCATAATTATATCATGCTCATGTCATCATGCCACCTTGCATTGAGCATCATATGAAACCCTTTTCTTTCGGTTCTTCTCTCATATGCATTATTAATTGTATTTGCCTCTTGATATTGTATTTGGTTATTGTTATATTGTTTAAATGCCCAAGTTGAGTTGGGGCCATATCTTTTATTCAACTCCATCACCTTTCTTTTCACCACCTTATAATTCCACCATTCCATTTACCATGGTCTTTTATTTTATTTTGGTATTTAATCTAGCTCATGGGAGATAGGATGGATCCAATTCTAATCTCTTTTGCTTGGCCTTTATTCCACTTCTTGGGAATGCCTAAGAATAATGCCATATCATTATTATTGTATTCACAAGGATAAAACATGGCATTAATTATTTTGCATGGGCCATGCAAGAGTACCACCACCTTTAGCCATTTGCTTTTCTCTTAGTTTAAGTGATTCTTCCTTTATGGAATCATCTCCATCTCTCTCCACCATCCCCATGATCTCATCAACACCATTAAATTTTCTTCTTACATGATCATATGAGAAACTATCCACATTGCTTTTCTTTTCTCCTTTACACTTGCCCAGGTCATGATCATGCCTCTTTTAAGCCCTACACTCCTTACACTTCATCTTGACTTGGTCTATAAGCTTGTGTTAAAAACCTAAAAATTCTAAACCAAACCCTAACACCTACCCTCTCTCCACAAACCCTAATCTTTCTTAACTAAACCCTAACCCTTAACCTCTCTCTCTCTCTCTCTCCCTCTCTTTCTACCATGCTGGTCCCACCTAGCCACCCTCTCTCTCTGGCCCACCTCAGCTAACCCCTACCCCAACCCTAACAAAACCCTAACCCGAGCCACCATATCTAACCCTAGCCCTAGCTACACCCTAGCTAACCCGAGCCTCCCTCTCTCTTTTCTCTCCCTTCCTCTATGCCATGCTGGACCCAGCTGCTCCACCACGCCGTCCCCACCTGGCAGCCTCCACCCTACCCTGCCATGCCCTACCTGCCCAGCCCGAGCATGTGCGAGTGGGAGAAGGACGGAGCGGCCGAAGCCACTTTGTCTCTGCCTGCTCCCACACGGCACCCTCCTCCCTCTCCCTCGCTTTATCCTCCGCCCCACGTCTCCTCTACCTCGCCAGATCAACCCCAAGGCCCTGCCTCTCCTCTCCTTCCTCTTCACCGTCGCCAGCTCCTTCCGCCGGTCACCACCAGTACCACCGGCGCCTTCTCGTTCCGGCCAGCACGCATGTCGTGGAGGTGGTCGAGGAGACCAAGGAGAGCCCCCTACATCGCCTTGGACGTGTCAACGAGGAGGAGGAACACCAGGATCACCACAGTACCGCGATGCCCCGACAAAACCCTAGATCCCCGGCCGCCAGCCTCGTCGTCGCCCTGCTGCGCCCCAAGCCGATCCGCCACCGTCAACCACCCCGCGGTGAGCCCCTCTACCGCCTCACCGTGAAGCCCTAGCCGCGCCAGGCGTTTCGCCGAACGCCCTCGGTGCGCCACCGGTCGCTTTTGTTTGCACGTTCCCGCGCCGCATTGTGCCTCAACTGGCCGCGTAGCTGCTCCCTGTCATCTACACCATCCTACCACGCTGGTACCACTTCTCTGCGCGCGCCTCTCACGTCGCGGGATCGAGTCTCCGTCACGCCGCTCCGCGCACCGCGTGCTGTCCCCGTCAGATTCGTCAGATCGACCGAGAAGAACAACAGTGCCACCGCCGTTTTGCACATCCACCCCTACCTTTTTGATATGCTCAACCCGTGGTACCCCAAGCTCCACCAGTCAGCCTCCCATGCATCTTACAAAAACGCCCCCGCAGTTTGAGCACATCAACCAGCGCTCCAGCACGACCCCACCGGTCAGCCCCTGCGAGCTTAGCCGCTGTCACGTGGGCCTCTAGTCGCTGGCCCGCCTGTCAATCGTAGTAGATAGGTCAGGCCGCGGTGAGAAAAGTTTTTCCGCACGCGTGTGTCCCCGCTAGCAGCTGGCCCACCCGTCAGCGTCTGTGGCTAGGTCTGTCTGAGTGTAAAACGTTTTCTGTTTTTCTGTTTTTAAATAAACTTTTCAGAAATTGTTTAAATTCAAATTCAAATCAGATTTTAAATAACTTTCAAATTATAAATCCAAATAATACAAATAATATATCTTTTTGAATCATAAAAATGTGAGGAATTCAAATATGCTATTCAAAATAATGTTTGAGCACTTAAAAATTTCGAGATGATTAAAATTACAATACAATGCCTTTTTCTTAATAAATTAATAACTTTAAATCTATAACTCCAAATTTAACAAATAATATGTCTAAATCGATCAGTGTGACGAGCCCGTTCTATCTATGCAGTCCTTGTTCTGAGTTGAAGTATGCATCATGTTATTATTAAAAATATGAGCTGTTTATGACAACAAAATTGGACCAAATAGATAATAAAATGCTTTATTCTTGTATTCCACACCTCACCATGCCATGCTACTTTAATGCCATGTAAATTGTGCATCATTCATCATGGCATGCTTGTTTGCTTGACGCATTTTAATTCATATGCTTGTGCACTTTATTTATGTTGGCCCTTGTTTGTTTGGTTCTTCTTCGAATAGACGCCCAGCAGGAGAATTACAAGGAATCACAGGAGTACTACCCAGATCCATCTCTCGCTTCAACTGAGCTGCCAGGCAAGCACTACCACATGCTTGCATACATATAGTACCTATTGTCTCTATCTTATTCTTGCATCATTGAGTCACGATTGCATTAAACTGAATCCCAAGTACTGCATAGCCTTTACTTTAAACCCCATCGAAGCTTGTTCCTCCATCCCATGAGCCATTACTATAGGAGTTGTTTGAGCCATGCGAGTCGTAGAAAAACATGTGTAGGGTATGCGAGTGTCTGATGAATCATGAGGTACCTAAACAACTTAACCTGAGTAGTAATGGGATAACTAATGAAAGAGGCACCGGTGAGCAATATCTGCTATTTGGTTTTTCATGCTCACTTGTGTCCCGTAGGACCCCGAGTACTTGATTCCTGTTCCTTGTTTATTCGCACTATCCACATCCGGGAGGCCTTATGGACCCCCCCTGAGCCAGAGCTTGATTCATTCTTATTTCTTGGGGCCACAATTAGTTTGAGGCTTTATTACTATCCTGTACTTATGCCATGTTACTGCTTTATTTAAGATTGTGCGAGGAGCACCTGTACTGTTTTGGATCGTGAAACGTTTTCGCTGTATCGACAAGCCCAGTCACATTTTCGGGTTCCCAGTCATTTACCGCCGTCCACACAAACCTTGAGTCCGTCTCGGAGTCAGCTAGCTTCGTCGCGGGTAGCTTAATGGGGTGCCCCCCTGAAATATTTCTGAATCCTGTGATTTCTTTGTCGTGAATGCCTCGTTGGGTTTTGAGTTGGTTTTTCCGAGGTTGATCTAGTGTGTGTTGCTATTCGTGCACCCCTGCAGGGTAAATCTTTCTAAAAGCCATGTCCGCGGTTATAGACGACTTGGAGCACAGTTTCTCGATCATAGACAAGTATAACTAAAGTACCGCTTTTAATTTGACTAAGTACTTGACTAGTAAATAGTGCAATACTCATGGAATAGTTAATAAAACTGCCAACGGATGATGGGGGTTGTTCGTCCGCTTCCTCGTTGGTAAGCGAGGAGGAGGATGGATCTGTTAATTATACTGTTATAACTGTTGTTCTTAATTAACGGACATCCGTCTATCATTGGTTAGGCAGATGGTTAGCGAGTATCTATAGAATTGTTAGATATTATCTTCTGCTGCAATTGCGTCACCCCAGGTTGTGTCCCCTTTAGTGGCATAAAGACTTGCTGAGTACCCCTAGGGTCTCACACGATAAATTGTTTGATTCAGATGAACAGGTGTACCCGCAAGATGGATACTGGGTGGAAGAGACAGATGATGTTGGCAACGATCACTCGGTGTAGAGATTCCGGGAACGGGGATCCGTGAGATCTGTGGGCGGGATGTGTTTATTTATGTGGCATCTTATGTTGATTTGCTTCTTATCCGTACTCGGATCTTGTTTTCCGCTTCCGCCTGACACTCTGATGTGTGTTGTATGAGGAGCTATCCTAAATTATTATCTCTATCTAGGATATTTGAATCTTGTTGTATGGCGTTGCAATATTTCTATTTCTTTAGATGGAATGGCTCCGAGGACTGTTGTATGTGGCTTGCATACATACTCATTTGTGTACGTATTCGATCCCTTCGCCTGCCGATTACGCCGCTCGTTCTTGTTCCGATGTTCTGAAAGTGGTTAGGACGGCCGAAAGGTCTATCGTGAGTGGCCCTGGGCCCCACCGTACTATTTTAACCACTTTCATTCATCCAGGCATGTAACTAAGAGCGTAATTCACCGAGGTAGTTACAATTGGTATCAGAGCCATCCCGCCCTTCAGGGTCTCAGCCAAAATGGTCGTTGTCAGTCTAGCAAATATTTTTGGTAGTTATGTATACTAGGGAAAAACAAACGTGAGAGTAAGACTGCTTCCATTTCTCTTCTTACCCACCCACCCACCCTTTTCTGGTAAGGAAGTGTAACGTTTTCAACCCTCTTCTAAAAATTCAAACTAGGATTCACGTGTTGGTGGTTTCGTGGTAACATAGGTTGTGTTTGTGTGTGTGTGTGTGAATTCCTTGTCTATCTGTTGCATCCAAATGTTATCACTGTCTGCCTTTTGGTTATCAACTGTTGGTACATTCCATACCGACAGGCCTTTGTAAACCGACGTGATCTATCTGATTTGTTGTATACCGATGCGATCTATCTTACTCTTTGTTATCCGACGTTATCTTGTTGGGGTGGTCTTTTCATAGTTACCAATCTTTAGGTTCATCTTAAGAAGAAGGTGTTGGGATATGTGTTTTACTGATTCATGTGCGGAGTAATGATTTGAGTGCGGGATGGAGTCGCGACCATACCACTACTGTTATCATTTGCTCTTGTATGTTGAACTAGTAGAGTTACTAATCTTGATTCGTTAAGTGGTTTTGTGCATATAGTGGTATTTTAATGCCGAAATTTGCGGAAATTTTTTCTTTGTTAGTTTGTGTACCACACTCCTTGTTCAGTCGTGTGCGTTATGCTTAATATCTTCTAGTTGCCTTGAACTTTGTTGATATTTTAATATCATCTCAGTGAATTGCATCCTTTAATCTTGGTTAATTCCATTTTGGTACTATTTTGGATTAGTATCATTCTCCATTATAGTACTGACTTGTGTTTTATATCAATCATGTGATGGCACCACCACGCCGTTCTGAGGAGGACATACCACCTGAACTTGGGGCTGCTTTGGCAAGTATTGCAAATGCTTTGGGCACCATGCAGCAGAACCTGCAGCGCTTCGAGGAAAGCATGAAGAGGAATGAGTTTGTTCCGCTACCTCCACCTCCCAAGCGAGGAGACATCAAAAGTTTTCTGAAGTTCAACCCACGCAAATTTGAGGTGTCTGATCAGCCACTTGATGCAGATGATTGGCTGCGTGAAGTGTCAAGGTTGCTGATGACTACGGATGTTCCCGAGCAAGAATGGGTTAAATGTGCCACTCACCTTCTGAAGGGAGATGCAACTCTGTGGTGGGAAAATTACCTCAAGGCAGACCTCTCTGGTTTTCAGCCTACTTGGGAGCAATTCACTGCGGATTTAAAAGAGCAATATCTGTCAGAAATTGTCATGGAAAGGATGAAGGAAGTGTTTCTGAACCTCAAGCAGGGCACTGACAATGTCAATACCTACATCAGAAACTTCATGAACCTTTCTCGGTATGGTGGCGATGAGATCTCTGATGACAAGAAGAAGCAAACGAGGTTTAG
This sequence comes from Avena eriantha, assembly GCA_910589775.1. NCBI lineage: Eukaryota > Viridiplantae > Streptophyta > Magnoliopsida > Poales > Poaceae > Avena > Avena eriantha. Next base: position 516,795,507 of record OU342743.1, on the reverse strand, counting down.
GCAAGGCCTCAATGCTTCCATCAAATATGCAATCACTCATGCAAGGCCGGCGTCTTTTTTGGAACTCCAACACACAGCTCTGCAGGAAGAAGCAAGTAGGCAAGTGTTTGAGGAGTCAAAGAAACACAGCCGTGATACAGCAAGCTCTTCTGCTATGACAGCTCCTTTTAAGCGTCGTGTCTGGGTTCCTAACACCCCACCGTCGCTCCCTGCTCCACCAAGACCGTCAAGCTACGCAGCAAGGCCACCAAACTCCTTCACTGCGGCTCCCGGGGGCTACAACCACAACTACCCTGGAGCGCCTGGCGGAGTCCCTGGCTACGTTGCTCCACGTCCACCTCGTGCTTGCTATACTTGTGGAAACACTGGGCATCAGCACTGGAATTGTCCTATGAACAACAAAGCTCTTCCACCACCACCTCCAAGACCTGCGGCAAGTGCTCCTATGATTCGTGCACCTCCACCTCGGGCTCTCAACATCAACACCAAGCCTGGGTCTACGGTTGCTCGTGCCAACTGTGTCAACGCCACTCAAGCTGAGCATGCATCTGGAGTTGTGATGGGTATGCTTCCTGTTAACTCAGTTCCTGCACGAGTTTTGTTTGATTCTGGTGCTTCGCATTCTTTTGTTTCTCACAAGTTTGCGCATGAGCAAGATCTGGCTATGGTTCCTTTATTGCATCGTCTTGTGGTACAATCTCCTGGGTCAGACATGAGGGCTGCTCATATCAGCCATGGCAATCAAATTGAGATCGGTGGCTCTTCGTTTCTAGCTTCCTTAATTATTCTGGGTAATTCTGATATTGATGTTATCTTGGGCATGGATTGGTTAACAGCAAATGCAGCTGTGATTGATTGTGCTGAACGTTCGGTTTCTCTAAAAATTCCTGAAGGCCATATAGTCTATTCTCCAAGTCTAACTCCTGCAATTCAGCTTTACTCTTTGGCGGCTCTGAATGATGATGCTATGGAAGGTATTTAGAGTGTTCCTGTAGTCTGTGAGTTTCCAGATGTCTTTCCTGAAGAGTTGCCAGGTATGCCTCCGGATCGTGAGGTTGAGTTTGTCATTGAACTTGAACCTGGTACCGCTCCTATTTCCAAGCGGCCTTTTAAAATGGGTCCTGCTGAGTTGGCTGAACTCAAACGTCAGCTGGATGAACAAGAGAAGTTGGGTTTCATTCAACACAGTACTTCTTCTTGGGGTAGTCCAACCATCTTTGTGAAGAAACGAGACAAGACTAATAGACTTTGTGTTGACTATCGGGCACTCAATGCTAAAACCATCAAGAATAAATATCCCCTTCCGCGGATTAATGATCTCTTCGATCAGCTAGCTGGAGCTGTGGTATTCTCTAAACTTGATTTGAGAAGTGGTTACCATCAAATCAAGATTCGCAAGGAAGATGTTCCTAAAACAGCTTTCACCACTCGCTATGGCCTGTATGAGTACACGGTCATGTCTTTCGGTCTCACCAATGCACCTGCCACCTTCTCGAGGCTTATGAACTCGGTTTTCTTGGAGTATCTTGATAAGTTTGTTGTGGTCTATCTGGATGACATTCTAGTCTATTCTAAGTCAAAGGAAGAACATGAAGAACACCTTTGGTGTGTCCTAAACAAGCTTCGTGATAACCGCCTATATGCAAAGTTCTCCAAGTGTGAGTTTTGGCTGCCTCAAGTCACATACCTTGGTCACGTCATCTCTGCCAAGGGCATTGCCGTTAATCCAGAAACTATTAAGACAATTATGGACTGGCTTCCACCCATAAATGTCAAAGAAGTCCGGAGTTTCCTTGGTTTGGCCAGTTACTATCGTCGCTTCGTTCAAAACTTCTCAAAGATTGTGAAGCCTCTTACCGATCTCCTCAAGAAAGGCAAGAAATACCTTTGGACTCCTGCATGTCAAGTAAGCTTTGAAACACTCAAAGAGAAGCTCACTTCCACACCAGTCTTGGTTCCTCCAGATACATCAAAGCCTTTCCAGATATTCTGTGATGCTTCATTGCAAGGATTGGGTGCGGTCCTTATGCAAGAAAAGCAAGTTGTTGCTCATGCCTCTCGATAGTTGAAGACGCATGAGATCAACTATCCTACACATGACCTCGAACTCGCAGCAGTTGTCTTTGCTTTGAAAGTATGGAGGCATTACTTGCGTGGCAACCATTGTGAGATCTTTTCTGATCACAAGAGTCTGAAGTATATATTCACACAACCTGATCTCAACCTTCGTCAGAGGAGGTGGATTGAAACAATTAATGATTTCGATTTGACCATCAACTACACTTCGGGCAAAGCCAATGTCATGGCTGATGCTCTCAGCCGAAAAGCTTATGTTAACAATCTCATGGTGGAAGAACAACAGCCTCTCTTGTGCGAGGAATTCCACAAGCTAAACCTTGAAATTGTGGATCAAGGGTATCTTCTAAACCTTCTAGCAACACCGCTCTTGGAAGAAAAAGTTCGCTCCATTCAGCTTGGGGATCCTTATACTAAAAAGATCATCTCCAACATTCAGCTTCCGAAGTATGAGTCTTTCAATGTTGACGATCAAGGCACTCTTTTCTTTGAACACCGGATGTTTGTTCCGAACTACCCGGGTTTAAGAGAGCAAGTTCTCAAGGAGGCGCATGATTCTGTTCTTTCTATCCACCCTGGCAGCACTAAGATGTACATGGACTTGAAAACACAGTATTGGTGGCCTGGTTTGAAACGATATTGTGCCAAGTATGTCTCAGAGTGTGATGTTTGTCGCAGAGTTAAAGCTATCCATCAGAAACCTTCCGGTCTTCTACAGCCATTGAAGCCTCAGGAATGGAAATGGGAGAAAGTAGAGATGGACTTCATCACTGGTTTTCCAAGGTCATAGAAGAGCAACAATGCAATCTTTGTTGTCATCGACAGGCTTTCTAAAGTAGCGCACTTCTTTCTAGTCAAAGAAACAATTTCTGCAATTCAGTTGGCTGAGCTTTATATCAACAGAATTGTCTCTCTGTATGGAGTTCCTCTTGAGATCAGTTCAGACCGTGGAAGCATCTTCACTTCCAAGTTCTGGGGAAGTTTCCAAAATGCTTTGGGAACAAAATTGAACTTCAGCACAGCTTACCACCCTCAGTCGCAAGGACAAGTGGAAAGGATCAAACAGATTCTGGAAGATATGCTCTGTGCTTGCGTTATCTCTTTCGGCATGAAGTGGGAAGAATGTCTTCCTTATGCTGAATTTTCTTACAACAACAGTTTCCAGAAAAGTCTAAAGATGGAACCATTGGAGGCTCTCTATGGTCGCAAATGCAGAACTCCGATTGGTTGGTCGGGCGCAGGTGAAAGAATATTGTTTGGCCCCAACATTGTAACTCAAGCAGAGGAGAAAGTGCACATCATTCTTGAAAACCTGAAGATTGCTCAAAGTCTCCAGAAGAGCAATTATGACAGAAAGCACACTGACATGGAGTATGTCCCTGGTGATCTCGTTTACCTTTGTGTCACTCCCATGAGAGGTACGCACCATTTTGGTATCAAAGGAAAGCTGGCTCCTAGATACATCGGTCCTTTCAAAATTCGTGGAAGAAGAGGAGAAGTTGCTTATGCTCTTGAGCTCCCTGAACAACTCAAAGTCCATGATGTTTTCCACATCTCTCAACTCAAGAAGTGCTTCAAGGATCCCGGCAGGACCGTGGACCATGAACTCATCAATCTTCAAGAAGATCTGTCTTATCAAGAACACCCCATAAAAATTCTAGAAGTCGCAGAAAGAAGGACTCGCAACAAGTCCATCAAGTTATGCAAGGTGCAGTGGTCGCACCATTCCGTTGATGCAGCCACTTGGGACGTGAATATGAGCTCCGTGCCAAGTATGCTACCCTCTTTGAGTCTTCTTCTTCTTCCTAGAATCTCGGGGCGAGATTCCTGTTTAGTGGGGGAGAGTTGTAGCATCCCAATTGTCTAACAATTGTAATGCTACTTGGTCTAGTAATATATTGGCTACTTCCTATATACAATTGTTGCATCATAATTATATCATGCTCATGTCATCATGCCACCTTGCATTGAGCATCATATGAAACCCTTTTATTTTGGTTCTTCTCTCATATGCATTATTAATTGTATTTGCCTCTTGATATTGTATTTGGTTATTGTTATATTGTTTAAATGCCCAAGTTGAGTTGGGGGCATATCTTTTATTCAACTCCATCACCTTTCTTTTTACCACCTTATAATTCCACCATTCCGTTTACCATGGGCTTTTATTTTCTTTTGGTATTTAATCTAGCTCATGGGAGATAGGATGGATCCAATTCTCATCTCTTTTGCTTGGCCTTTATTCCACGTCTGGGAATGCCTAAGAATAATGCAATATCATTATTATTGTATTCACAAGGATAAAACATGGCATTAATTATTTTGCATGGGCCATGCAAGAGTACCACCACCTTTAGCCATTTGCTTTTTCTTGGTTTAAGTGATTCTTCCTTTATGGAATCATCTCCATCTCTCTCCACCATCCCCATGATCTCATCAACACCATTAAATTTTCTTCTTACATGATCATATGAGAAACTATCCACATTGCTTTTCTTTTCTCCTTTACACTTGCCTAGGTCATGATCATGCCTCTTTTAAGCCCTACACTCCCTTACCCTTCATCTTGACTTGTTCTATAAGCTTGTGTTAAAAACCTAAAAATTCTAAACCAAACCCTAACACCTACCCTCTCACCACAAACCCTAATCTTTCTTAACTAAACCCTAACCCTTAACCTCTCTCTCTCTCTCTCTTTCTACCATGCTGGTCCCACCTAGCCACCCTCTCTCCCTGGCCCACCTCAGCTAACCCCTACCCCAACCCTAACAAAACCCTAACCCGAGCCACCATATCTAACCCTAGCCCTAGCTACACCCTAGCTAACCCGAGCCTCCCTCTCTCTTTTCTCTCCCTTCCTCTATGCCATGCTGGCCCCAGCTGCACCACCACGCCGTCCCCACCTGGCAGCCTCCACCCTACCCTGCCATGCCCTACCTGCCCAGCCCGAGCATGTGCGAGTGGGAGAAGGACGGAGCGGCCGAAGCCACTTTATCTCTGCCAGCTCCCACACGGCACCCTCCTCCCTCTCCCTCGCTTTATCCTCCGCCCCACGTCTCCTCTGCCTCGCCAGATCCACCACAAGGCCCTGCCTCTCCTCTCCTTCCTCTTCACCGTGGCCAGCTCCTTCCGCCGGTCACCGCTAGTACCACCGGCGCCTTCTCGTTCTGGCCAGCACGCGCGTCGTGGAGGTGGTCGAGGAGACCAAGGAGAGCCCCCTGCATCGCCTTGGACGCGCCAACGAGGAGGAGGAGCACCAGGATCGCCACAGTACCGCGACGCCCTGACGAAACCCTAGATCTCCGGCCGCTAGCCTCGTCATCGCCCTGTTGCGCCCCATGCCGATCCGCCGCCGTCAACCACCCCGCGGTGAGCCCCTCTACCGCCTAGACATCGTCCGCCTCACCGTGAAGCCCTAGCAGCGCCAGGCGTTTTGCTGAACACCCTCGGTGCGCCGCCGGTCGCTGTTGTCTGCACGTTCCCGTGCCGCATAGTGCCTCAACTGGCCGCGTAGCTGCTACCTATCATCTACACCGTCCTACCGCGCTGGTAAAACTTCTCTGCGCGCGCGCCCCGCATCGCGGGATCGAGTCCCCGTCTCGCTGCTCCGCACACCGCGCGCTGTCCCCGTCAGATTCGTCAGATCGACCGAGAAGAACAACGATGTCGCCGCCGTTTTGCACATCCACCCCTACCTTTTTGATCTGCTCAACCCGCGGTACCCCAAGCCCCACCAGTCAGCCTCCTGTGCATCTTACAGAAACACCCCCGTGGTACCCCAAGCACATCAACCTGCGCTCCAGCACGACCCCACCGGTCAGCCCCTGCGAGCTTAGCCGCTGTCACGTGGGACTCTAGTCGATGGCCCGCCTGTCAATCGCAGTAGCTAGGTCAGGCCGCGGTGAGAAAAGTTTTTCCGCGCGCGTGTGTCTCCGCCAGCAGCTGGCCCACCCATCAGCGTCTGTGGCTAGGTCTGTCTGAGTGTAAACGTTTTCTGTGTTTCTGTTTTTAAATAAACTTTTCAGAAATTGTTTAAATTCAAATTCAAATCAGATTTTAAATAACTTTCAAATTATAAATCCAAATAATACAAATAATATATGTTTTTGAATCAGAAAAATGTGAGGAATTCAAATATACTATTCAAAATAATGTTTGAGCACTTAAAATTTCGAGATGATTAAAATTACAATACAATGCCTTTTTCTTAATAAATTAATAACTTTAAATCTATAACTCCAAATTTGACAAATAATATGTCTAAATCGATCAGCGTGACGAGCCCGTTCTATCTATGCAGTCCTTGTTCTGAGTTGAAGCATGCATCATGTCATTATTAGAAATCTGAACTGTTTATGACAACAAAATTGGACCAAATAGATAATAAAATGCTTTATTCTTGTATTCCACACCTCACCATGCCATGCTACTTTAATGCCATGTAAATTGTGCATCATTCATCATGGCATGCTTGTTTGCTTGACACATTTTAATTCATATGCTTGTGCACTTTATTTATGTTCGCCCTTGTTTGTTTGGTTCTTCTTCAAATAGACGCCCAGCAGGAGAATTACCAGGAATCACAGGAGTACTACCCAGATCCATCTCTCGCTTCAACTGAGCTGCCAGGAAAGCACTACCACATGCTTGCATACATATAGTACCTATTGCCTCTATCTTATTCTTGCATCATTGAGTCGCGATTGCATTAAACTGAATCCCAAGTACTGCATAGCCTTTACTTTAAACCCCACCGAAGCTTGTTCCTCCATCCCATGAGCCATTACTACAGGAGTTGTTTGAGCCATGCGAGTCGTAGAAAAACATGTGTAGGGTATGCGAGTGTCTGATGAATCATGAGGTACCTAAACAACTTAACATGAGTAGTAATGGGATAACTAATGAAAGAGGCACCGGTGAGCAATATCTGCTATTTGGTTTTTCATGCTCACTTGTGTCCCGTAGGACCCCGAGTACTTGATTCCTGTTCCATGTTTACTCGCACTATCCACATCCGGGAGGCCTTATGGACCCCCCCTGAGCCAGAGCTTGATTCATTCTTATTTCTTGGGGCCACAATTAGTTTGGGGCTTTATTATTATCCTATACTTATGCCATGTTACTGCTTTATTTAAGATTGTCCGAGGAGCACCTGTACTGTTTTGGATCGTGAAACGTTTTCGCGGTATCGACAAGCCCAGTCACATTTTCGGGTTCCCAGTCGTTTACCGCCGTCCACCCAAACCTTAGGTCCGTCTCGGAGTCAGCTAGCTTCGTCGCGGGTAGCTTAATGGGGTAGCCCCCTGAAATATTTCTGAATCCTGTGATTGCTTCGTCATGAATGCCTCGTTGGGTTTTGAGTTGGTTTTTCCGAGGTTGATCGAGTGTGTGTTGCTATTCGTGCACCCCTGCAGGGTAAATCTTTTTGAAAGCCGTGTCCGCGGTTATGGACGACTTGGAGCACAGTTTCTCGATCATAGACAAGTATAACTAAAGTACCGCTATTAATTTGACTAAGTACTTGACTAGTAAATAGTGCAATACTCATGGAATGGTTAATAAAACTACAACGGATGATGGGGGTTGTTTGTCCGCTTCCTCGTTGGTAAGCGAGGAGGAGGATGGATCTGTTAATTATACTGTTATAACTGTTGTTCTTAATTAACGGACATCCGCCTATCATTCGTGAGGCGGATGGTTAGCGAGTATCTATAGAATTGTTAGATATTATCTTCTGCTGCAATTGCGTCACCCCAGGTTGTGTCCCCTTTAGTGGCATAAAGACTTGCTGATTACCCCTAGGGTCTCACACGATAAATTGTTTGATTCAGATGAACAGGTGTACCCGCAAGATGGATACTGGGTGGAAGAGACAGATGATGTTGGCAACGATCACTCGGTGTAGAGATTCCGGGAACGGGGATCCGTGAGATCTGTGGGCGGGATGTGTTTATTTATGTGGCATCTTATGCTGATTTGCTTATTATCTGTACTCGGATCTTGTTTTTCACTTCCGCCTGATACTCTGATGTGTGTTGTATGAGGAGCTATCCTAAATTATTATCTCTATCTAGGATATTTGAATCTTGCCGTATGGCATTGCAATATTTCTATTTCTTTAGATGGAATGGCTCTAAGGACTGTTGTATGTGGCTTGCATACATACTCATTTGTGTATGTAGTTGATCCCTTCGCCTACCGATTACGCCGCTCGTTCTTGTTCCGATGTTCTGAAAGTGGTTAGGACGGCCAAAAGGTCTACCGTGAGTGGCCCTGGGCGCCACCGTACTATTTTAACCACTTTCGTTCATCCAGGCATGTAACTAAGAGCGTAATTCACCGAGGTAGTTACACTTCGTGATCGATAGAACCATTAACATACAAAACCAATTCCCTTTGTCACGTGATACTATACTTATCCGAGGTTCGATCATCTAGTGATGGTGATTAACACAATCTCATGGTCGAAGGATTAGGTTACTATGTATTTGAAAGCTTATAGCAAAACGAGCTTAATGACTTGATATTATGCTATGCTTACTATGGGTGTGTGTCCATCTCATCATTCTCATAATGATATGATCTTGTTATTAATAACATCCAATTTCCATGATCAGGGAACCATGATCATCTATTAATCAACTAGCTAGTCTTAACAAGAGGCTTACTAGGGACTCTTTTATGTTTACAAAACACACAAGTATTAGTGTTTCCTAATAATACAATTATAGAATGGGATGTAAACATTCATCATAAATACAAAGATATAATAATAACCATATTATTATTGCCTCTTGGGCATATCTCCAATAGTCTCCCAATTGCATTAGAGTCAATAATCTAGATTACATTGTAATGTACCTAGCACCCATGACGTTCTGGTGTTGGTCATTTTTTTCTCTAGGGAGAGGTTTAGTCAACGGATCTGCCACATTAAGATCAGTGTGTACTTTGCAAATCTTTATGTCGCCATCTTGGACATACTCGCGAATAGCATGGAAATGTAGCTTGATGTGCTTCCGCTTGCTGTGTGACCTTGGCTGCTGTGCATTGGCTATGGCACCCGTGTTGTCACAATAGATGGCCATCGGGTCCAATACACTAGGAACCACACCAAGCTCAGTAATGAACTCCTTCATCCATATCGCTTCTTGTGCAGCCTCCGAAGCAGCTATGTATTCCGATTCAGTTCAAGATTTTGCCACAACACTTTGCTTGCCACTCCTCTAGCTCACTATAGCATGATTCAAAATAAATATGTATAAATACTGTGACTTCGAGTCATCCGGATCGGTGTTCCAACTAGCATCAGTGTAACTATTTACAACAAGTTGTTCATCACCTCCATAAGAAAGAACCATATCCTTAGTCCTATTCGGGTACTTTAGGATATTTTTGACCACTATCCAGTGTTCCATTCTAGGATCACTTTGATATCTGCTAGTCAAACTAACAGCGTGTGCTATATCCGGTCTTGTACACAGCATGGCATACATGACAAAGCCTATGGCCGAGGCATAGGGGATTTTACTCATCATCTTTCTATCTTCTGCCGTAGTTGGACTTTGACTCTTACTCAATATCTTACCTGGCAACATGGGCAAGCACCCTTTCTTGCTTTCTTCCATTCTAAATCTCTTTAGAACCTTGTCCAGGTATGTACTCTGTGAAAGCGCTATTAAGTGTCTTGATCTATCTCTATAAATCTTGATGCCTAAAATGTATGCCTCTTCGCCAAGATCCTTCATTGAAAAACTATTATTCAAATAGGCCTTGACACTTTCAAGAAGTTCTATATCATTCCCAATCAACAATATGTCATCCACATATAGTATTAAGAATGCTACAGAGCTCCCACTCAGTTTCTTGTAGATACAAGCTTCTCCATAAGTTTGTATAAATCCAAAGTTTTTGATCACCTTATCAAAATGTTGATTCCAACTCCGGGATGCTTGCTTCAGTCCATAAATGGAGCGCTGAAGTTTTTCACACCTTGTCAGCATCTTTAGGATCGACAAAACCTTTGGGTTGTACCATATACAACTCTTCCTCAATGTCACCATTAAGGAACACAATTTTGACATCCATCTGCCAAATCTCACAATCGAAATATGCAGCGATTGCTAACAAAATCCTCACAGACTTTAGCTTCGCTACTGGTGAGAAGGTCTCATCATAGTCGTCTCCTTGAATTTGTCGGAACCCTTTCGCGACAATTCGAGCTTTATAGATAGTAACATTACCATCAACATTTGTTTTTCTTTTAAAGATCCATTTGTTCTCGACAGCCTTGCGGCCATCCGGTAAGTCCACCAAAGTCCATACTTGGTTTTTGTACATGGATCCCATTTTGGATTTCATGGCTTCTTGCCATTTGTTGGAATCTAGGCTCATCATAGCTTCCTCATACATCGCAGGGTCATCGATGTTGTCCACGAACATGACATTCAACATAGGGTCATACCAATCAGGAGTGGCATGAACCCTTGTTGATCTGCGAGGTTCAGCAGCAACTTCATTCGAAGTTTCATGATCATGATCATTAGCTTCCTCTCTTATTGGTGCATGCGGCACATAAACATCTTCCGGTGCTGCGCTACTCCCAAATCCGAGAGAAGGTTCAAAAACCTCGTCGAGTTCTACTTTCCTTCCAGTCACTTCTTTTGAGAGAAACTCCTTCTCAAGAAAGGACCCGTTTTTAGCAACGAAAACTTTGCCTTCGGATCTATGATAGAAGGTATACCCAATTGTTTCTTTAGGGTATCCTATGAAGACGCATTTTTGTGCTTTGGGTTCAAGCTTGTTGGGTTGTAACTTCTTTACATACGCTTCGTAGCCCCAAACTTTAAGGAATGACAACTTAGGTTTCTTACCAAACCACAATTCATACGGTGTCGTTTCAACGGATTTAGATAGTGCCCTATTTAAAGAGAATGCAGTTGTCTCTAATGCATAACCCCAAAAAAATAACGATAAATCCATAAGAGACACCATAGACCGAACCATATCTAAGAGAGTTCGATTACAACGTTCGGACACACCATTACGCTATGGTGTTCCCAACGGTGTCAACTGCGAAAGTATTCCGTGTTTCATTAAATGCATGCCAAACTCGTAACTTAGATATTCACCTCCACGGTTAGAATGCAGAAACTTAATCTTCTTGTTACGATGATTTTCTACCTCACTTTGAAATTCCTTAAAATTCTCGAAAGTTTCGGAATTATGTTTCATAAAGTAGACATACCCATATCTACTCAAGTCATCCGTGAAGGTAAGAACATAACGATATCCACCACATAGTGCTACGCTCATTGGGCCGCACCCATCGGTATGTATCATTTCCAATAAGGCTGTAGCTCACTCCATTATCCCAGAGAATGGAGTCTTAGTCATTTTTCCCATTAGACATGCTTCACATCTTTCAAGTGATTCAAAATCAAGTGATTCAAGAAGTCCATTAGAATGGACTTTCTTCATGCGCTTCACTCCAATGTGACCAAGACGACAGTGCCACATGTATGTAGTATTATCATTCATTTTTTATTCGTTTAGCATCTATGTTGTGAACATGTGTATCACTACTATCGAAATTCAATAAGAATAAACCATTCTTAGGTGCATTACCATAATAAATATTACTCATATAAATCGAATAACCATTATTCTTAGACTTAAATGAGTAACCGTCTCGCAATAAACAAGATCCATAAATAATGTTCATGCTTAACGCAGGCACCAAATAACAATTATTCAAGTTCAAAACTAATCCCGAAGGTAGATGAAGAGGAAGCGTGCTAACGGGGATCACATCAACCTTGGAGCCATTTCCAACGTGCATCGTCACCTCGTCTCTTGCCAGCCTTCGTTTATTCCTCAGCTCTTGTTTCGAGTTCCAAATATGAGCAACCGAACTAGTATCAAATACCCAGGCACTACTACGATTACTAGTAAGATACACATCAATAACATGTATATCAAATATACCTTTCTTCTTAATGTTGTAGTTCTTCAGACCTGCCAGGTACTTGGCGCAGTTCCACTTCTAGTGACCTTCACCTTTGTAGTAGAAGCACTCAGTATCAGGCTTAGGACCAGCCTTAGGCTTCTTAGTAGGTGTGGTAGCTTTCTTACCGTCCTTCTTGAAGTTTCCCTTCTTCATAGGCTTGCCCTGTTTCTTGAAATTGATGGTCTTATTGACCGTCAACACTTGGTGCTCCTTCTTAATCTCTAGTTCAGAAGTTTTCAGCATGGAGAAGAGGTCAGGCAACGTCTTGTTCATGCAATGCATATTGTAGTTCATCACAAAGTTCTTATAACTAGGTGGCAGTGATTGGAAGACATGATGAATCCCCAACGCATTAGGAATCGTTATTCCTAATTCTTGGAGCCTGTTTGCGTGCCTAGACATTTTGAGCAAACAGAGCTGCCCTCTTCCATCTTACAGTTAAAGAACTTCTCGGAGGCCTCATAGCTCTCCACGGCCACATGAGTCTCAAAGATCAGCTTGAGCTCATTGATAATCTCAAAAGGGTCGCTGATGAGGGTTTAACTCATCAATGCCCTTTGTTATGGACTTGGGTTTTGGAGAAGGAGGGAGCGCTGGAGACATCTATCGTCTAGCAAAAAAGCACACAGGGGACTCGAAGATTTACCCAGGTCCAGGCCTCGTAGATTTCCCTACTCCTGCTTGTCTTCTCGTGGAATTAACGAAGGAATTGAGGATTACAATGGTGCGCAGATGCAATCTGGTGAGGGTTGTGAAAACTAGGGTTGCGTGTGTCCTCCTCGCCGCCCCTTCCTAGCCTTTATATAGATAGGCTAGGTCTCGGGTAGCAGGTCGAGTCGGTTATAGGTTAGGATTTTCCCCTTTGAACTTTCTATCTTTAGCTTCTTCTTGTTCTTCAAGCAATCGAGAATCCGTAGGTTACCCGAGTTTTTCATTTGGGCCTTGGTGACACCGCGGGCCTCTATGTATTCAGGCCATATATACCAAGCTCGAGTACCTGTAGGGTATACCCATGTCAGTAGCCCCCGACTGTCCAGTGGAATCGCAGATTCGACTGGAGACTTTATGAAGCCTTTTGAGTGCATGAATGAGTATATTTTCGACTGCTATGTTTGTGTCATAGGCATTGTTGATGTGCGTGCCTGATTTAACTGATGTATCTGTATCAGTTAACTACCTTAGGGTAAAACAACGCCATCTACTCAAAGTCGAGTCCCCGGACTCGAATCCGGAAAAGTGCTGGTGTAATTCGACTCAAGCCACGGAGGTCTTACAGGAGTCGAATTCCAGTATATGGGTGTGAGCACTCGACGTGTCCGTCAAGGCATGTTCATCGTACCTGTAGGCACGGATATATTTCTGGTAGTGCGCGGAAAATGCGTTGCCAGGCCTTATTCAGGTCTTATCTTCACGCTATAAGCGCACATCCGAATTTTTATCATCGCAGAGACGATTCGGGTGACCCAAGAGACGCAGTCTCTTTGTTGGGAAAAACCATGAGGCGGTTTCGCCATAAGCTTCGAGTGTGGATGTTATCAACACACAGTCTTTTATAGAAATAATCATAGGGTGCGCGACCAGCGCTCCCTATGGGAGTAGCCCCCGAGTGCCTGGTTGAGTCGAAGACTCGGGCAGGGATTAAAGAACTTTTGCGACTGCTGTCGTCTTTTGTTTGCTTGTTTCAGTCGAATTTACTTCTGGCGCTCCCTATGGGAGTAACCCATGTCCATAGTTGAATTGTGCTTCGAATGATTGGGTTTGCTTTGATTGTCCACATTCCTAAAAAAGAAGAAGAAAAAATCGTAGAGTGCACGACGAGCGCTCCCTATGGGAGTAGCCCCCGAGTGCTTGGTGGAGTCGAAGACTCGAGCAAGGACTAAAGTAGTCGAAATCTTCTTCTGCGTAATTTTAGATGACGTCAGTGTTGATGATTCCATGACCTCGGTTGCCTGCGTGAGCAAGTTTGACGGGATGTGACGAGCGGTGGGTCCCATTTCCTGACTCTGATTTGACCGGGCATGCGTAATCTTTATTTTAACTGCGCCTCCTCGATTTCCGCACGTAATGGGAGTAGTGGGGGACGGTTCGCGTTTTAGGTCCTCCACGTGTCGAGCGCGATGAACGCCACGCTTCTGATAGGGTTTTTCTGAGCCGTTGGATTGCATCTTCTAGGGGGTTAAGTAGCGATGCGGCGATGGTAAATTTCACATTTACTTCGTTTCATCCTTTGCCTCCATCGCCATTGCCGCTGTTCCTCTGCTTCTTTGCGCTCCTTTCCTTCGCGGAGCTGGACTAGCTCCGCGTATTTCCCAGCTACTTCCTCTGGTCACATTGCCGCCGCGGAATGGGGAAGAAAAAGGGAGGTGCTGAAGCCGATTCCGCTGCTGCTGCTACGATGAAGAAGAAAGGTGGCTCCGCCGCTGCGGTCACCATCACCGCCGCCGGCGGAAAGAAGAAAGGCACGGGCACTCTCGTCACAAATGGCGCGTGGCATCCATCTGTGATCAAGTCCTCATAGCTTCGTCTTCTTCGCCAAGACGGAGTTTTGTCGTCCGCAGTCGCTAACGCGCGCGTCCCTGGCGGCGAGGTAATCCCCTCTCCTCCTGCCGGCTTTCGGGTGATGTTCCCAGCGTTCATCATCCACGGCCTCTCGTTGCCCCTGCATCCTTTCTTCAGGGGCCTTCTCTGTTTTTACGGGCTCTAGCTCCATCAGCTGTCCCCCAATTCCATCCTCCACGTAGCTTGCTACATTAGCCTTTGCGAGTGCTGGCTCGGAATCGAGCCGCATTTCGGCCTCTTCAAGTTGAAGCACCAATCGGCGTCTGGCTCCGTAGTCTACGATGTAGGCGGCTGCGGTATCCACGTCGATCCATCTGCCACGTACTTCGACATCAAGCTGATGATGTCCGTCCAAGGGTGGAGGGACAAGTCGTTCTACGTCCGCCACCAGAAGGCCGACGGAGACCACTTCGGAATCACGCCCTTCGACCCCGCGATGTCGTGCAAGGGGAGGCGCTCCTGGAAGAATGTGATTATGCCCGGCGAGTCCGCGGAGACAGATGTGCTGTACGAGCGCGTCTGTGACCTCGAGAGTCGGATGGGCAAAGAGGAGGGAGGCTGCGCCCTCATTCGCACATGGCTGCGCCGTCGCGTCCAGCCCCTACAGGCCAGAGTCCACCCCATGTTATAGTGGGCTGGCACGGACGATGTCACTCGCGTGTCTACTGATGGCATGTCCGCGAGTGAGGTAGATAAAAGGGTTCGACTGGTCACCAAGTACACCGTCAATGATGTGCTCCCCAGTGAACTAGTCATTCATCCGTTCGATTCTTCTAACCCTTCTCCTGAGGTACGGTTGTGCTACGTATTAGCTTTATTTGTCGATTGCTTCTTTGTTGTTTCTTGACTGTGTGTTAAATTTGTTTTTTGTATGCAGGATTGGGCGGTGTCGCCCTGTATGCCCCCTCTTCCCGAGGGGTTATCCCTCGTGAAGCCCTAGAAGACGACGAGTCGGAGTCGACCTTCCCATTTGATGTGGAGGAGGAAGCCCCTGAGTCGAGTAGTCCGGATACTCGCAAGCGTTCGAGCAGTGAGGATTCGGACGCATCATCTCCTTTGACTCCGGAAGGTGCAGGTGTTGGTGTAGAGTCGCCGATCCCTGCTGTTCCTGTGAGTGCCATGGCGCTATCCTCTCGCAAGAAGATGCGGCTGCCGAAGGAATCGTCGTCAGAGTCGGGGGATCAAACCTTCGACTTTGATAAGTTTGATTGGTAAGTATTCGAGTCTTCCCTTTTTGGTTTTTCTTTGGAGTTGCCTTTTCTTGATGTTGGTTTGGTCTTGCAGTCAGCAGGCATCGTCATCTTCTGGTGACGTCCAATTTCTGAAAGAATCTCGAGTCGCGACCTCGAGGGCCAAGAAGAGGTTGAGCGTGCTCCTTCCCCTCCATTGGCGGCCCACTCCGGGCATAAGTCATCCATCTCTCCGCATGATGGGGAGCATCGGATGGTTGCTCGGATGACTTCTCATCAATCAACTTCGGAGTCATTTTAGGATCATGTAAGTGTAGTATCTCTTCTTCTGATGTTGCAATCGATTTTATCTATGTCATCTGCTGATCCTCTGTTGTTTTCCTTTTTGCGATAGCTCCTTGTGAAGGAAGCCGCTCACCTGGTGGAGCAGGTGCTTGTGATGGGTCGCCAGCATGCCATGCTGGATACGCGCTTTCGCGTGGTGGAAAGTAAGTGCCTTTTACTTCTTCTTCTGTTACATCGTTGTTATGTAGTTGACTGATAGTCTATCCTTGTTGTTTTGTTTTGCAGCTGAACATAATGCCCTTCTTCGCAACGCCGCCACCATGGAAAAGACGCTCGCCGCGGCTGTGAAGAGCCGCGATGAGGCAATCGCGGCGCGTGACGAGGCGCAAACACGTAAAGGGGATCTGTGTGCCTCCATCCCAGCTAGGGAGAAGTTGTTCGAAGAACAGGTTTTTTCGATTGCCAAGGCTCTCTCAGGTATTTGTTGGTCTGCAATTTTACCAAATGCCTCTTTTTCGATTGCCTTTGATGTTGCTATTTGCTGCTGATGTTGTACCAATGCTTGGTTCTTGTGTAGATGCCAGCGGTCTGAGCTTTGACGCACAGGCGCTCCGCTGTGATGACACATTGGCGGGTGCTGTCTTGGCAGTCGAAGACCGCAGCGCTGCTATGCAGGGTACGCTTGCCAAATCTAAAGGTGTGCTCAGCCGTCTTCGGGAGGAGATGGCACCCAAGGCTGAGTTGATTGAAAATATTGATGAGCTGGTGGAGTCACTTGCTAGAGGCGTTCCTGTGAGCTTCAAGAACTCGCTCCGTGCGGCTGGTGCGTCAATGTCACTCGCGATGGTGCAAGCCCACGGAGTCGAAGTTGATCCTGCAGCAGTCTCAAGGGCGATGCCTGTCAGCACGGACGGCCAGCAGGTAGTCTTTGCTCCTTTTGCGACTGCTTGTGGTAAATATGGGCCATAGCTGATCAACACGATTGCAAAGTACTCTGAGGAGCTACAGCGAGCCAAGAAAGCGGCGAAGGCCGCGACATTAGGGGCCGACGGCAAGTCAGTGGCATCTAATACTGCCACGGACTCGATGAGGCCCCCAAAGCCAAAGTCCAAGTCGAAGAAACCAGTTGCTCCTCAGTAGCCTTGTAATAGTTAGATAGCTTATGTATCTTGTCGAAAACATGCCTTTTGGCGAGTGTATCTGTGATACTTTTGCTAATCTTGAATGCGCTCGAATCTTTTGTCTGTGCATCGCTTTAGTCTTCTAATTGCTTCTTGCTTGGCTTGTGATAGGGCACATCAAGTGAACCACTCAGGGAACCTCAGGATTCGCCACCCCTTGATGACACTTTGGCACCGCCGCGCTCAAGTGTGGATGAGCTGTCTCTTCTCTCGCGACTCCATGATCGCGTGAAGCAGTTGGAGCGTGAATTGCCCATACTCCGCGGTAACGCAGCTGTATGGAAATCGAAGGTAGAGAAGGCAACCGCCCGAGAACAATATCTGTTGGGGGAGGTGACGCAGTTGGGCGACCAATTTAAATGTTAGCTTTCTTACTCTTATCTTTTCCTTGTAGTCACTCGCGATGGTGTGCTGTCCTCATACTTCCGCTTTTGCCTTGTATAGTTGTCAGCGCGCGCCATCCATAGGATGAGAAGGATCGAATTGCCATTCGCATGAATGACCTGACCCAAGAGCAACTTCACGCGAGTGGGTACTTCTGGGTAGATCATGCGTCGCGAGTGCTTCATTTTTTGAAGAAGTCACAGTCATGCTTGAAGAATATTTATCGGACGATGTTCCTGTTGGATGCCGTTCCATCGAGCCTGCTGGTCGTTCTCGCTAAATTCCACGACCTGAGTGCGGTCCGCGAGTGTGTACGGCAATACTTGCTGGCTGGTGCCAAGGCCGCTCTGTCGCTAGTGCGACTGCATAGGCCTGATGTAGACGTTGCATCGATTGCAGCTGGACCACCTACACCACCAGTGGGTTCTGCTTGGAATATGGTGCCGCACTATCAGGCGGTGGATCGCCTAGCAGAGGAGATTGTCGACTTCTTCGAGGAGCAAACCAATGTTCCCTTGCTGCAATAGTAGTTTAGTTTGTATCCTGCACATAATCGTACCAATGTTGTAAAGTTCGTATATATACTGTGTATAACTGATTTTCGATGATGTATAAAAGAGCTTGTTAGCATGTATGTTTTGTGAGTGCATTGCACTATGCGACTCCTTTTTGTTAGCCTGGCTATGCGCTCATCTCGCTACCTTGTCAACCTTTCAGGTGCGTTGCAACTGGGTTGATGTTTGTGAAGGGATTCGATTGGTGTGCTAGCTACTCAGGATATCACGTTTTAGTTCGTAGAACAGATGTGTACAAGGTGGCGCAACCCCCGAGTGGATAATTTGTGAAAAATAAAGGAAAACACAGAGTTTTGGGGCACTTAGCTTTATTTATTCGCGGGATAGTACGAAGTACAATATGTGGCTAAGTAGCCTTGGCTGAGTAGCCTTATTTGCAATGTAAAAGTAAAATCGACTAAGGGTAGAAGCGTCGTAGCTGCGCAACGTTCCAAGGGTTGGAGTATGCGACTCCTGTCTCTAAATCTTGAAGACGATAGGCTCCACCTGGGATTACTTTTGTAATAAAGTATGGTCCCTCCACGGGGGACTCGAGCTTGAGATGCCCTTGCTGCTTCAGTCGCAGGACCAGGTCGCCTTCGACGAAGCATCTGGGGCGTAGCCTCCTACTGTGGTAGTTGCGCAGGTTGTGCTGGTAGATCATTGATCTTTCCGCGGCGATTTCCCTTGCCTCGTCAAGGAGGTCGACGGAGTCTTCGAGTGCTAGAGTTGACTCTTGCTCACTTTAAGCGACCACGCGTGGTGCTTTGTATCGTACCTCGGCGGGTAGCAACGCTTCAGCCCCGTTCACCATGAAGAACAGGGTGTACCCCGTAGCACTGTTTGGAGTTGTGCGTAGGCTCTACAGTACTGATTGTAGTTTGTCTGGCCAGCAACCCGCCGCTTGTTCGAGTGGCTAGAGGAGTCACTTCTTGATGCCACCGCACACAAGCCTGTTAGCTTTTTCGACCTGACCATTGGTTTGTGGGTGTGCCACCGAGGCATAGCTGACGTTGATTCCCAGATTCTCATAAAATTCTTGGAACTCCTTGGATGTGAAGTTCGTCCCATTATCTATGATGATGTTGTGTGGCACTCCGAAGCGGTAGACGATGGGCTCGAAGAACTTGACTGCGCTGTGCCCGGATTGATTGGTCACTGGCATGGCCTCTATCCACTTGGTGAATTTGTCGACTGTGACCAGGTGGTAGACGTAGCCTCCTCGGGAGGACTTGGGGACCTTGTCGACCATGTCGAGTCCCCATTGCGCGAAGGGCCAGGCCAATGGAATTGGCCGGAGCTCTGCGCCAGGTGCGTGCGGCTTGTCCGCAAATCGCTGGCATGCGTTGCATTTCTGGACGATGTACCTTGCATCGCGCATGGCCGTAGGCCAGTAGAATCCAGCTCATAGAGCTTTGGCAATGAGGGCGCGACTGCCAGCGTGGTGTCCACAGGTCCCCTCATGGATGTCGAGGAGAACAGGTCTTCCATTGGCCATGGAGACGCATCGTTGGAGTACTCATGTGATGCTGCGCTTGTATAGTTCGCCGTTGATACCAATGAATGCATTGGATCGCCACGCGATGTGCCGTGCATTAGTTGGATCGTCCGGTAGCCTCTTGCTGAAAAGGTACGTGATGTACGGTTGAGTCCAGGATTGCTCGATCATCATGACGCTCATTGGTCCTTCGAGTCCTGTGTCCAGCTCCAAGTCGTCGAGTGCCATTGGCTCATTGGGCGGCGTAGGCCCCAAGTCTGTTGATGCGCTTGTTTTCTTCTCTGCGGCCTTTGGCTTAATGGAGAGTTCGCATATGCGCTTGAGAAATACCCCAGGTGGTATGGGGGCGCAGGTGGAGCCTATGTTGGCGAGTGCGTCCACCTCTTCATTGCCTTCGCGTCCTATGTGTCGCAGCTCTCAACCGTCGAAATCCCCTTCGAGTGTGTCGTAGAGGTCGCAGTAAGCGATCATATTGTCGTTCAGTGCGTCGCACTCGTGCATTGTTTGGTTGACGACCAGCTTGGAGTCGCCGTATATAATGAGCCTCTTGGCGCCGCAGGCTTTTGCCATCCTCATCCCGTGTAGCAGGGCCTCATATTCAGCTTCGTTGTTGGAGGCGGTGAACTGCATTCGCAGGATATATTTTAGCTTGTCCCCCTGGGGCGATGTCAATATGACACCTGCACCAGCTCCGTCTTTCCGCTTGGATCCGTCGAAGTGCATTGTCTAGAGGTAGGACATATCTGGTTTTTCGGGGAGCTGGTTCTCCATCTAGTGCACGAGGAAGTCAGGGAGAACCTGCGACTTGATTGCGTCGTGCTTTTCGTATGTGATGTTTCGTGGAGACAATTCGATTCCCAAAGCGCGACTCGCTCAGTGGCGTCGGGGTTATTGAGGATATGTCCCAGTGGGGCATCGTTGACTACCACGATTGGGTGCTCCTGGAAGTAGTGGCGCAGACGCCGGGCGGTCATGAAGACGCCGTACGCCAGCTTCTGGTAGTGCGGGTACCGCTGTTTTGTTGGCATGAGTACCTTACTGAGGTAGTCGACTGGGCGCTGTACTCCGTGGACCTTGTTTTCCTCGGCCCGTTCGACTACGAGCACTGTGCTGACCACCTAGTTGGTGGCGGAGATGTACAGCAACAATGGTTCCCTTTCGCGTGGGGTCACCAGTACTGGCGAGGTGGATAGTAGGCGCTTGAGGTCTTCGAATGCTTCCTACGCCTCATTGGTCCACTCGAACTTGTCGGCTTTGCAGAGAAGTTGGTAGAAGGGCAGTGCCTTTTCACCCATCCGACTGATAAATCAATTGAGGGCCACGATTCGCCCAGCCAGCTGCGGGACGCCTCTTATGTTTTTCGGCTTCTCTTTGGCCAGTATGGCTTTTATTTTCTTCGGGTTTGCCTCGATCCCTCTCACGGAGATAAGATACCCGAGTAGTTGCCCAGATGGTACGCCAAAGGCACACTTGTCCAAATTGAGCTTGATCCGGTAGCGATCGAGGTTGGCAAAAGTTTCACGCAAATTGTCGATTAATGAGGCTTACTCATTGGTCTTGATTAATATGTCGTCGAAATAGACTTGAATGTTGCGACGAGTTGGTTCTTGAGGCAAGCCTGCATGCACCGCTGGTAGGTGGCTCCTGCATTCTTTAGCCGAAGGGCATTGTGTTGTAGCAGAACACACCAAAAGGCGTTGTAAACGCTGTTTTTTCTTGATCTTCCTCCTTCATTCGAATCTAGTTATAGCCTGAGTAGGCGTCGAGGAAGCAGAGGCGCTCGCATCCCGCGGTGGAGTCGATGATCTGGTCGATTCGTGGTAGCGGGAAGTGATCCTTTGGGAAGTGCTTATTCAAAGAGGTGAAGTCCACGCACATCCGCAGGATATCCGTGTCCTTTTTTGGTACCAGCACCGTGTTGGCGAGCCAAGTGCTTTCCTTTATCTCGCGTATAAATTTGGCGTCGAGGAGTCTATTGATCTCCATTCCGAGTGCCTTTGCCCTTGGTTCAGATAATCGCCGAATTTTTTGTTTGACTATCCTTGCGTCTGGGTTGACGTTGAGTGCGTGCTCGGCGAATTCCCTGGGAACTCCTGGCATGTCCGCTGGACACCAGGAAAAAATTTCCCAGTGCTCACGGAGGAATTCGACGAGCGCGAGTTCCTATGCGAGAGTCAAGTTGTTGGTGATGAGGGCCATCTTGGCGGGATCCGATGGGTGGACCTGAACTTTCTTTGTGTGCACCAATGAGTCGAAAGATAGATCGGGTGAACTTGGCTGGCTCAAGGGAGGAAGACTGTTGTCTATCGACTCCTTTAGTCTCGCGAGTTCTTCCTGCATGCCAAAGGATTGGGAAATTCTGTTGAATTCCCTGTCGCAACTGTCGGATCTCTCGAAGCTCCCATTGGCTGTGATGACGCCATTAGGACCTAGCATTTTCATCTGCAGGTAGGCGTAGTGTGGCACCTCCATGAACCTAGCGAACGCGACACGTCCGAGGATGCAGTGGTACTGTGAGGGCCAGTCGACGACCTCAAAGTCGATGCGCTCGTGCCGAAAGTTTTTCGGCTTGCCGAAGATGACATCGAGGTTGATTTTGCCAAGGGGATACACGCCCTTGCCTAGGACGATGCCGTGGAATGTTATGTCTGAGGCCTCTAAGCAAGTTAGAAAAATCCTCATTGCTCGCAAGGTACTAGCGAATATAAGGTTGATGCCGCTTTCGCCGTCCATGAAGACGCGGCTCATGTCGAAGCCTCCAATTTGCGCCTCAAGGACGAGGGTACAATGGCCTGGACGAGGTACTTGGGGTGGATGGTCTCGCTTGTCGAAGGTGACATAGGACTCGCTGCCGCTGAGGTACTCAGTGGTAGATGGTGGCGAGTTTGTGGCCAAGTTGACTTGGCGAGTGATGGCCTTCTGCACCCTATTCGAGGGGCGTCCCTTTTGGATCATCATGGTACCCATGGCACGTGGGTATGGTTCGCCTCCCTGGTGCTGGTCCGGTGCAGCTGCATTTGGGGGTAGTCCAGGTGGTGGTGGCGGACCTCCATGTGCCACGGCGCCTGGAGCGGCTCCGTAGCCCCTTTCAATTGCGTTACAATTCATCCGAACCTATCCCTCATGTAGTTTGAGGAACTCGCGGCTGTCCTTGAGGAGGTGGCTGGACTTCTTCTTTCTGTCATGCTTGTCGATGTAGAAGTGCACAGTGCATGGCCCAGACAGTTTGTCTTCAATGGATGTTGCGGGTGCCTCATCACGATTGCGGCGCTGCCACACTTGCATGGATTTTCCGGAGTCACGGTATCCACCGCTACGGTAGCCGCTGTTGCGGTTGTCGTCACGTTTGTCGGCGTAGCCGGTTGCGACCATGTTGACGTTGTCTCGGTCATCGTAGATGCGCATGCGGCACTTGCCTCTGCGGTCGCGTCTGCGCTCGAGCTTTGCCTCGTCGTCGGAGTGAGCACGAATTTTCACTGAATCTTCTCCATATGCCCAGCGATTCGTGATTTCCATCAGGTGGTGGATGGTTTTGGGCTTTGAGTGGCCTAGCTCCTCCCTGAGCTCTATGCGACGAACGCCACCATTGAATGCGTCAATCGCGCGATCCTCCGAGATGTTCTCTGCGGAGTTCTTGATGATGGACCACCTTTGGATGTAGGAGCGTAGCGATTCGCCCAATCTTTGCTAGCAGCATCTCAGCTCTTCGACTGATGCGGGCCGTTTATATGTGCCCTTGAAGTTGCGCATGAAGCTATAAACTAGCTCTTCCCAACTGCGAATGGATCCGCGTGGGAGATTGTTGAGCCATGCTCGGGCGGCACCTTGCAGCTATAGCTGTAAGCATTCCATGGCCGTGCTTCGACTTCCGCCATGGAGCCTGACGGAGGAGATGTGGTCCTCCAGCCAGATCTTCGGGTCCTGCTGACCGTATTCTCGACTGTTGTCGAAGCATTGAGCTCGCTGAGTGTGCCGATTGGTGGAGGGAACCACGACGCTGGAGCAATCGATGGTACCATCGGCTGGTCGGGCATGCGAAGCGTGCCCATCTGGCGAACTTGGAAGCGGAAGCTCCTGATCGCCAAGCTGATTCCGTCGCCCACGGACTGGAAAGCCGGGCGAGTGGCTGGCGTGTGGACGGTAAAGTCGAACGCGCCGAAGAGCTGGCGAATCTCCGTTGTTGCTGAGTTGTAGATCGCGGTTGATGGGGCCGAAGAAGACGCAACATCAGCACTCCCAATTCCCACAGACGGCACCAATTGACGAGGGTTTAACTCATCAATACCATATTGTTATGGACTTGGGTTTTGGAGAAGGAGGGAACGCTGGAGACATCTATCGACTAGCAAACAAGCACACAGGTGACTCGAAGATTTACCCAGGTTTAGGCCTCGTAGAGGTCCCTACTCCTGCTTGTTTGCTCGTGGAATTAACGAAGGAATCGAGGATTACAATGGTGCACAGATGCAATCGGGCAAGGGTTGTGAAAACTAGGGTTGCGTGTGTCCTCCTCGCTACCCCCTCCTAGCCTTTATATAGATAGGCTAGGTCTCGGGTAGCAGGTCGAGTCGGTTACAGGTTAGGGTTTTCCCCTTTGAACTTTCTATCTTTAGCTTCTTCTTGTTCTTCAAGCAATCGAGAATCTGTAGGTTACTCGAGTTCTTCATTTGGGCCTTGGCGACACCGCGGGACTCTATGTATTCAGGCCGTATATACCAAGCTCGAGTACTGTAGGGTATACTCATGTTAGTCGCCGTGCTCAAAACGCTTCTAAAGCTCCGATTCTAAACCATATAGGATGGCACACTGAACTGTGGAGTAGTGATTTTTCCTAGTAACAAAAACATTCTTAACATCATCGGAGGAATCCTCTGCAGGTGGGTCACCTAGCCGTGCATCGAGCACATAGGTCAACTGACCAGCGCTGAGGACAATCCTCAATCCACGGAACCAATCCATAAAGTTCCTTCCATTGTTTTTCAGCTTTTCTTTCTCAAGGAACGCATTAAAGTTGATGGAGGGGGTCTCCATGATCTACAACATATTTGCAAAGAGTTTACACTAAGTTTATGACAAATTGAGTTCAAATTTAATTCTTAAATTAACTAGGTGAACTCCCGCTCAAAATAAACATCCCTCAAGTTGCCTTAGTGATTACACGAACCAAATCCACTACACCAAGTCCGATCTTCACGAGAGAAGATGTAGTTTCAATGGCGAACAATCAACATGTTGATCATATCATTCATATGCCTCATGCTCTACCTTTCGGTATTCCGTGTTCCGAGACCATGTCTATACATGCTAGGATCATCAAGGTTAACCTTAGTATCCACATGTGCAAATATGGCTTGCACCCGTTGTATGCACACGTAGAATCTATCACACCCGATCATCACGAGATGCTTTGAAATGACAAGTCTTAGCAACGGTGCCTACTAAGGATGAACTCTTTATTAATTGATATTTTAGTGAGAGGGATCATATTATAATGATACCGTCGCGATCTAAGCAATAAAAGACGCAAAAATGATTAACATCACATGCAATTCATAATATGTGACATGATATGGCATTTCTTCTTGTGCCTTTGATCTCCATCCCCAAAGCACGGACATGATCTCCATCATCACCAGCATAGCATCAAGGTCAGTTGCACCACTTCATGGTTGTCCATCACTAATAGCAACTATTAAAACTACTTGGAATAAAGCTATTACATGATGAATAGACACGCAGATCTTAAACAGAATTTAATGACAACCATTAGGCTCCTACCGGTTGCCATAATACAATAAGGATCATTGCATACACATTGTGGCCATATCACATCGTGGCCATATCACATCACATGCCCCTGCAAAAACAAGTTAGACGCCTCTAATTTTCTTTGCATGTTTTACGTGGTTTGGGGCTTTCGTATAAGAACCGATCTTACCTACACACAAGAACCACAATGCCGATCCAAGTGTTGTCACATGCTAATTGTAAATTGAATCTTAACTATGGTGGGAGATACAGACACCTGCAAAGCCACTTGTGCAATGCAAGTTGCATGTCAAGCGTGGAGCAAGTCTCATGTGCGATGACATGTAAGGTTAGCCCGAGGCGCTTCATCCCACCATCCCACAAGATGCAAAGTACACGTGAAGACAACGACAACAAAAACAACAATGCCCACAAAACCATTGTGTTCTACTCGTGCAACAGATCTACGCATAGACACGACTCTGATACAACTGAAGGGTTTGTCGCAGGGAAAATAAAAACTTTCTACCGCAAGAACAAGCAAAACCAAGATCTAATCTAGGAAAAGCCAAGATCTAATCTACTAGATCAGTGCAATGCGATAGATCTGTACTAACCCTTGTATATCCGAAAGCCTTGTGCGAGATCGGATCACGTGGTTGATGTAGACGATCACTTGCCGATCTCAAGATCGAGTAGACGATCCTTCCAGCGCCGCGTTCCGGCAGCGCTTCCGCAGTTGGTCACACGTGCGGAGTCGATGTAGACCTTCCTCTCCCCGTTCTAGCAGGCAGCGGAGGTGGTATATCTCCACGAAATCCCAGCAGCATGACGGCGTGGTGGTGGTGGTGGAGAAGGATTTCTGCAGGGCTTCGCCTAAGCCGGAGCAGGAGGACGGTGATGGAGAGAGGGGGCCAGGGTTTGGGGTGGAAGGAGCAAGGGGAGAGGCGCCCCACCCCTCCTTTATATAGAGGGGGAGGCGGCCTAGGGCTGCCGCCTTGGGCCCTCTTTCTTGGTTTTCAAGTAAACCCTATGGAACCTTCTGGAACTTTCCAAAACACTCTGAAACCTTCTAGAATCTCCATATGAATACTCCGGAACATTTCCGAAACCCAGAAAATGATCTCCATTATATGAATCATATTCTTCGGAAAATTCTGTATCTCCTCGTGATGTCTCGGATCCAATCCGAGACTCTGAACAACATTCGGTCTCCAACGCATATTCCATATCTACCTAAAACAGCATCGAACCTTAAGTGTGTCACCCTACGGTTCGCGAATATGCAGACATGATCAAGACACCTCTCCAATAAATAACAATCAGCGGGATCTGGAGATCAATAATGGCTCGCACATACTCAACGATGACTTCGTGATCGATAGAACCATTATCATACGAAACCAATTCCCTTTGTCACACAATACTCTACTTATCAGAGGTTCGATCATCGGTATCTCCAAACCTTGTTCAACCTTGTTACCGATAAGTACTCTTTACCCGTTCGTGATATGTCATCCCTTGTGACCTAGTCACATGATTTCAAGCTATTTAGATGGCATTCCACCGAGAGGGACCAGAGCGTATCTATCCATCATATGGATGGACAAATCCCAGTCTTGATCCATGTGCCTCAACACATACTTTCAAAATACCTAATGCTACCTTTATAACCACCCAGTTACAAAGCGGCGTTTGATGTCATCAAAGCACTCATCTAGTGATGGCGATTAACAAAATCTCATGGTCGAAGGATTAGGTTACTATGTATCTGAAAGCTTATAGAAAAACAAACTTAATGACTTGATCTTATGCTGTGCTTAGTATGAGTGTGTGTCCATCACATCATTCTACTAATGATATGATCTTGTTATTAATAACATCTAATGTCCATGATCAGGAAACCATGATCATCTATTAATTAGCAAGCTAGTCTTAACAAGAGGCTTACTAGGGACTCTTTTATGTTTACAAAACACACAAGTATTAGTGTTTCCTAATAATACAATTATAGCATGGGATGTAAACATTCATCATAAACACAAAGATATAATAATAACCATTTTATTATTGCCTCTTAGGCATATATCCAACACCAATATATCGAGAATATGACCACAATTTTGAGGGGTTCAACTTCTTTCTAAAATTTGCATGCCGACAAAGTTGACCCTGCTTTGAAAAAAGAGAGACAAATAGGCAAAAGAACTGGGGACTCATGCATGGCGTCCTTTTTCTTGTGTTACCTGCCCTGAACAAATAAACATGAGTTTTCAAAACTTTTGAAGAAACTCGCTTCACAAAAATGGCCTACCATGTATAAGTATGAACAGGATTCGGGCCAACCGACCAAGCAAGGTCACGGACATATCCATGTTTATGGGAAGTCTGTAGTAGTACTACAAGAAAGTAGATGTGTGCATCTTGGCGTTCATAAACAGCTTTGTCAATGGGAGTTTCCAACTACAAGGAAAAGTAACAACTCCAATTTTCTAAGCGATGGAAATATTTTTTCTGTAAAAGAAAAGTACTCCACTTCCGTACTAGTACTACTATTCGAGAAGGGAGGTGGATCCTTCCCAAAAAAAGGAGGTAGCGCGAGAGCACCAGGAGTAGCAGTCAGAAGGCGGTGCGATATCAGAGCAAAGATATGATGGGCTGCTGACACGAGGTACAGGGTACACTCCACTAGTAGTAAATATATGGACCTACTAGTAGTAATATGCATGCAAAACAGGTGTGTTTTCTCTCACCTTCGCTGGCTCTCACCATCCATCCTCCATCAATCTCTTCTCTGCAGCCGTGGGTGCATAGTCCGATTTGTCTCTTCCTTGTCCATAGCGTGGCGCTGCGCACATGTGCCTTGGTACGGCACACTGATCTACTTCCAGCAACCGTTTTTTCCCAAAATTCATGCAATTTACTGGATTAATAATCATCTACACCAATACAAAAAGTCTCAAAAGTAATAATAATAATTACAAAAAGGTCCTCAGACCACATTGCGACGACTACAAACCCTAGTCGCTAATTGGAGTGTCGCTCCTTTAGGACCTAGGTACCCCGGTTCCAAAAAATAAATAAAGAATGCCAGTATCCCAATTTTCAGAAAAAGTGTACCATGCTTTCTTACAATTCCCAAGTTTTAGGATTTTTCAAGCGGGCATAGAAATGTTTTTCATTTTATTCATGTTTAATCTTCTTGCTTTTTGATGAGGTTGTTGTTATGTTAGTTGTTCTATAGTTCAAATGTTAGGTATTGTACATGCTGGTATAAAGCCGGCAATAGATGACGTGTCACTTTGTTATACCTAACACTCGGTTATACTATTGACCTAGCTCTCACACACTTGTAGAATATTAATTTTGACCTAATTCGACAAATCGACAGGAATTCCTATAAGTGGGTGAAATTAGCTAGAAAATTAAGCTTGAAAAATATAACATGTAATTTATAACATGAAAAATATAACATGAAAATTAAGCTTGAAAAATATAACATACTTTATGTACTATAGTAAATAAATGGCACATGCTATGAACTCTAAGCCATATTGATCGCACTTCTTTCCAAAAAATACTTTTACTTCTTTACCATGCATGCTAACATGCACCGACCTAGCTATACCAAAATATGGGCACACCATCATTATCTTGATGAAGACAGAGTATGTACATGACCTTGGTCATTTGGATTGAAACCCAAGAAAGTTCATACATAGTACATGATATAGTAGGCAATACCAGAAGTGTGAGTTTTTCAAGTACTTTTAGTGGTAGAAAAAGAAGAAAGAATACCCCCACCAATTTTTCGTACAAAGTGGACAATTATTTCTTATACTTCCTAAGTTTAAGTATTTTTCAAACATCCAAGCTAAAGCTTGTCAACACCCGGATTTTTAAGTCTAGATGCCTGTTATGCCATACATCGCAATTCAATGATTACCATTTTTGCGAGACATAATAGAAGTGGTACCACAGTACATCATCCATTACAAACCATAATAAAGGTCTTACAAATAAAGGATCTCATGATCCAGTCTTAATATTATCAAAGCAGCGGAAAGTAAACATAGTAGGCTTCATCTTCGGGCTCATGGGCAATGTTGATGATGGGAGATGATCCTAGTTGTCATAGAACTCCTGTTGTCCCTCTTCCGGGTAATCCTCCTCATAGCCTGGCCATGGGAATAACCAGGGACAAAGCCATGAGTACTCTTTAAGTACTCGCAAACTACCACAAGTATAAGTAAAAGTAAAGCTAGTAGGAATCATAAGCTCTAGGTTTGTTTACAAAAAGCCAGGTTTATTTCATAAAGCTTCAAGAGTAAAGACCTAATTTAGCTCTCTACATCACTTAAGTGGGAACTTAGATCTCATCTAACAACGGAACAGTATGGCCACTCCAACTGTCTATAACCGCGGACGCGGCTTTTCGAATAGTTTGACACTCTGCAGAGGTGGTACACTTTCACCTAACAATTCGATACATCCGTCAGGAATAACCCTGAATCATCATACTTAGTATGCGGATAATCAATCTTAACCTTTCAATTACACACCCTAGTATAGGCACCTCCCCTATGAGTTTGGCCTCCTAGCCATAGCCATCTGCCATCCTGGGTACTGCATAGGTGGAAATTCATCACGAGGTAGCCTCAGCTCAACCTCTTCCGCAAGGGAACCCATACTAAGACATATAAACTTCCAGACAAGCCCTGCCCAACTCAGGTATTGTGGTTGTACGGTAAAATTGGAATGGTATCGCATCCAAACATCTGACAATGGAACAGTATGGACACTCCGACTATCCATAACCACGGACGCGGCTATTCGAATAGTTTGACACTCTATAGAGGTGGTACACTTTCACCACAAAATTCGATACATCTGTCAGGGCTAACCCTGAATCATCATACTTAGTATGCAGATAATCAAACCTTACCTTTCCTTTACACACCCTAGTATAAGCACCTCTCCTATGAGCATGGCCTCCCAACCATGACCATCTGTCATCTTGGGGAGTGCATAGGTGGACAACATTGAGAGGTAGCCTTATCTCAAACCTCTCCTGTGAGGGAACTAATACTACTGCATATAAACATCCGGCTAAGCCTTACCCAATTTAGGTTTTGTGTTTGTACGGTAAAATTGGAATGGTATCACATCCGAACCCAACCATCAGTTTTGTAAAAGGGCTAAGGCTCATGCCTAACATTTTCATCATCATAAACCATTTTTGTTTTCTCAACACATGTCAAAACATCTCAATAGAATGACTCATCATTCCAAGGTTTTCACAATTCATTTTCACCAAGTATTCCCATCTAAAGTGACTCAAGTTTTAGTTTAACTCTAAACTACTAAGTTAAGAGTGTTCATGCTAATCTCAATCTCATGCCATAGAATGACATCTAAGGTTATCTAGATAGGTCAAGTTTTATACTTTTTATGCTACCTTCAAACAAGTAAAGAACTTTAATAAAGTAAAGAAAGTAAAAGCTTGGAAATAAAACTTGCGGTAGGTACTAGTCAAAGTGGTATAACTAAAGCATGCCTAATGCATCTTGCTTAGGTTATCTAAATTGCAAGGGTTAACTTGCATTGTTAATGATGGCTTGCTAGTATAATACTTGCAAGTGTTAGCTTGTCTTGGTTGGTGCAGTGGTTGAAGTTTTCTTCCTCCTCTTGTTGATAGAACTCTTCCTCCTCGGTCGGTACTATCGTCTATAAATATATACAGGATACACAATCACCAAACAATACTTAACTAGTCTACTTAGCACACTAAGGCACACAATTCATGATCTACTATCGTCACAAGCATCACAAGGTTTTATTAACTAGCTTCATTCTTTTTATTTGAGAAAAGTAATTTCTACTCATTGAAATTAACTAAGATTTAATATTCTCCAATTAAAATATGGGATCATGTGGACACATGCCATCACCACATATTCTAACATATGGGAATGTGATTTAAAGGTTCGATGACATTTTAATAAGTTTAAGTTTAATATTTAATGATTTAAAGTGACTAGAAATGCCTATAGAGCACTAATTTGGTACTAGTCCAAAGTCACTGCATGTAAACCTTAATATTATTACATATTCAGATAGGCGTGGTTAAATGTGATTTTTGAGAGTTGGAATCAACTCAAAAGCTATTATGGTTGATTTTATAAAAATGTTTGAATGTGAAATTAAATCCAACGGGCTTGGATAGATCTTTTTAGAAGCTTTACAACAAAATTGGAATCACTCAATTTTGACTTGCACAACTCTCTAAATTGATTTTTGAACCAATTGGAATCACCTATATTTGAATTAACTGGGTCGCACGTGAAATGAAGTGGGCCGACCCTGTGATGCTCAGCGGCGCAGAGGGCGGCTGTCAGGTTGGTCCCGCTTATCAGCGAGACTTAAAACCCGAAACGGTATCTAGCGATCTGGGCCACACGATTATAACGCGGATCAATGGCTCACAGTCGTCGTCGATGATGGACTCGTTGCCAGCGAGACCGAACCCTAAACGGACGATGGGGGTCTACTAGGGATGTACCAGGGCTCCAGCTAGTGCGGCGAGGCGGGCGATCGAACTGGACGATGACGGCGAACTCAGGCGAAGTAGCGGCAGGGGCTGCGGTGGATGGAATCGACGACATCGTCTCCTCCTCTCCAGCGGCCTCCTCCGGTGCAATTCTGACGAACGGCGGCTCGAGCGGCTCCGGCGAGAGAGGGGAAATGTTCGGGGGAGAGAGGGAAGTGGAATGGTGTGCAGGATGAGGCTAGGTGTGGCCTCCGAATATAGGCTCGACGGTGAGACCGAGAGGTGTGGGCGGTGCTCGTCGGTGATGACGGCACAGGGGGCTATCGGCGTGGGTGAGGTAGGCGGACGGTGGGCGGTTCCCTGGCGGTCAGCTATGGCGTAATGGCGTGGCTAGGGGCGGTGGCATTTGGTCGGGAGCGTCGCACGCTCTAGGAGATAGAGGCGGTGCTCGACAGTGATCACGGCGACTGTGGGTCGCCCGGCAGTGCACGACCGTGACTGGTGGGTTGCTAGGGTCGAGGCGGAGCGGCGTGCGCGGTATGGCGTCAAGGCGCGGTCTGCTGCGTGCTGGCGGCAATCGCGCTCTGGCGCACTCTAACTTGCTCGTAGAGAGAAAGGGCGGCGCTGCTGGGGAGTCGTCCAGGGGCTGGAGTTGATCAAGGGGTGGACCGTGGGTGGCGGTGAGATCACACCATGCTTCCTGGAGCGGCGGAGAGGGGCTATTGGTCTCCTGCACCTGGTGCACACTTGGCAGGCGAGCATGGCGTCGGGGCGGCATGGCACTAGCGCCAGGGGCTAGAGGTAAGGTTGGTTTTGGTCTGGTTGGACTTGGGGAGATAAGGATGATCAATGCACACCAAATGGCTCGACAAGATTAACTCCAAAACAGTAATCGTTAGGCCATAATGATTCTGCTAACCAGGTGTTCGATCAAATGGCCGCAAGAAACTTTTGTTTAAATTTTGGGCTGATTTTGTTGGAGTGGTGTAACTTATGCTTAGGCATCTAGGTGTGCTTTGGATTTAAAAATGGAGTTCATTTGAGTGGTTTTTGAATAAGTGTGATCTATACATATGAACTACATTCAATTTTCAATTGCCATTTAAATTTAGTGTTTGAAAGTTTTTGGGATGAAACAAAGTGGGCCTTGGTACATCACTACTTGTACTAGCAAGGCAAAGATCCACAACTGTTTATGTTAAGACTTGAGTTCTAGGAATATCCAAAGTAGGCTAGGTGATTAAAATGGCAAAAGTGACCATTTGCTTATTTTATTCTTTTTGATTTGTTTTTCTTTGGGATTTGCTTGGGAATGATCTAGATGATGTCTAATTCACCTTAGAATCATTTTACAACCAATGGATCACTCAAACATGGCAATTCAAAACAACTCCTAAATTATATGCACACACATATGAATGCTTAATGATTTTTAAATGGAAAAGTTTTTGTTAACCCTAAATTGGGTAGGTTTGATCTTGATTAACTTTGGATTAGAGTTTTGGGATGTTACAAACCTTCCCCCTTAAAAAAAATCTCGTCCAGAGATTTATGAAAGAAAACTAGGATCTAAATAGATCTGGAAACTTTGTCCTAATGTAATCTTCTCGCTCCCAAGTGGCTTCGTCTTTGGTATGGTTGCTCCATTGAATCTTGAGAAATTTGATACTTCTAGTCCTGGTGGTTCTGTAAGCTTCTTCCAAGATACAGATGGGCACTTCACGATATGTCAGGTCCTTGTTGATATCAACAGCTCGGTGATCGATGTTGTTGAAAACTTCGGTCTTCTCCGGCACTTTTAGGCATTTTCGAAGTAACGAGATATGGAACAAATTGTGGATGGCTGACATCTCCTCTGGTAGTTCTAGTTGATATATCTTGAAGGGCCCGATATATCTGGGGGCTAACTTTCCTTTCAGACTAAAGCGTTGCGTTCCCTTCAATGGCGAAACCTTGAGACATACAAAATCTTCGACATTGAAAGTCAGGTCTCTCCTTCTCTTGTCAGCATAACTCTTCTGTCTAGATTGAGCGGTCTTGACGTGCTCACGGACTTTGTGAACCTTTTCTTTGGCTTCCCGGAGAATGTCCTGTCCAAAGATCTAACTCTCTCCTACTAGCGACCAATTCAAAGGGGTGCGACACTTTCTTCCATATAGGAACTCAAATGGTGCAATCTGCAAACTGGCTTGGTAACTATTGTTATATGAGAATTCTGCGAAAGGCAGGCAGTCTTCCCATTTTGATCCATACTCTAACACACAAGCTCTCAACATATCCTCTAGGATTTGGTTGACTCTTTCAGTCTATCCATCGGTTTGCGGGTGATAAGCGGTGCTGAAATTCAACTTGGTTCCCAAACCTTCTTGGACTTTCTGCCAAAATGTCGAGGTAAATTGGGTTCCTCGATCTGATACTATGGTCTTGGGGGTTGCATGAAGACTAACAATTCTAGCAATGTACAACTCTGCTAGCTTCGAACTCTGGTAGGTTGTCTTGACAGGTATGAAGTGAGCTACCATGGACAGTCTATCAACGATGACCCAGATTGAGTCATTTCCCCTACTAGAAGTAGGCAAACCGGTGATAAAGTCCATTCTGATGGAATCCCATTTCCATTCCGGAATCTACAATGGTTGTAACAGTCCTGTGGGTCTCTAATGCTTTGCTTTGACTCTTTGACAGATGTCACACTTGGCGATGTAGCTCCCAATTTCTCTCTTCATCTTGTGCCACCAAAATTGCTCTTTCAAATCTTGATACACCTTCGTTCCTCCGGGGTGGATAGAATAAAGAGTATCATGAGCTTCCTGCATGATAACTTGCTTCAGCTCCGAATCTGCTGGCACACAGATACGACCTTCGTACCTTTCATGTACTAATACGATTCTTGATTCCGTCGATACTTGCATTTCCCTACTGGGCTTCCTTGATCTGACTGATCAAAGTGGGTTGAAGTTTAATGCTAGCTAAAAATCCTTTGCTAACTAGCTCAGTTATAAACTGCTCCAACTCCTCATGCAAACTTGGTTGCTTCTCCTTGATCATGGTGTTTAGCCTACACGGCAATCTACTAAGAGCATCCGCTACCACATTGGCTTTGCCGGGGTGATAGTGAATGTCAAGGTCATAGTCCTTGATTAACTCTATCCATCTCCTTTGCCTCATATTCAGCTCCTTCTGAGTTAAAATATACTTCAAGCTCTTGTGATCTAAGTAAATCTCACAGCGATTTCCCATAAGATAATGATGTCATGTCTTCAAGGCCAAAACTACGGCTGCTAACTCAAGATCATGGGTCGGATAGTTCTGCTCATGCTGCTTCAGTTGTCGAGATAGATAAGCGATGACTTTGCCTTCTTGCATCAATACACATCCGAGACCAATCTTGGATGCATTGCAATACACATCAAACTGCTTCTTGATATCTGGCATGATCAATATTGGGGCTAAAATCAATCTCTTCTTCAGTTCTTGGAAGCTGGCTTCACATTTGTCGGTCCATTCAAACTTCTTGTCCTTCTTCAACAATTGGCTCATGGGTCTGGCGATGCTCGAGAATCCTTCTACGAACTTGCGGTAATATCCCGCTAATCTGAGAAATGCACGGACTTGGGTTTGAGTGGTTGGGGCTTCCCATTCTTCGACATCTTTGATCTTGGCGGGATCAACAGAGACTCCTCCGGCAAACACAATATGTCCTAGGAATCCTACTTCATTCAGCCAAAACTCACATTTGCTGAACTTGGCATATAACCGATGCTCTCTCAGGGTTTTTAGAATGATTCTCAGATGTTGCTTATGCTCTTCTTCTGACTTGGAGTAGATAAGGATATCGTCGATAAACACAATGACAAACTTATCTAGGAAATTCATAAATATCTTATTCATGAGATTCATGAAATAAACAGGGGCATTGGTTAATCCAAAAGACATCACCGTATACTCGTATAAACCATAACGAGTAGTAAAGACAGTCTTCGGAATATCCGTTGCATGAATATTAAGTTGGTGATAACCAGTCCTAAGATCAATCTTTGAGAATACCTAGGCACTAGTCAACTGATCAAATAGATCCTCTATCTTTGGCAAAGGGTACTTGTTTTTGATGGTGACATCATTCAGCTTCCTATAATCGGTGCACAAACGGTTGCCTCCATCTTTCTTGTCGATGAATAACACGGGTGATCTCCATGGCGATGCGCTTGGTTGAATCAAGCCTATTGCTAACATAGCATCCAACTGCTTCTTCAACTCTACTAACTCTGAGGGGTTAATGCTATAGGGTCTGTGGGCTATGGGTCCGGTTCCGGGGATTTGTTCAAAAATGAACTCAATATCCCTATCCGGGGGCATACCTAGGAATTTATCTAGGAATACGTCGGGGTATTCACAGACTACTCTGACTTGGTCTATGGTGGGTAGGGCTAGACTCTTGTTGCACTTGAATTGACGAGGTGAGGTTTTAGATATATGCTCTACTATGACTCCAGAGCTACCGGTCATGGTGATGGCTTTCTTAGCACAGTCTATCATTCCTTTATGCTTTGACATCCAATCCATACCTAGTACTACTTCCAATCATTTGGTTCCAAGTACTATTAGATTAGCATAAAAATCTATCCCATGTATTCTGATAGGCACAGCTTTGCAAATTTTTCTAGCTTTTGTAGTTGAACCCGGGATTTGAACTATCATGACATGCTTCAAGTTGGTTGGGTGGATCTTACTAGTGCATGCAAATTCTTCGGTGACAAAAGAATGCAATGAACCCGAATGAAACAACACCCTTGCTAAAACTGAGTCGACAGAAAACATACCCGGCACTACATCTGGCGCTTCTTGGGCTTCTTCGGTGTTCATGTGGAAGAGACGGCCGTTGAGGTTGTGAGGGTTCCTTGGGGCAAATATTCTTCCTGGTTGAACACGACGCTGCTGTTGAGCAGGGGCATTCACATTGGCAGTGGCGGCAGTCTTCTTGGGGAACTCATTGGAATAGTGACCCTTCACTTCACACTCGAAACAAGTGATCTGCGACTTGTCTTTAGCTGCGACGGGCACAACATTGCTTCCAGTTCTAGGTGTAGTGTTATTGTTGTTGTTGTTGTTGTTGCTCTTGGGAGGTGAATTGTTGGAATTGCTGGTGTTGCCGGGGTTGTTGTTGTTTCCTCCGGACTTCACATTACCCCTGCTACGGTTGGGGTAGCTTGGGCGGGACATTGGGGGTCGGTTGTTTCTTGGTGCATACCCTGCAGATGGGTTGGGATGGTACTTCTGGTGACTGTTGGATCTAGCTTGGTGCATCATACGACGTTTGCAGTTATCGTTTGCCTGGTTAATCTTCCCTTCCATCTGAATGGCAGAGTCGACTAGCTCTTTAAGATCCTCGAAGCGGATGTTGATGAGGACAGTCTGCATCTCATCGTGCAGTCCGTTCAGGAATCTCTCCTTCTTCTTGGCCTCCGTATTGATCTCATCAGGTGCATACCTGGCAAGCGACAGGAATCTATCATGGTACTCCACCACGGTCATTCTACCTTGGTTCAACTCTCTGAATTCATCCCTGATACGTCCATTTTACATCACTGTTCTATGTCTTAATTCACTATTATTCATTGATATATTTCGTATTGAGCGGTGATACTTATGTTATTTCATCTGTTTTTGCATGGTTGATGACTTTTGTAGCATGAACCACTGCAGTCAGGATTCTGATGGAAAAGGTGTTGTTTGGAGGCAAAATTCGCGAAGATCAGAAAATCCGGGAAAATATACGGAAAATCCTATTTTTCCAGAAGACTAAGGATGCTAGAAGATGGAGTGAAAGTGGGGTATAGGGGGCCCACACCACCCCATGGCACGGGCAGGCCTAGGCCACGCCTAGAGGTGGTGTGGCCACCCCGGCCCACTCCAGCATCTCCCCTCTAGCGTATATCATCCTCCCGAAACACTAAGACTCGGGGAGCGACCACAGAAAGATCTCTCTGGCAGACAGATTTCTGCTGGGGGAATTCCATCCCGGAGAGGGGAGATCGTCGCCATCAACACCACCATCAAGATGGACTTCATCGGGATCATCATCATCATCACCACCACCATCATCACCATCAGCACTCTCATCACCATCTCCATATTGTTGTAACAATTGAGTTGAATCTTGCATAGTTCATAGGGAAAACTTTCCCGGTGTTGATTACTCTTTGTAGTTGATGCTATTGAGTGACCCATTGAATTATTTTTTATGTTCAGATTGTTATACATCATTATTCCATCTCTGATCATGATCCATATGATGTCTTGTGAGTAGTTCGTTTTGTTCTTGAGGACATGGGAGAAGTCTTGTTGTTAGTAGTGGAGTTGCGTTGAGAAAGATTCAATAGATTGTTATTTAAGTTGTGGTGTACTTCTTCTAGTGGTGTCATGTGAACGTCGACTACATGACACTTCACCTATATGGGCCTAGGGGAATGCATTGTGTATTTGGCTACTAATCGTAGGGGTTGCCGGAGTGACAGAAACTTGAACCCCCGTTAGGAAACCATTGCACAAGGGACGTAAGGGTCTTAGAGTTTAAAGCTATGGTTAGGTCTCTACCTTAATTACTTTCTTGTACTTACAGATGTTTGCAAGGGGTATAATCACAAGTATGTATTAGTCTTGGATGGGGCGGTACATTAGCACAGGTTCACCCACACAACACTTAGCAAGCTAGAGAAGATTAATCAGCTATATGAAGCGAAAGCACTTGGCAGTCTTCCCATGTGTCCTCGAGAACGTTTGGTCATCTTAAGAAATACAACCGGCTTGT
Organism: Avena eriantha; assembly: GCA_910589775.1. Taxonomy (NCBI): domain Eukaryota; kingdom Viridiplantae; phylum Streptophyta; class Magnoliopsida; order Poales; family Poaceae; genus Avena; species Avena eriantha. The sequence continues at coordinate 516,756,665 of OU342743.1, read as the reverse complement.
CCTTTGCTGCATAAAGGATTGGGCCACTTGCTGCATTTATTACTACTGTCTTTTATTTACTCGTACTTTGTTTACTTGCTTTATCGAAAACCCCTAAAAATCCGTTTGCTATGTATTTGCAGAGAATTCCTGATCCATACCACTAGCCAGCACCTTCTGCTCCTCGTTGGGTTTGACACTCTTACTTATCGAAAATACTGCGATACACCCCCTATACTTGTGGGTCATCAAGCCTATTTTCTGGCGCCGTTGCCGGGGAGTGAAGCGCTATTGGAGAGTGGAACTGGTAAAGGAAACTTCTACTTTGAGTATTGTTTACTCCTGTTAGTTTCTTTATTTTCGTTATGGATAATTCACTGAGTTTTTATTTGGTAATGCTACTACCACTTCTAAGCTAGTAGATAAGCCACCACCTGCTGAGAATGATGTTTTCAAAGTACCGACAAGAACTATTGATCGTGTTATGGATAACTACTATGTTGGGGATGGAATTGTCCATCCCGGTGATCATTTAGTCTTTATACACGAATTATGCTGGTTGTTCAAGTGTGCAGGTATTACTACAGATCAAGTTAAGAAGAAGTTATTCTCATTATCACTAAAAGGAAGAGCTGAGGAATGGTATAAGCTGCTGAAAAATGGTCAAGCTTTGGAATGGGAGGAAATAGTGCCTCTCTTTTATTCAAAGTTTTATCCTCCTAGTGAGATTCATAAAGATCGGAATCAAATATACAACTTTTGGCCTCTTGATGCTGAGAGTACAGCTCAAGCTTGGGGGAGATTGAAGTTACTAATGCTCAAATGTCCCATTCATGAGCTCCCCAACAATATTATTATCAACAACTTTTATGCAAGGCTCCCTCTACATGATAAAGATTTATTGGACGCTTCTTGTGCTGGATCATTCACTCGTATGGAAGAAGAAGCTAAATGGGACCTTCTAGACCGTATTCAAGACAATGCTGAAGCTTGGGAGAATGACAAAGGCAGAAAGTCAGGTATAAATTATGATTATGAATGCATTGAATCTTTTATGGGAACTGATGACTTTCAAAATATTAAAAATGCTTATGGTCTAGGCTCTCAAGCTATTGCTTCTTATTTTAAGGCTTTTGCTTCTTATATTGAAGTGCCTAAAAAGAAGTGGAATAAGTATCATGAACCTTATAAAGATATTGCTAAGAGTGTTCCTGCAAGAAGTACTGAAGTTTATACTGCTAATCATGTTTTAGTTGAACCTTATATTGAGAAAATGCCTTTCCCAGTTAAGATAAGGGAACATTCTATGATAGCTAGTATGGTTAATGAAAGTATGAATAAAGTTGTTGAACCTGATAAAAAAATGGTTGATGAACCTATAATAGCAAATGTGAAAGACTTTGTCACCAAGTATGAAGAAGAGGGACACGCTATCCTTTGTAAGGATACCTCTAATATTGTTTCACATAGTAGTGTTATGAGAGCTAGTATTCCTGTGTTTTCTGTTAGAATAAGTGATCATCACTATGATGGTCCTTGTGATAGCTATATTGTTAAGTTTATGCATGATACTGAAAGTTATTATGAAAGAGGGAAAAGTGTTCTTATGGATCTCAATAATATCAAGTTTCCTCGTTTTATGCTGAAAGTTTTTATGTTGCGCTTCTTTTGCCTTCTTATGCAAGTTGCCTCTGGTTTCAACAACTTGTTTGTTTATAAAATCCCCTTGCATTGGAAGTGGGTTAGACTTAAATATGTGTGTTTCTTCTTCTTAATGCTCTCTTTCACTTCAATTCATATCCCGATGAGAGCTTCTTTAAAATTATCATGCCCATCTTTATGGCTATAAAGAAAGAGCTTTATGGGAGACAACCCAATTTGTTTTTGCTTTCAGTTTGTTTTTGTTTCTTTGAGTCTTGGAAGTTATTACTTCGGTAATAACCGCTCCTTATCCATTTTGTTTGGTTTTTGTGTCAAGATCAACCTCTAATGTGAGAGAAGTAATATTTGGGGAAGTTGCTGTCCCGAAACAGATTTTTGTGCTTCACCGTAAACATTCGTGAGAGATCTCTGTATGTCTGATTGAGCTGTAATTTTTTGTGCTTCTGCCCCAGGTTGTTATTTAACTTTCGTTAGTTTTGCACTTTTTGATTTGAGCAACAGAAGATTTTCGAAAAAATTTATCTTTACCTGCTGGTCTGTTTTGACAGATTTTGCCACTCTTGCATTTGCTTCTTTATTCGATTTCCTTCTTGAATTCTTTTTGGATTTTCAGAAGGAGTTGCTACAGTAGCTTATGTTTTTATGGTTTTCAGTTGAAGTTGGACTCAAAAGGTTTTATCACTTCACTTATACTAATGTTGCTAATAAGAACTGTGTGAAGTTTTGTGTGAAAGAAATTTCCAGGAAGTGGAGATAATGGTGTAATAAGGAAGAGAAAGGTTTTATGACTCCAATAATAAGAGTATGAAGATGAATATATTGATGTTATTCAAGTGATGACTCCGGAAGAATCTACTAGATACCAAATTCAGAGACCTGCAGAGTCCGTTTCCAACTAGGTAATAGTTCTGGTAAAAAAAGTTCCGCGAAAATACTATCCAACTATATTTTTGCAGTTTTTAGTTAATAAGGAAAGCTACGAAGCGAAAAAGGGACGGAAACAGAGCCAGGGTGGCTCACACCAGCCTGTGGCGCGGGCTCTCCCCTGGCCGCGCCACCAGGTGGTGAGTCCACCCAGGACCCCGCCTCTGACCCGTTTTCTCCCAGTACCTTCCTTTTGATATGAAACTTCGTAATATATAACCCCCCGGATCCCCCGAGGTTCGTATATTGTGTTTTTGTCATGTTTTTCTTTCGATCTGTTTCTACCAAGACATACTCTTCGAAATCTTAGAAGCACAATGGTGTCTGCCAAGGATAAAGGGAAGGAGCCTATGGAGGAAGACCTCCAAGACCCCGGGAAGGAGAAGGAGATCAAGAGTGAAGGTGAAGAGGAGCAAGGCCAACATCCGCATAACATTGCAAGCATTGGAGTGGTGGAAAATCCATCCATTGGAGGGAAGCCTCCTCATCACCGTTCAGATCCCTGGCCACTTCCCCCACGCACCAAGAAGCCTTTCCATACCCTTATCCATGAGCATCAATACCAGAATATGGCCAAAGGGAAATTACCCTCCAATTGGGATTTGCCTCATTCTAGCCATGCAGGAAAAGAAGACTTCAAGGAGGAAGAGTAGGGAAAGAATAGCAAGAGCCGGAATTCTCAAGACGACATGACCATGAGCCGCATTGAGCAAAACTCACAGCTTATTCGTACTCTGACCTTCGAGATTGAGGACTTGGAGAAACTGATCAAAGAGCTCATCAAAAGGATACCATCACCACCTAAGGAGTAATTCGTCATCAGGTTTGGCATCCCCTTGGTTTGTTCCAAGCTTGGGGGAGTGCCGCGGTATCACATCACTATCTCCTATCTTTTTACCTTATTAGTAGAGTCATATCATGGATAGTAGAGTTATTATGTAGTATGGTTTGCATTATGGAAGTGTCCCCTCTCTCGTTATATATGTATCCCTTGGTATGACTTTCCGTTATGGAGTATTAATGAGAAGTTCTATCATTCACTCTTTTGCATAGCTTATATTAGTTTTCAATTCGTGGTTATATGATTGATCTTGTTGTTAGTATTGGTATCACTTTGGGATCATTGAGTTAATTTAGTTGGTTTTGGCAAACCTGGCTCGGTCAGTAGAAACACCTTTTTGAGAGTTGAAAAGAAAAAGATAGAAGTACTCTAAAGAAAAATAATTTCATCATCTTTCTTTCTTGATTTGCTCAGAAGTCTAGTATTCTCTAGTTAAGATCTTTTGTGCTTCCAAGGAAGATTGCATGTTTGTTTTTATCACTTGTATGTTTGTTTGTTTCCTTCAACTCTTATACTTGCTACCGAGCCTTGCTAGCCAAAAACCTGTACTGAGAGGGAATTCTTCTCGTGCATCCACTCCTTTAAACCAAAACCTTTGCCATTTGCGTCCACCATACCTACCTAGTAGCATTATTGATATTCCAAGTAAATTCTTGTTTTGTCTACCTCCCAAATTAAACTTGTTATGTGAAAATTAGTGATTAAAGCTCTCACGAACTTGATGGCACACTTTACTTTCTTGCATTTAATAAACTTGAACCATTGTGCTCACCTATGTTGCGTATATGCTTGCGCTTTGTAAGTTGTGAATTAGCAGAACCATGCTGTCATGGGGAACGCTTTCAACATTGCACTGGTACTTTGTACCAAGTTGATATCATGTTCTTTTGTCTATGGATGTCGTCGGTGTGAAATGAAAGGGGAGCTTGTAAGTCCATGGAGTTATGCATGTGTGTTAGAGAAACGCTTGGGCCGCTGGTCTAATCCATGCTGACATGGTGGAAACCTGCAGCGTAACCATAACGAGTATCTATGAAGCATTCTTCTTATAAAAAAGAGATAGAGATTGAGAAAAACAGAAAAGAAAAAGAGAGATATTATGAAAAGAGGAAAGAGAGAAAAAAGCACCATATTCCCATGGTAAATAAGAAGATTGTTGAGATGCTTGTTGTCTGCTTGCCTTGTCATTTTGATATGGGGATTCTTCCGTATCATCGGGCAAGGGGTACCCTGTTGGCGGTTCTCTATGATACACATATGCTTATGATGATAAGAACTTACCGGTGACTAAACTTGAGTAGCATGAGGAGCAGCCCTCGTATTCAAGGGACATGAGATTCTCAACTTACAACTTGTCAATGCATATCCTCATTTTTTATCACTTTAACCTTAATAACCTAAAGATGCCTATGATAGGGGCAATGAGAGCTTAAAGTTAGTAAGTATCATATTTTTTGGGAGCTCTTTATGAGACTTGCAATCCCTGCTTCCCTCTTTGAAGGGTCTTTTCTTTTGCTATGTAGTAGAGTCAGTAACCCTATTCCCTTCTATCTCAGCAAGTATTTTGAGTTGATGTGTTTCATTCATTCATATGATGATTTATTCAATCATGTTTCTTATGTTCCTTGTTTTGCACATTGCTCTTATCTTGATTTTACTACTTTGAAAGCTTTCATTGAAAACCAGCTATTTGTGAACTCCAGCAAATTATCAACTATTCTTCGACCAAGAGCTAAGTTTGCCATTACCAATTATGATTCACTTTATGTGTATTTATTGTGCTTCCTTTACTCATTGCAAGTTGAGTTATATAATAGTGAGTTGTCTTCTATTATGATCTATGTATTTGATGAATGTGATGCTTCTTGTTTGTATTCTTTTATCGACTCTTCACTCCATAAACCTGAGGCCGTGTTTATTGAGCTCAGTTTCGCTTGGGGACAAGCGAAGTCTAAGCTTGGGGGGAGTTGATACGTCCATTTTGCATCACTATTCTATGTCTTAATTCACTATTATTCATTGATATATTTCGTATTGAGAGGTGATACTTATATTATTTCATCTGTTTTTGCATGGTTGATGACTTTTGGAGCATGGACCGCTGTAGTCAGGATTCTGATGGATAAGGTGTCGTTTGGAGGCAAAATTCGCGAAGATCATAAAATCCGAGAAAATATATGGAAAATCCTATTTTTCCAGAAGACTAAGGATGCCAGGAGATGGAGAGGAAGTGGGCCACAGGGGGCCCACACCACCCCATGGCGCGGGCAGGCCTAGGCCGCGCCTGGAGGTGGTGTGGCCGCCCTGGCCCACTCCATCCTCTCCCCTCTAGCGTATATCATCCTCCCAAAACCCTAAGACTCGGGGAGCGACCATAGAAAGATTCCGCCGCCTCTGCGGGGCGGAAAACACCGAGAGAGAAAGATCTCGCCAGCAGACAGATTTCTGCTGGGGGAATTCCTTCCCGGAGAGGGGAGATCGTCACCATCAACACCACCATCAAGCTGGAATTCATCGGGATCATCATCATCACCACCATCATCATCATCAGCACCCTCATAACCATCTCCATATTGCTGTAACAATTGAGTTGAATCTTGCATAGTTCATAGGGGACACTTTCCCGGTGTTGATTACTCTTTGTAGTTGATGCTATTGAGTGAACCATTGAATTATTGTTTATGTTCAGATTGTTATACATCATTATTCCATCTCTGATCATGATCCATATGATGTCTTGTGAGTAGTTTGTTTTGTTCTTGAGGATATGGGAGAAGTCTTGTTCTTAGTAGTGGAGTTGCGTTGAGAAAGATTCAATAGATTGTTATTTAAGTTGTCGTGTACTTCTTCTAGTGGTGTCATGTGAACGTCGACTACATGACACTTCACCTATATGGGCCTAGGGAATGCATTGTGTATTTGGCTACTAATCGTAGGGGTTGCCGGAGTGACAGAAACCTGAACCCCCGTTAGGAAACCATTGCACAAGGGACGTAAGGGTCTTAGAGTTTAAAGCTATGGTTAGGTTTCTACCTTAATTACTTTCTTGTACTTACGGATGTTTGCAAGGGGTATAATCACAAGTATGTATTAGTCTTGGATAGGGTGGTACATTAGCACAGGTTCACCCACACAACACTTACCAAGCTAGAGAAGATTAATCAGCTATATGAAGCGAAAGCACTTGGCAGTCTTCCCATGTGTCCTCGAGAACGTTTGGTCATCTTAATAAATACAAGTGGCTTGTCCTTTGCTGCATAAAGGATTGGGCCACTTGCTGCATTTATTCCTACTGTCTTTTATTTACTCGTATTTTGTTTACTTGCTTTATCGAAAACCCCTAAAAATCCGTTTGCTAAGTATTTGCAGAGAATTCCTCATCCATACCACTAGCCAGCACCTTCTGCTCCTCGTTGGGTTCGACACTCTTACTTATCGAAAATACTGTGATACACCCCCTATACTAGTGGGTCATCAATCCCTCATTCTGGTGACTAGGCCCTGCGGCACATGGGTGCGGCTGAACTTGATTTTGAAGGCTTCCCATGTCATCACTTGACCATGGTTCATCAGGCGGATGCTGTTCCACTAGGCTCTTGCATCTCCTACCAAATAGTGGGTGGCAACGAGAACTTTCTCGTTGTCATCAACTCTGGCTATTTCCAAATTGTTCTCCATCGTCTGCAACCAGTCATCATCATCTAATGGGTTCTCCGAAGTGCTAAAGATTGGGGGATTGGTATTCTGGAAATTTTTCCGCTTGGATCCTTGATGATCCTGATTTCCATGCCATTGGTTGTTTCGGGCCATCTAGGCTATTTTCTTTAGTGTTGCTAAGTTGGCCTGGCGCTCTACCCTGCTTGCTTCACAGTCTGCCACTAACATCTGCATAATCTGCAGCATTGGGTCTTGCGATGAGCTGCTCCCTCCGGGGTTTCCACGATTCATCTGAAGATTGAGATAGATAAAGGGGTAAGAGGGAAAGTCCTAAGGTTCATGGTTTTGGTTTCAGAGCTAAAACTTTGAGTTTGACTCATGTTTTGCAACTGACTTCATTTCATTCATTCAAACAAGCACACGATACAAACACACACACACCACAACAAGGAAAATAGATGGTTTTAAGAACCATTATGCAAGCTACGATACATTGTGACCGATACATCTCATGCTACGACAGTGCTCTAGTGCATCTACTCATCGTCGATGAAGTCGGAGTCATCATCATCAGTGCAGAAGTCCACGGCATGCTCTTCCAGAAAGTCATCATCATTGCTGAGGTAAGAGTCCAGATCTCCCTGGATGTCTCCACCTTCCTCTTCTTCTTCCTTTGCTGCAAGTTGACCTTCTTGATCCTTGATGGTCTTCTCGAGGTTGGCCACCTTCTTGCGAAGACGGTCAATGGTGCAATCCTTATTTTCACGCTGGCGGCGAAGAGACTGACGATCCTTGACAAGCAGTGAGAAAGTCGGGTCCTTCTGGGCGGCAATGGCAAGGTTGTGGTTGGCGAACTCCCTAGCATTGTCCAATTCCTTCTAGCGGTCGTACAGCAGGAAGTCAAGGTTCTCCACTTGACGCTTCAACTCCGGGTGACTTGGCATCTCCATTGGCATTCCCATGAAGTCACGCCTTGCATAGTGAACAAAGCGGGTTCCTTGGATTTGGTTGACACTGAGGGCACATAGACGTGGGAGAGCTTTCATGCATTCCCCTGGCTAATCCATCTAGCCAGTTGTTCTCTCTTACGGAGAACTGGATTCTCCCGGACGTTGGTGCTTCTATGCTTCCTCGAAGATCAGCGGTGACTAGCCATTGTAAATCTCTTCCTGGGGTCCAAGAAGTTGAGCTCCAAAAAACTCCGGATGTGGGCGTCCCAATAACTCAGATAGTGAATCAAGATCCCTCTTGAAGATCAGTTGGCCTCCATTGACCAACTGGTAGAACTTGCTGAACTAAGTCTCCATCTACAAGAATTAAGGATGAGGAAGTTAGTGAAGTGATCAAGTGTGTCAAATTTTATGTACTAATGTAAAAATTGGAGGAACATGAATTTTTGAGAAAGAAGAAATTCCCAAAGGTAAGAGAGGAAATAGTTTTTCATAAATACTCACTTTGGTTTTGAAATTAAGTTTTTGTTCGGATATCCATTGTAACTAGGGTCTCCTATGGTCAGGATGGCTCTGATACCAACTTGTCAACACCCGGATTTTTAATCCCAGATGCCTGTTATGTCATACATCGCTATCCCAGGATTACCATTTTTGCGAGACATAACAGATTGTATATCACAGTACATCATCCATTACAAACCATAATAAGGTCTTACACGAATAGAGGACCTCATGATCTAGTCTTAATACAACAAGCAGCGGAATAAATAATAGGCATAGTGGTGGGGTCCATCTTCAGGGGCACATGCAATGCTGGCAATGGAAGATAGTCCTAGTTATCATAGTCGTCCTGCTGTCCTTCATCTTGGTAGTCTCCTTCATAGTCTGGCCATAGTAATATCCAGGGACAAAAGCCATGAGTACTCTTTAAGTACTCGCAAACTATCACTAACAAGTAAGGTAGTTCTAGTGGGAAAAGCTAATTATAGGTTTATTTGTAAAGTTAAGTTTGAAACCTAAGCTGAGTTCAGAAACAAAGAAAGATAAAATAAAGTTCTAGAATCATTTAAGTTAGGAAACTAGTGTCATAGTCACAACTCTGTTGTGGTCCAGTCAAGATTCATCATTTATATCATAAGTCATTTTGAAAACATCTCACAACGGAATAGTATGGCCACTCCAACTGTCCATAACCGCGGACGCGGCTATTCGAATAGTTTGACACTCTACAGAGGTGGTACACTTTCACCACAAAATTCGATACATCTGTCAGGGATAACCCTGAATCATCATACTTAGTATGCAGATAATCAAACCTAACCTTTCCTTTACACACCCTAGTATAAGCACCTCTCTTATGAGCATGGCCTCCCAAACATGACCATCTATCATCTTGGGCACTACATAGGTGGACAGCATTGAGAGGTAACCTCAGCTCAAACCTCTCCCGCAAGGGAACTAATACTAATGCATATAAACTTCCGGCTAAGCCTTACCCAATACAGGTATTGTGGTTGTACGGTAAAATTGGAATAGTATCGCATCCGAACCCAACCATCAATTTTGTAAAAGGGCTAAGGCTCATGCCTCCACATTTTCATCATCATAAACAATCTGTGTTTCTCAACACATGTCAAAACATCTCAATAGAATGACTCATCATTCCAAGGTTTTCACAATTCATTTTCACCAAGTATTCCCATCTAAAGTGACTCATGTTTTAGTTTAACTCTAAACTACTAAGTTAAGAGTGTTCACTAAGGTGGGATGCTTATCTCAATCTCATGCCATAGAATGACATCTAAGGTTATCTAGATAGGTCAATTTTATACTTTTTATGCTACCTTCAAACAAGTAAAGAACTTTAATAAAGTAAAGAAAGTAAAAGCTTGGAAATAAAACTTGGGGTAGGTACTAGTCAAAGTGGTATAACTAAAGCATGCCTAATGCATCTTGCTTAAGTTATCTAACTTGCAAGGGTTAACTTGCATTGTTAATGATGGCTTGCTAGTATAATACTTGCAAGTGTTAGCTTACCTTGGTTGGTGCAATGGTTGAAGTTTTCTTCCTCCTCTTCTTGATAGAACTCTTCCTCCTCGAAAGCTTGGTCGGTACTATCGTCTATAAATACATACGGGATACACCATCACCAAACAAGACTTAACTAGTCTACTTAGCACACTAAGGTACACATTTGATGATCTACTATCATCACAAGCGTCACAAGGTTTTATTAACTTGCTTCATTCTTTTTATTTGAGAAAAGTAATTTCTACTCATTGAAATTAACTAAGATTTAATATTCTCCAATTAAAATATGGGATCATGTGGACACATGTCATCACCACATATTCTAACATATGGGAATGTGATTTAAAGGTTGGATCACATTTTAATAAGTTTAAGTTTAATATTTAATGATTTAAAGTGACTAGAAATGCCTATATAGCACTAATTTGGTACTAGTCCAAAGTCACTGCATGTAAACCGTAATATTATTACGTATTCAGATAGGCATGGTTAAATGTGATTTTGAGAGTTGGAATCAACTCAAAAGCTATTATGATTGATTCTATAAAAATGTTCGAATATGCAATTTCTTCTCTCTTGTTATTTTTACTAGGAGAGATCTCTGACTCTAAATGAATTAAATCCAACGGGCTTGGATAGATCATTTCAGAAGCTTTCCAACAAAATTGGAATCACTCAATTTTGACTTGCACAACTGTCTGAATTGATTTTTGAACCAAGGGATAGAATTGAGTTTAAACTTAAATAGAAAACCTATATTAGAATTAACTGGGTCACGCGGGAAATGAAATGGGCTGGCCCAGTGAGGCTCAGCGGCATAGAGGGCGGCTAACAGGTGGGTCCCACTTGTCAGCGAGACTTAAAACCCGAAACGGTATCTAGCGATCTGGACCACACGATTATAACATGGATCAACAGCTCACAGTCGTCGTCGACGACGGACTCATCGCCAGTGAGACCAAACCCTAAATAGACGGTGGGGGTCTACTAGGGACGTACCAGGGATCCAGCTAATGCGGCGAGGCGGGCAATCGAACTGGACGGCAACGGCGAACTCAGGCGAAGTAGTGGCAGGGGCTGCGGTGGACGGAATCGACGACAGCTTCTCCTCCTCTCCAGCAGTCTCCTCTGGTGCAATTCCGGCGAACGGCAGCTCAAGCGGCTCCGGCGAGAGAGGGGAAATGTTCGGGGGGGAGAGGGGAGTGGAATGTTGAGCATAATGAGGCTGGGGGTGGCCTCCTTATATAGGCTCGACGGTGAGACCGAGAGGTGTGGGCGGAGCTCGTTGGTGATGATGGCATAGGGGCTATCGGCGTGGGCGAGGTAGGAGGATGGTGGGCGGTTCCCTGGCGGTCAGCTACGGTGCAATGGCGCGGCTAGGGGCGGTGGCATTTGGTCGGGAGCATCACGCGCTCTAGGATACAGAGGCTGTGCTCGATAGCGATCATGGTGACTCTGGGTCGTGCGGCGGTGCACGACCGTGTCTGGTGGGTTGCTGGGGTCGAGGCGGAGCGGCATGCGCGGTATGGCGTCAAGGCGCGGTCTGCTGTGTGCTGGCGGCAATCGTGCTCTGGCGCGCTCTGGCTTGCTCGCAGAGAGAAAGGGCGGCGCTGCTGGGGAGTGGTCCAGCGTCGGGGGTTGATCAAGCGGTGAGGTCACGATGTGCTTCCTGGAGCGGCAGAGAGGGGCTGGCGGTCTCCTGCGCTTGGTGCACACTGGGCCGGCGAGCATGGCGTTGGGGCGGCATGGCACTAGCACCAGGGGCTAGAGGTAGGGTTGGTTTTGGTCTGGTTGGACTTGGGGGAGACAAGGATGATCAATTCACACCAAATGGCTCGACAAGATTAACCCCAAAACAGTAATAGTTAGGCCATAATGATTCTGCTAACCAGGTGTTCGATCAAATGGCCGCAAGAAACTTTTGTTTGAATTTTGGGCTAATTTTTGGTGGAGTGATGTAACTTATGCTGAGGCATCTAGGTGTGCTTTGGATTTAAAAATGGAGTTCATTTGAGTGGTTTTTGAATAAGTGTGATCTATACATATGAACTACATTCAATTTTCAATTGCCATTTAAATTTAGTGTTTGAAAGTTTTTGGGATGAAACAAAGTGGGCTTTGGTACATCACTACTTGTACTAGCAAGGGGTGCAAAGATCAACAATTGTTTCTGTTAAGACTTGAGTTCTAGGAATATCCAAAGTATGCTAGGTGATTAAAATGGCAAAAGTGACCATTTGCTTATTTTATTCTTTTTGATTTGTTTTTCTTTGGGATTTTCTTGGGAATGATCTAGATGATGTTTAATTCACATTAGAATCATTTTACAACCAATGAATTACTCAAACATGGCATTTCAAAACAACTCCTAAATTATATGCACACACATATGAATGCTTACTGATTTTTAAATGGAAAAGTTTTTGTTAACCCTAAATTGGGTAGGTTTGATCTTGATTAACTTTGGATTAGAGTTTTGGGATGTTACATCATCAGTCTTGCAATGCTCGAGAATCCTTCAACGAACTTGCGGTAGTATCCGGCTAATCCAAGAAATGCGAGGACTTCTATTTGGGTGGTTGGGGCTTTCCATTCTTCAACATCTTTGATCTTGGCAGGATCGACCATGACTCCTCCTGCCGACAGGATATGGCCTAAGAATCCTACTTTTTTTACCATAATTCACACTTGCTGAACTTGGCATACATCTGATGCTCTCTAAGGGCTTCAAGGATGGTTCTTAGATGTTGCTCGTGGTCCTCTTCTGATTTGGAGTAGATCAGAATGTCGTCCATAAACACAACGACAAACTTATCCAGAAAATTCATAAAAATCTTATTCATAAGGCTTATGAAATAAGCGGGGGAATTGATTAATCCAAAAGACATGACATTGTACTCGTACAATCCATATCTGGTGGTGAAAGCAATCTTTGGGATATCTATTGCACGAATCTTCAGTTGGTGATAACTAGTTTTAAGATCAATCTTAGAAAACACGCTGGCTCCAGTCAGTTGATCAAACAAATCTTCTATCTTTGGCAAAGGGTACTTGTTTTTGATGGTGACGTCATTCAACTTCTGATAATCCGTACAAAGACGGTTGGTACCATCCTTCTTATCAACAAACAAAACTGGTGATTTCCATGGCGATGCACTTGGTTGAATTAGTCCTTTTCCTAGCATATCATCAAGTTGCTTCTTTAGCTCCACTAGTTCAGATGGGTTCATACTATATGGTCTCTGAGCTATGGGTCCGGTTCTAGGGATTAGTTCAAAGATAAACTCGATGTCCCGATCTGGGGGCATACCGGGCAATTTATCTAGGAACACGTCAGGGTATTCACATACTACTCTGACTTGATCAATGGTGGTCTTAGCTAAACTCTTGTTGCACTTGAATCGACGGGGCAAAGTCTCAGATACATCTCCTACTGATACTCCGGTGCTACTGGTCATGGTTATGGCTTTCTTAGCATAGTCGATTAATCCTTGATGTTGCGACATACAATCCATCCCTAGCACTACTTCCAAACCTTTGGTTCCAAGTACTATTAGATTGGCATAAAAATCTATCCCATGGATTCCGATAGGTACGGCCTTGCAAACTTTTCTAGCTTTGGTGGTTGAACCAGGGATTTGGACTATCATAACATGCTTCAGATTTGTTGGTTGAATCTTACTAGTGCATGCAAATTCTTTTGTAACAAATGAGTGTGATGCTGTAGAATCAAACAACACTCTTGATAGAACTGAGTTAACAAAAAACATACCTAGCACGACATCTGGTGCTTCTTGGGCTTCCTCGGCATTCATGTGGAACAGACGGCCATTGCGGTTGTGTGGGTTTCCTGGGGCAAATCTCTTTCCAGGCTGGACATGGCGTTGCTGTTGGGCAGGTGCATTCACATTGGTTGCTGGAGCAAGCTTCTTGGGGCACTCGTTGGAGTAGTGACCCGTGACTCCGCATTCAAAGCAATTGATCATTGACTTGTCTTTCACTATGAGAGGCACAACATTGCTTCCAGTCCTTGGGGCAGTATTGTTATTGTTGTTGTTGGACTTTGGCGGTGCATGGTTGAAATTACTGGAGTTTCTGGGGTTGTTGTGGTTTCCTCCGGGCCTTGGGTTTCCTCCTCCATGGTTGGGATAGTTCGGACGGTTCATTGGGGGTCTGTTGTTTCTGGGTGCATATCTTGCAGACGGGTTGGGGTGATACTTCGGGGTATGGTGGGGTCCTGGTTGATGCATCATCCTGCGCTTGCGGTTCTCACTGGTCTAGTTGATCTTGCCCTCCATCTGGATTGCAGAATCCACTAAGGCTTCAAGGTCATCAAAGGGAAAGTTGACTAGCACTGTCTACATCTCATCATGCAGACCATTCAGGAACCTTTCCTTCTTGTTGGCTTTGTTGTCAATCTCATCAGGGGCATATCTGGCTAGTGACACAAATTTGTCACGGTACTCAACCACAGTCATCCTTCCTTGCTTCAAGTCTCTGAATTCATCTCTCATCCTCTTGATTAGACCTAGGGGCACATGGGTCCTGCTGAACTTGAGTTTGAACTCCTCCGAAGTCATCATCTGACCTCCGTTCATCGTACGGGTACTATTCTACCAAGATCTTGCATAGCCGGGCAGAAAATGGGTGGCAAACAACACCTTCTCATTAGCATCAACTCCTGCAACTTCTGGATTGTTCTCCATGGTTTGCAGCCAATCATCAGCATCTAGAGGCTCCTCAGACTTACTACACATCGGTGGGTTGGTATTCTGGAAGTTCTTAAGTTTGGATCCATGGTGATCTTGGTTTCCATGGCCTTGATTATTGTGGGCCATCTGGGCTATCTGTTGAAGAGTGGCTAAGACGGCTTGACGTTCAGCTCTTCTAGCTTAACGGTCAGAAACTAACATTTGCAGAATCTACAGCATTGGGTCCTGAGATGAACTGCTTCCTCCGGGATTTCCATGAGTCATCTGAAGATTGAGATAGATAGTGAGACAAGAGGGAAATTTCTAGTGTTCATGGGTTTGTTTCAAAAACCTTAAACTTTGAGTATTACTCAGGTTTTGCGAACTAACAACTTTCTTTTCATTCATTCATTCATTCATTCATTCATAGCACACAATACAAACACACACCACAACAAGGAAACATATGGTTTTAAGAACCATTTTATGAAGCTACGATACAGTGGGACCGGGTACAACTCACACCTACGATAGTGCTTATGTGCGACTAATCATCATCAATGAAGGCAGCATCATCCTCATCAGTGTTGTCCTCCATGGCTTCATCCTCCAGGTAGTCATTGTCATCACTGAGGTAAGAGTGAATATCCCCACGGATGTCTTCACCCTCCTCCTCATGTTGTTCCTCCAGCTGGATTTCCTAGTCATGGATGGTCTCCTCCAAGGTGGCTATCTTCTCACGAAGACGGGCGATGACGTGATCCTTTTTGTCGCGCTATCTGTGAAGTTACTTGTGTTCCTTGGTGAGGATGGCGATGGTTTCGTTCCTTTCAACAGCTTCAGCATTTCTCTAGTTGGCGTGATCACGTGCATTGTCCAACTCTTTTTGTGTCTCATGTAGCATGACGTCCATGTGGTCCATGTGGTGCTTCAACTCTGGATGGGCTGGCATGGATAGAGGTTGTCCCATTGAGTCACGTCTTGCATAGTGAACAAAATGGGTGCCGATGATCTGGTTGATGTTCTGAGCACACAAGTGAGCAAGATCTTCTTGCATAGCCCTGGATAATCCGTTTGGCCAGTTGTTCTCCCGAACGCTGAACTGAATCTTGTCAAAAAGAGGTGGCTCCATTCTGCCTCTCAGGTCGGCAATAATCAGCCACTGTAGCTCCCCTCGGGCGTGGTCCTTGAGCTGTGCTCCGAAAAACTCCGGGTGCGGACGTTCAAGATACTCGGAAAGCGAATCCAGATCCCTCTCAAAGATAAGCTATCCTCTGTTGCCCAACTGGTAAAACTTGGTGTATTTGACCTCCACCTATAAGCAATTAAGATGAGTAAGTTAGTGATGTGATCAAGTGTGTCAAGTTTTGTGTAGATTTGTAAGAGTTTTTGAGGAACAAGTGATCTCTTTTTTGAAAGAATCTCAAGGATAAGAATGAGAATAGGTTTTGTAAATACTCACTTTCTTTGTCTTGAAAACTAGGTTTTTGCAGGCGTCCACTCTAACTAGGGTCTCCTATGGTCACAATGGCTCTGATACCAGCTTGTCAACACCTGGATTTTTATGTCCAAATGCCTATTATGCTGTACATCAGAATCCTAGGATTAGCATTTTTGCGAGACATAACAGAAGTGGTACCACAATACATCATCCATTACAAACCATAATAAAGGTCTTATAAATAAAGGATCTCATGATCTAGTCTTAATACAATCAAAGCAGCAGAAAGTAAACGTAGTAGGCTTCATCTTCGGCATCACATGCAATGCTGACGACGGGAGATGATCCTAGTTGCATAGAACTCCTGTTGTCCCTCTTCCGGGTAATCCTCCTCATAGTCTGGCCATGGGAATAGCTAGGGACAAAGCCATGAGTACTCTTTAAGTACTCGCAAACTACCACTAGTATAAGTAAAAGTAAAGCTAGTAGGAATCATAAGCTCTCGGTTTGTTTGCAAAAAGCTAGGTTTATTTCATAAAGCTTCAAGAGTAAATACCTAATTTAGTTCTCTACATCACTTAAGTGGGAACTTAGATCTCATGTCCACAACTCTGTTGTTGTCAAGTCAAGGTCATCTTTCAAGTCACAAATCATTTTGAAAACATCTGACAACGAAATAGTATGGCCACTCCAACTGTCCATAACCACGAATGCGGCTATTCAAATAGTTTGACAATCTGTAGAGGTGGTACACTTTCACTACAAAATTCGATACATCCGTCAGGAATAACCATGAATCATCATACTTAGTATGCGGAGAATCAATCTTAACCTTTCAATTACACACCCAGTATAGGCACCTCCCCTATGAGTTTGGCCTCCCATCCATAACCATCTGCCATCTTGGGTACTGCATAGGTGGACATTCATCACGAGGTAGCCTCATCTCAACCTCTTCTGCAAGGGAACACATACTAAGACATATAAATTTCCAGTCAAGCCCTACCCAACTCAGGTATTGTGGTTGTACGGTAAAATTGGAATGGTATCGCATCCGAACCGAACCATCAGTTTTTATTAAAGTCAAGGCTCATGCCTTATCAGTTTCGTCATCAAACCATTGTGTTTCACAACACATGTCAAAACATTTCAAAAGAATGAATCTTCATTCCATGGTTTTCATAATCATTTTCACCAAGTATTCCCATCTAAAGTGATCCGGTTTTTTGCTTAGCACTAGCCACTAGTATTGACGGTATATCTATTGGGGGTACTACTCAAGTATAAGTATCCAAGACTAATCCTATGATCTTGATAGGATCCAATCTGGTTTCCACTAATATCAATTCATTAACTAGGTAAGAACAGTAGTAAAGGGGAAAGTAAAGCTTGGAGGTAAAGTTGCGTAACCAAGCATGCCTAGTGCATCTGGTATAAAGGGCTTGCATATATAGCATGCATAGCTCTAGCTTGCACTGATAGCTTGCATTAGTGATGGCTTGCCTTGAGCAGTGCAATTGTTGCAGTCGTTGAAGTTCTCTTCTTCTTCCTCGAAGTACTCCTCCTTGTTGTAGCCCAGGTCGGTATTAACGTCTATAAATGTAGTCAATGTACACAATCACCAAACAACACTTCACTACATCTATTCAGCACACAAGGGCTCATACTAGATGATCTAGCATCATCTTATTCATCATGTGGAATATTAACATTTCTCTTATTCTTCTTATTTTCGAAAAGTAATTTCTACTCATTATAAATCCTTAAGATTTAATATTCTCTAATTAAAATAGTGGATCATGTTTACACATGCCATAACCATCTATTCCAATACTTGGGAATGTGATTTAAAAAGGGTGAGCATATATTACAAGATTTAATATTAAAGTGACTAGAAATGCCTCTATAGCACTCTTTTAATACTAAGCCATGTTTCATATTTGTAAAACCGCATGGAAAATGTGATTTTTGAGAGGTGGAATCATCTCAAAAACATTTATACTTTATTTTAGAAAAATGTTTGAAGTGTTAAAAGTCTCTGTCTTGTTATTTTTGGTATAGGTGATCTATAATTCTAAATGGTTTGCATCCAACAGGTGTTATTAGATAATCTCAATACCTTTCCAACAAAATTGGAAGCATGCATTTTGGTTCAGTGAATCTCTGTGAATTGAATTTTTAATCTACTGACAGAATCTGGTTTTAACTAAAATAGAAAAATCTTATTTGAATCAACAGGCTCTGCGCGGGAAACTAATTGGGCCAACCCAACTGCACTGTGCTGGCGCCACGGGCTGCTGATAGAACGGTCCCATGTGTCAGCGACTCAGCTAAACTGAAACGGTATCTAGCAATCCTAGCCCTACAACTAGAACAGGATCCTATGGCTGAGGTACGTCGTCTCCGTCGAACTGGTCCGGCGAGACTCGAAGCCTAAAACGGCGGTGGGGGTTGCTGGGGACTTACCGGGGCTCCAGCTAGGGTCAGCGATGGGGGCGAATGTGGTGGTCATCGACGGCGGTTTGATTGGCGGTCACGACAGCTCCTAGGGTGGCCGCAATCAACAGCTTCCTTCCTCGACTGCAGCAGCAGACTCCGGCCAAATTCCGGCGTCGTGGTACTCGCCTTGCTCCAGGGAAGGGTTGGTGAGGTTCCTAGGTGAGTGAGGAGTGGAATGGTGTGGAGAATGAGGGCTGGGGTGGCCTCTATTTATACCCCAACGGTGGAGGCAGTGTAGCATGGTATGGCTTCTCTGGCGATGTTGCTACAGGTCGCGTTCGTCAAGGTGGAGGGCATGGGTCAGCGCAGTGGACTATGGCGATCGTCACTCATGGCAAGGGGCGGTCTCTGTTGGTCACGGGGTGCGCGATGGCGAACGATCGTGTCTGGAAAGTCATTGGTGATACGGCGATCACGGGTACGAGCGGAGAGAGCGAGGCGCAGCGTGTGCATGCAAGGCAGTTGCGGTGCTCCATCGTGCGCTTGGCATGGCAGAGGTTTAAATGGGCGTGGCTGGTCTGGCTCCTTCTCCTCGCCATTGGTCAAGGGATGGACATGGGTGGCGGTGAGATCATGTCTACTTGCTGGAAATCGTGGTAGAGGGTCTCGCGGCGTGCTGTGAGTGGTTCGTGCTCGTCCGGCATGGCCGGCTAGGTACGGACGTGCCACTGGTGCAACAGTGGAGAGGAGGCTCTCAACTGCACGGCCAAGTACCAAGGATGATCAAGGACAAGTAGTGGAGCGGAAATAAGGTACAAGAGATGATCAAATGATTGATCACAAACAATAGATAGTTGGTAGATGTACTGTGCCTACCAGGTGTTCGATCAAATGATCACATGAAATTTGTTTTCAAATTTTTGAATGAATTTTGGTGAGTGATCTTGTTACTTTCTTAGTAGTCTGTGGTTGTTGGGAATTGTCAAGGGGAATTGATTTGAATAGTTTTTGAAAAATGATGAACTTGATACAATTTTGCAATGCCTATTAAATAGATTTGAAAATAGTTTCTACCACTTTGTAAAGTTTGCTTTTATTCACTTGGGGTTGGTCTAGCAAGGGGTGAAAAGAATTGGAATTGTTTCTGTTGAAAATACTTTACTACGAACACTCAAAGTGGTAGTGGATAAGTTTGGTCAAAATGACCATTTGATCATATGATCTATATTTGATTTTCTTTTCATTTGATTCTGTTTATAAGTGATCTAGATGATTTAGTATTCATCTTTAAACCAATCCTTATCATTAGTAACAATCAATCATGGCAATTGCAAGCATTCGTACACTAATGCAAATCATACATGCACTCATATTAAGTTTAGTAATAAAGGTTTTTGTTAACCCTAAACTTGGGTGATTAGAGCTTGATAAGCTTGATTTATATTTTTAGGATGCTACAAAGCTCCATGTGCACTTAAATGCATGACTCTATGTCGATTAAACAAAATTAGGTCAAACTTGAATACATGTGAGCGCGGCAGACTATTACTGTTGGAAATATCCAAAATTCTTTTGAAGGTACCCAGGCATCCAATATATCATGGGCCAACAATAGTTTTGAGAAATGCCATTACTGATTAGTATTTGCATACCGACAAATTTTACCACATATGGAAAACATTCAAACAAAATAAAGCGTAAAACAAAAACATGAGACTTCATTACGATTGGGGTACTTTTGCTAGTATTATTAATAGCCAAGAAAAATGATAAACATGAGATTCGACAACTTTAGGAAAAACGGATACACACTATAGCCCACCATGATGTAACATTATTCTTGGTTTTTAGCACGAACAACCAATAAGGTCATGGCCTTCTATATCGATGTATACCCTAGCTACACTTTTACATAGGGTTCTGACATTGGGTAGATGGGTGCGTCTTGGCCTAGTAAACAATGTTGCCCGTGGGAGTTTCGAACAATTAGGAAAAATTTTTTTTGACTTTTCCAACTGATTATGGGGATGTTTTGTACTAGCAGTAAAGAAAATCAAAAGAATGTGGCTAGGAATGCGAGAAGCACGCCATGTTTCCGGACATAGCGAACCATCCATGTTTTACTTGCGATTCCTAGGTTCTTTGAGTTTTCAAGGCTCGTAGATAAAGAATGTCTCCAATTCAAATTCATGTTCTTAGATTTGTCTAGATTTGGATATATGTATCTAGCACAGAAACATGAGTAGAAACATTTGAATTTAGATGAATCTATGAACATTAATATGGATTGGAGGGAGTCTGTTGAAATTAGGTCAAATTATTTGGGACCACATGTGAGCTGCCAATTGCTCTCTAAATTTCAAAAAAATCTTTTCAAGTTGCCCACCAGACAGCCAATATATCGAGAACACGATCGAGAGTTTTCAAAGATTCAACTTATTTCTAGACTTTGCATACCGGCAAAGTTGGCCTTGCTTTGAAAAAAGAGAGAGAAATAGGCAACAAAAACAAGGGACTCATGCATGGCGTCCTTTTTCTTGTATTACCTTCCATGAAAAATAATAAACATGAGTTTTCACAACTTTTGAAGAAACCCGCTTCACAAAAATGTCCTACCATGTATAAGTATGAATGGGTTTCAGGACGAGGGACCAAGCAAGGTCATGGACATATCCACATCATAGGTTATGGTAATTTGGTAGTACTACAAGAAAGTAGATGTGTGCATCTTGGCATTGGTAAATAGCTTTGCCAATGCAAGTTTCCAAATACTAGGAAAAATAAAAACTCTAATTTTCTAAGCGATGGAAATATTTTTTCTATAAAGCAAAGTACTCCACTTCATTCTGTACTGCTACTCCAAAAGGTAGGCAGCGCGAGAGCAGTGAGAGGAGTGCCCTGCACGTGAGACTCGGATAATAGATGTATGACATATCATCATTATAGAAAATTATAATAGCTAAAGCACAAAAATTTATAAATTCGACCAGCATACATAAAGTATGGGTGTGTATTTGGTTCTTGTACTTTGTATCATCATGTAGAAGTCAAATATTATTAGCTACCTAAAACACTTGAAATTTTTGGTAATATGGTCTAGAGAAATGAGGGAGAAGATTCTATTATGATGGAGAAGTGTGTTTTGAGGTTAATGCATAGCATTCATTATGCTGAAGACTATATATATAATCTTCTAGATGCTATAATGGAAAAGAAGATCCAACGGTTAGAAATATTGGGATTCGCGAGTCTTGAGATCCCACTGTCAGCATTCAAAGTTGTTCGTACAATCTTATCTTACCACTATATAGTGTACGAATACGAATAACTTTGAATATTGACCGTTTGATCAAGACTCGTGAATCCGAACGACGTTTCTAGCCGTTAGATCTTCTTTTCCATTCTAGTATCTAGAAGATTCTATTGATAGTCTTCAACATAATTAATGCTATGCACAAACCTCAAAACACACGTCTCCATCATACTAGAATTTTATCACTTGTTTCTCTAGACCAATGTTACCAAATATTTCAAGTGTTAGGTAGCTAATAATCTTTCACTTCTACACATGACGATACAAAGTAGAAGAACCAAATATACACCCATACGTTATATATGTTAATCAAATTTATATTTTTCTGCTTTACCTATTATAATTTTATATAGTGATGATATGTCAGATGTTTATTATGTGACGTGCAGGGCACGTGCAACTTACTAGTATATAGTGGTAAGATAAGATATACCCTAGCTACAGTTTCAGATACGGTTCTCACATCGGGTAGATACATGTGCGTCTTGGCCTAGTAAACAATGTTGCCCGTGGGAGTTTCGTATAATTAGGAAAAAACATTTTTCACTTTTCCAAGTAATAATGGGGGTGATTTGTACTAATAGTAAAGAAAATCAGAAGAATGTGCCTGGGAATGCGAGAAGCGTACCATGTTTCTGGACATAGTGGACCATGCATGTTTTACTTGCGATTCCTAGGTTCTTTGAGTTT
Organism: Avena eriantha; assembly: GCA_910589775.1. Lineage (NCBI taxonomy): Eukaryota > Viridiplantae > Streptophyta > Magnoliopsida > Poales > Poaceae > Avena > Avena eriantha. The sequence goes on along the minus strand of OU342743.1, from coordinate 516,734,044 downwards.
TCAAGGTTCACAGATAAAATTAACCCACTTAAATTACACTACTTTCTCAGATTCGAATTAATGTTCTTATGATTTCTCTAGATTCATATATATGTATCTAGCATAGAAACATGACTAGATACATTTGAATCTAGACGAATTTGTGAAATTTAATATGGATCAGAGGGTGTCTGTCAAAATTAGGTCAAATTAATTCAAACCACATGTGAGCTGCCGATTTCTCTTAAAATTTTACAAAAATCTTTTGAAGTTGCCAAACGGCCAATATATCGAGAATACGACCAAGAGTTTTGAGGGGTTCAACTTCTTTCTAAAATTTGCATAGCGACAAAGTTGACCCTGCTTTGAAAAAAGAGAGAGAAATAGGCAAAAAACCAGGGGGACTCATGCATGGCTTCCTTTTTCTTGTGTTACCTTCCATGAAAAATAATAAACATGAGTTTTCACAATTTTTGAAGAAACCTGGTTCACAAAAATGGCCTACCATGTATAAGTATGAACAGGTTTCATGCCGAGCAACCAAGCAAGGTCACGGACATATCCATGTTTATGGGAATTTTGTAGTAGTACTACAAGAAAGTAGATGTGTGCATCTTGGCGTTGGTAAACACTGATACGTTGCAAACGTATCTATAATTTTTGATGTTCCATGCTTGTTTTATATCTACTTTCTTATGTTTTGTCCACACTTTGGAGTATTTTTCACATTTTCTAGAACTAACCTATTAACAAGATGCCATAGTGCCAGTTGCCTATTTTCTGCATTTTTTGGTTTCAGAAAAGCTAGTAAGGAAATATTATCGGAATTGGGCCGCACAAAAGCCCAAGTCAATATTTCACCAGAAGGAACACGGAGTCCAGAGGGGAGACGAAGAGGGAAGCCAGGACGGCCACTCCTGGTGGTGGCATGTCCATCCCTAGCCACGCCACCAGGTGGTGTGGGCCCCCTGGCACTCCACCGACCTTGCCCCTTCTCCTATATATTGCCTCCGGGATGAAAACCGTAAGAACCCAATCAAAATTCCATGAAAGAGTCTATAGCCGCCGCCATCTCTGTCCCTAGATCGGGAGGGATCTGAAGCTCTTCCCGGCACCCTGCCGGAGGGGAGAGATCACCCTAGAGGCCTTCTTCATCAGCTTGCCTGCCTCCGGTGTGATGCGTGAGTAGTTCATCCCTAGACTACGGGTTCATGTAGTAGCTAGATGATTGCTTCTTATCCTGTGTGCTACCATGTCTAGATCTTGTGAGCTCCGTTCATGATCAAGATCATCTATTGGTAATCTTACATGTTGTGTTTGCGGGGATCCAATGAATATTGAGATGCTATTTCGGATTGATTATTGATTTTATCATGTCTATGTTATTTGTGATTTTGCATGCTTTCCGTTGTTACTAGCTATCTTGGCCCAGTAGAAGCTAGCAACTCCAAGAGGGAGTATTTATGCTCGCTAGTGGGTTCATGCTTCTAGGAATCTGGGGAAGTGACAGAAATCTCTAAGGTACTAGATGTGTTGTTGCTACTAGGGAGAAAACAACAATCCTTTGTTCATAGAACAATCATATTGTTTACTTTACACACTTTGCTTAATGTAATTATCGGTTGCTTGCAACTTAATACTGGAGGGGGTTCGAATGATAACCTGAAGGTGGATTATTAGTCATAGATGCAGTTGGATTACGGTTTATGTATAATGTTGTAATGCCCAATCAAATCTCATAGGAGTCAAGGTGATTAGTATATGCATGTATGATTTCTCGGTGTTTGTCAATTGCCCCATTGTAATTTTTTCACCCAACATGTAATCTATCTTAAGGAGAATCACCTCTAGTGAACTATGGACCCCGGACCATTCTTTTACCATCAATCTACAATCTACTATTTACTGTTTTCTGTTTACTTTCTGCAAGCAATTACTATCTTCCACCCAATACATTTAATCCTTTGTTTTCAGCAAAACCGGTGAGATTGAAAACCTCATTGTAACTTGGGGGCAAAGTTCTGTGCTTGTGTTGTGCAGGATTCGAAGTTGGAAACAACACCTTGGAGGTGTTTCCTTGATCCTACTGGTTCGATAACCTCGGTTTCATATCTGAGGGAAAACTTGCTCATGTGCTCATCATACCTTCCTCTTGGGGTTCCCCAACGAGATGGACATGTTGAGCCGATCATCAAGACTTTTTCTGGCGCCGTTGCCGGGGAGTCAAGGACATCTTCACAAGGGGAGTCCCTCATAACCAATCTCTTTACTTTGTTTTATTTGTTTTTTAGTTTATTTCTACTTTGTTTGCTTGTTTCTTTATCAAAAACACAAAAAATTTAGTTGTACTAGTTTTCTTCTTTATATTAAAAACACAAAATAATTATTAGTTCCTACCATAAGTTTTCATTATGTCTAGCATCACTCCAATCACTATGTCACCTAAGGAAATGATTTTACTTTCAAACAAGGAATAGAAGAGAGGTTCAAAGAAGCTTGGTCTAGAATCTCTGAATTACATGCAAAAACTGAACCTAAAATGACTCTAAGCTTGTTTCTTAGCAGTTTTTACTTTGGGACTGCTTTATGCTATAGATATGCTTTGGATGCTGTAGTAGGAGGAGATTGTAACACCCTCGAATCGGCCCTATGCAGATTTGAGCAATTCCCGCCAAACCCGCATAGAAACGATTCAAAGATGCCCACAGGCACTTCCGTGCGGGTGGATAACAAAGTAATATCATTACACAATAGTCCACGATGGGACCCACAGAAATATATTTATACAACAATGACTCCATGAGTCAAGAATACAGATATACAGTACAAAGATCCAAATCACCTCGAAAATGATACAACATCCGAGTATGGATAAGATGCAAATGGGGCTAAGAGCCCTGAAGAATAACCAATGGCGTCCATAACCCTGCCCAGGCCAAGCCGCAAGGGTAACCCTGCTAACGACATCGAACTTATACCTGTTAAACAAAAAGGGGTTCCCACAAATGGCAAAGGAAAAGGGGGAGCGGTCAGTACTGAGTCCAGTACACGGCGAGGATAGAATTTCGCGGCTCTTGCCTACATAGGTATGGTGGACTGAAGCGGCAGCTCGGCATGCACTAAACAACCTATAGAGACTCGATGCATCTGTCGGCTATTAGAGAGGGATAAGAGAGACCTATTCGGGACCAACCTGATACTAACACCAAATCAGACCCATCCTGGTATTTCTCCCTCGAGACCAAACGAGGAAGTCAAACCAAGTAACTCACACAGTTGGTAGTTTCATTCCTTCCATTATAGTTGCAACACTTACTAGTCAGATATAGATAGCATGAGTCATCCTGATAGCATAAGTAGTGGGCAGTTTTAGTTAACCATTCAGTTGTAGTTGCACTACTTACTAGTCAGATACAATTAGCATGTGACATCCCAAAACCAGCAGTTGTTGGCACTTTTATTTCATCCCATTGGAGCTGCGATACTTACTAGGCAGGTATAACATGACACAATACATCCCAGTTCCACCAGTTGTTGGCACTTTTATTATCCATTCCATTGTAGTGAAGCTGATTAGTAGTCACATATTAAGTCAAATTTATAGCACTACTTTAGTTATGCTTGTCTATGATCGAGATACTGTGCTCCAAGTCGTCCATAACCGCGGACACGGCTTTCAGAAAGATTTACCCTGCAGGGGTGCACAAATAGCAACACATGCACGATCAACCTCGGAAAAACCAAATAAAAACCCAACGAGGCTTTGACGACAAAGCAATCACAGGATTCATAAAATATTTCAGGGGGCCACCCCACTAAGCTACCCGCGATGAAATTGGCCGGCTCCGAGACGGACCCAGGGTTTGTGACAATGACTGTAAACGACTGGAAACCCGAAAGTGTGACTGTGCTTGTCGATACCACGAAAACATTCCACGTTCCAAAACAGTATAGGTGATCCACGCACAATCGTAAATAAAGCAGTAAAGCATGGCATAAGTACATGATAGTAATAAAGCCCCAAACTAGTTTGTGGCCCCAAGAAATAAGAAATGAATCAAACTCTGTCTAAGGGGATTCATGGTCCCACATGCGGATAGTGCGATAGTCAAGGAACATGTATCAAGTACTCGGGGCCTGCGGGACACAAGTGAGCGGTTAAAAACCAAATATTATCTATTGCCCACCGGTGCCTCTTCTTTAATTTTATCTATTCCCAGCATTTTAACAGTTGTATTTAAAGTCATGATCATCTCAACTATTAAGCATCTCCTCCATTAAACATGTGTCAACCTTCCAACAACGGTGGAATGACAACGACGCGAAGCAGCGACTGAGCAAGCAACTACGACTCGCAAGGCCGACTGTCTATCAAACAACAGGCAATAGGATGTGTCCAAGGCAATATAGAGGCTGCAGGGAATATAAATGGTACACGGAAACTAAAGCATCGAAATACGAATAGCAATAGATCAATAGGAGGAAGTAAAGACTATAAATGCAAAATAGGTAGAAATGGGGAGAATGCTCACCTGGTAAAACATAGCTGAAGGTTCAATATCCGAAGAACTTGTCGATACTCGCATCAACTCAATGGCCTAATCCGCGAAGAACCAAAGCACTAAAAGGAACACCGAATGCACTATTTAATACTACGGTAGAAGATCGGCATGTTCATGATATGATGCATGACATGGCGAAGATGTGATGCAACTAGGCAATATTAAGCGGAACCGGGTCCGACAATCATTTAGAGGGTTTATGTTGTTTAGATACCCCGTCATTTAAATGTTATATCAACATGGCAAAACATGCCATCGATTCTCTACACAAATTTAAATGGAGGCAATATACACCTAGAATAGCCGCATATGGTCTCCATATTTAATTTAGATGAATTGATATTTAACCCAAACCAACAAGATATGCACTCAAAAAGAATGATTTAATGCAACAAAATAGATATCGTTTATACGAAAAATATTAGAGATAGGGTCCTGGCCTCACGGTTTGGATCGGAGAGGCGAAGAGACGGACTTCAGATTTTAGCTGGAGTAGAAGAAGTAGGCATCGTCGCATAAGTAGATCTTGTTAGATGAGCGACATTGGAAGACAGGTTCCAATACGGCGCGATGAAGCGGTGCCGAACTTGACCTGTTTGTATTCTGCCAGAACGGAGACACATTGAACACACTCGACATAAGGAATCCGAGGTTAAAACTTTTGTAGGAATTTCATCGAACACTTGACCTGCGGCTCGAAATAAGCGGCGCGCTGATGTCATTGGTGTGGCAAACTAGTCCAGGAGCAGAGAGACAGAGCTAGCAACACGGAATCTGGTGGCGCGCGCACAGAGACGACCATCTGGAACCGGCGACGGAAGAAGCGCACGCGAGCGCGGGCACCTGATGGTGTAGAACCCGGTCGGCATGACGTTGTTCTATGGATGTTTCGAAGGGGCATGCAGGAGCTTCGGTAAATTGATGCGACATTGGACATGAAAAAGTATTCCAATCGAAGAGGAGGCAGTGGATTCAGAACAACCTGATGCAGCTGTCGGCAAGGATGTCTCGCCCTCGCGCGTACCAAGGTAAAGCAAGGAATCTGGTTGGTAGCTAACTCGCTGCTTGCGCATGGTGTAAAGCGATGGATCGAATTGATGAAGGCGTTGAGGAAACGAAAAGGGAACAAGGAAAAGGAAGTATGTATACACACGTTGCAAAAGAAATCAAACGCGGCCAGCTATAGATAACAAGGACAGATGCAGATGAACAGGCAGAGAAGCATGCGAGAGTGAAGGGACAAGCAGCAATTCTACAGCGATTGGAACATGCTGGTGTTAGACTGCACGTGACCAAGAAGGATTTCAAGTGGGCGTTGAGTAGATCTAGCAGGAAGGAAAATTGCACAATAGCCGATGGACCACATGCATGTTCTGCTAGCTACTTTTACTAGCAAAAATATATGGAGACGACCTAGATTTAAATCAAATAAAACGGCGACGCGCAGGAGAACAAGGTTAGAGAAGATTTTGCTGCACGAATGTGATGGAGCTACACCGTGCTGTCGAGGAGACTGCGAGAACACACCGGCGGCGGGGAAGACAGAGAGGAAATTCCGATCTAGATTTGAGAAATTTGGGTCTAGGGTTCGGTGAGGGAAAACTGGTAGATTAGACTATATACAGTCCCAAGTAGACTAGATAAGACTAGTTTTGGGTCAAAGCATTAGATGGGCTTTTTATCTAATTTTATTTTAGCAAAATAAGAAAACATTTTAGATGGGCTTTTTATCTAATTTTATTTTAGCAAAATAAGAAAACATTTTATGTTTTTATAATTTCCCGGTAAATATTACAATTTTTAATTAAAAAAAGAATGGTTTTATAGGTATTAACCATAGATGTATATTAAAAAACAAAATAGGATTTAATAAAGTTAAATTTGACCAAAAAGCACGATGATGAGAAGATCATTTGCAATATCAAAAACAAAAACCAAATGAACTTCACGTGGAAGCATTAGAGAGAAGTTCACATGGCACAAAAGAATAACCAATTTGACAACATAAAGAATAATTAGATAGATATGGATATGATAAAATGGTCACATGTATATTTAAGAGAATTAGAGAATAGACATTAGAATAAAAAGGATGGTAGTATTGAATGGATCCACATATTCCCAAATAGGTTTGATTTAAAATCCATATGACAAAATAAAAAGAACCCATCTATCCAATATGTTGTAGAATTAGAATATATCATATGGCAAGATTTGAAACCACAAGTTAGTGATAGAATAGATTTAAAAGATGATGCCCCCATATCAATTTGGGCATTACTATCAAATATAAATAACAAGACTCCAAAGGATAGAATTAGACATTGCGGTTCCATATCAAATGAGACCAACTAGCATTAGAATAGAGAGAGAGTAAATAGAAAGGGGCAAACGGAAAAGACAACTTTAATTATCAAGAACCAAATGGAAGTGTCAAATTTTGATGCAACAATTTAAAAAGTGTTCCATGCAAGGTGAGATTATGAACACGATGATGCACAAAGTAGAAATAACAAGCGATTTTCTAGTAGTGGTTTTATCGGGGTGCTACAAAGATTTCCTCCAATGCAATGAGGATGAAGCTTTTAATGCCATAGAGAAGTTAGTCTCAACATATAACTTGCCTAGCAAATCCGATTCCTCTTTCATAAACATATTTGCTAGATTAAACACTCTTGAGGCCAACACAGCTAGTTTAAAAGATTGCTATAACATGCTTAGAGAGCATCATGAGTATGTTCCAATAAATTTTGAACCCTCAAAATGGCTTCCTATAGTGAAAGTTGTTATAAATAAAAAAAATTATGCTCGTTGTGATATCATGTCTAAATTGTTCCTGATGCCTAAAGATATCTATTAATCTTTAAATCTTTGGGGACTTTCTGAAGGGGGAGAAGAAATATCTCTTACTAATAATGCCACAATATTACCCATTGGAATATCTGAAGGAGTGTTTACAAAGATTCTAGGGAAAGTGGGTCTACTGATTATCTTGTTATTGAATATGTAGGAAAAGGATAAATTACACTTGGAACATCCCTACTTAAACTCCTTGGAGCAATAATAGATGTGGAAAAGGGCATCATGCACTTTACTTCTACACCAAACAATCATACGTTCCCCAAGGATAAGAATAAAAGTAAGAGAGGTAAGGGCAAGAAATTTGGTTTTAAATGCTTCTTGATTTGAGAATACTTGATTCTTTTTCTTGCTTCTTATGCCTATCTCAAAGGCGTTAAAGAAAAGCACTTATTGGAAGATAACTCATGTTTCGTTAGGAATCTTTTGTTGAGTCTTGGAAGGTATTACCTCTGTAATAACCACTCCTTATCATTTTTGTGTGGTATTTGTGCTAAGAGTAACCTCTAATGAGAGAGAAGAAAGATTTGGGAAAGTTGCTGTCCCGAAACAGATTTTTGTGCTTCGCTTTAAAAATTCGTGAAACATCTCTGTAAGTCAGTTTGAGCTGTAATTTTTTGTTCTTCTGCCGCAGGTTGTTATCCAACTTTAGTTAGTTCAACACTTTTCGATTTGAGCAACAGAAGGTCTTCGAAAAACTTGTTTTTACCTGCGGGTCTATTTTGACAGATTTTCTGCCATTATTTGCATTTGACTCTTAATCTCTTTCTCTTTGAGTTCTCTTTGATCATTTGAAATTTTTACAGGAAGTGCTACAATAGCTTTTGTTTTAATGGAAGTTTTACTTGTGTTGGAACTGAACCAAAAAAGACTTATTATCTTGAGTACACTAATGTTGCTAATGAAGATTGTGTGAAGTTTTGTATGAAGGAGATTGTAAAGTGTAGGGAAGAGTAACGTGATAAGATGAAGTATGGACAAAAGCTCAAGCTTGGGGATGCCACCCGTGTCACCCCAAGAAATATTCAAGAAGTACAAGTGTCAATGGTTGGAGATTCCCAAGGCATCCCTTCTTCATCAATAAAAATTTCAGGTTTCTTCCAAACACTTCATTTTTGTTGTTTCATGCACAATTATGTTGTTCTTGGAGCATATTCGTTTTCGTTTTTAGTTTTCATTTGCCTAGTTTGCTTGAATAAATTGGTTGGACCCCCTCATTCATTCATTAGTTTTCAAATAAAGTTGATTTGGATTGGAAAAGAGTAGGAAAGTTCTTGCTTAAGTGGTAAAAAGGAGCTTTTTTTGACTGTGACTTAGACTTTATCATTTCATGCTTGATATTGTTTTGGATTTATGCTTAGTGATTTTTGTTGTCGCATGAAATGTTATAAACAATTGAGATTGTTTAATGTGCCTTGAAAGAATCAAGCGTTGTTTTTGCATATTAAAAGCATAATAGTGTGGTATTCTCCTTTAAATGCTTTATTTGGGTTGACTTGGCACGTGCTCACACCATGTTAAGACTACACCAAGTCACCATAGCCTCTATGATCATTTAGTTTTCGTCTTGTAATATCACTTTATGCTTTAATTAATAATGTTTTGTCGGTTTGCATGAGTATGTCCATTATTTCTCTCCTAGTTGGTCGCTCCCAGTCTTTTGCTAGCCTCCATACCAAGTATGAGTTCCACTCATGTATCCAACTCCAAATAAAACCAAGTTATTCCAAATAGTCCACCATACCTACCTATTAGAATTTGCTATTCCCAGTATATTCATGTTTTTATCTACCTTCCAAATTAAACTTGTTACGTGAAAATTACTGATTAAAGCTCTCACGAACTTGATGGCACACTTTACTTTTCTTGCCCCTAATAAACTTGAACCATTGTGTCATCTATGTTTTATATGTTTGCACTTATACGTTGGGATTAGCAGAACCATCTTGTCATGGGGAACACTTTCAACATTGCACTTGTACATTGTACCTAGTTGATATCATTGTCTTTTGTTTATGGATATCGTCGGTGTGAAATGAAAGGGGATCTTATAAGTTATGTATGTGTGTTAGAGAAATGCCTGGGCCACTAGCCTAAGCCATGCCTAATCATGGTGGAAACTTGCAGCATCACCATAGCGAGCAATCTATGAAGCATTCTTCTTATAAAAAAAGAGATTGAGATTGAGAAAAAAAGATGAGAACAGAGGAAAGAGAGAAAAAAGCACCATTTCCCATGGTGACGAGGGTTTAACTCATCAATGCCCATTGTTATGGACTTGGGTTTTGGAGAAGGAGGGAACGCTGGAAGTCTCGATCGGCTAGCAAACAAGCACACAGGTGACACGAGGTTTTACTCAGGTTCAGGCCTCGTAGAGGACCCTACATCCTGCTTGTCTGCTCTTGATTGATGATGATCCGAAGGATTACAAGGTCGCCGATGGCGGTAGATGCGCAGATTGGATCTGGCGTATGTCTAGATCGTAGATCTATCTATTGTCTATTGTGGCAGTCGCGATGTCTAGATCTATTGTGGGAGTCGCGATTGCCTGTTGGGGGAGAGGATAGAAGTTATGTCGTGTCCCCCTCGTTGGACCCTCCTAGCCTTTATATATGGGGAGGCTAGTTCTCAGGTACCAATACGAGTTGGTTACAAGTTAGATTACAACTCTAGTTTTGAGCTTTCCTTGTCTTGTGCGTTTGGGAGTCCATGTCCATATGGGCTTCATACCAGTCGAACCGTCATAGGCATCATGGACCTTGGCAATTTGTCGAGTGCGCCTTCCGTCAAGCCGCACCAGGTAGGCTGTAGTTGAGTGCCTATTGGGCATACCCATGTCAGTAGCCCCCGAGTGTCCATGCGAATCGTAGATTCAGATGGAGACTCAGAAGTCTTGATCTTTGCATTAGGATGTTGGAGTCGACAATTGTGTCGAGTGCGAAGCACTCACCCGGAAGTTCATCGGGCCAGTCGAATTTTGTAGTAGTTCATAGGGATGATGGTAAACGTGCCTGGTGCGCTCGATGGATCGAGTAGTTAATTGCTCTAGGGCAAAAACAACACCACCTACTCAAATTCGAGTCCCCGGACTCGAATCCGGAAATTGCTGGCGTAATTCGACTCATGCCGCGGAGGTCTTACAGGAGTCGAATTCTAGTGTACAAATGTGAGCACTCGACGCGTCCGTCAAGGCATATTCATCATACCTGCAGGTACGGATATATATCTGGTAGTGCGCAGTAGATGCATTGCCGGGCCTTATTCAGGTCTTATCTTCACGCTGTAAGCGTGGCATCCGAATTTTTGCCATCGCGGAGATGATTCGGGTGGCCCAGGAGACGCAGTCTCTTTGGAGGGAAAATATGAGGCGGAGTCGCCATAGCCTTCGAGTGTGGATGTTATCAACACACAGTACGATGTACGAGGAAGAAAATAATCATAGGGTGCGCGGCCAGCGCTCCCTATGGGAGTAGCCCCCAAGTGCCTAGTTGATTCGAAGACTCAGGCAGGGACTAAATAACTTTTGCGACTGCTGTCGTCTTTTGCATGTTTGTCTCAGTCGAAGACTTAGGCAGGGACTAAAACACTTTTACGACTGCTGTCATCTTTTGCTTGATTGTTTCAGTCGAATATGCTTTCAGCGATCCCTATGGGAGTAACCCAAAGTCCACAATCGAATCATAGATTCGAGTGAAGGGTTTTCATGATGCTTGGATATTTCCAAAAATTTCTTCGGGTGCGCGGCCAGCGCTCCCTATGGGAGGAGCCCCCGAGTCCTTAGTCGAATCGTGGATTCGAGTGAGGACTCAGAGCGTGTCACTCGAGGATCTTGTATATGCGCCACCAGTGCTCCAGTTTGGAGTAGCCCCCGAGTGTCTGGCGGAGTCGTAGACTCGGGCAGGGACTCGAGTCTTGTATCTTGTAAACATAGTCGAAAATCACGCGAGGAGAAAACGGGCATTTAACCGGGTGAGTGGATGGTGCGGATGTAGTCAACACAGTCGCTTCTGTCGGGCGTGCAGCCAGTGTCGTGTCTTTGTAGAACCAAATGGTGCAACCATCCGAGGAGGGACTCGACTCGGGTCTTGAATGTATGCGTAGTCATTTATTTTTTCGACTCCTGTTGAAGGATCTGATAGAATAGCTCGACGCAGTCGACATCCTTGTAAGCTGCATAAAACATTAAAAATTGTGAAGTACTTGTATCTTGTAAAGAATATTTGCATGTTGGTTTGTAAAGTAAAATTCTGGTGCCAATCGAGTCGACACTTTTGCACGATATGCTAGGCCTTTTCGTCAGCCTGATTACACTTAGTCTCAGTACCTTGCCGAGGCACTCGAAGTTCAAGGATTCGACGGTCAGGCAGAATCAGCTACTCGGGCTGTTGCGTATGAGGTGCTCGAGTGCGTGGAGTCGATGACACATTAGGTTACTCGAAGAGGGCGCAGCCCCCGAGTGTTTCGAGTGCGAATTAAGAAAGAAATCAGCTCTAAGTAGAGGATAACTTAGCTTTATTGGTAGTCGTTGTGGACGAAGTCGATGCAATCGCGGATGTAGTCGACGCGGCAGCGGGTCGCGTGAAGGAGTCGAAGACACATTAGGTCGGCGAAGTCGAAGACCATAACGCGTTACCGTGGCTGAGGACTACATCAGGTTGCGTGCTGGAGTCGAAGATTGTAGCGGCTCGCTGTCGCGGGAGTCGAGGAAGTCCTCGAGTCACCCGATATGAAGACCACAGCCAGTCGTTGAAGTTGAAGACTACGGCGGTTGCCAAAGCAGAGGGAGCCCCCGAGTCGCTGGAACCGAAGATCGTAGTGGATTGTCGATGGAGTCGAAGACGGCAGCAGATTGCGTCATGGAGTCAAAGACTCAGTAGGTCGACGGATTCGAGGACCATAGCGAGTCGCTGGATCACCAATGCTGAGGGAGCCCCCCCGAGTTGCTGGAGTCGAGGACCACACCTGGTCACCAGAGTCGAAGAAGTCCTCGAGTTGTCAGAGTCGAAGGCCACAGCGGGTCGCTGTAGCCGAAAGAGCCCCCGAGTCACCGGAGCCGAGAATCGTAGCGTGTCGTCGCAGCCAAAGACTGTAGCGGATTGCTGGAGCTGAAGAACACAGAGCATCGTCGATGTCGAGGGAGCCCCCGAGTCGCCGTCGCTGAAGCTGAGGCGGCCGGTCGCCGCAATAGAAGATTATATTGGGTTGCCGCATCCGAAGGATGTAACGAGTCACCGCAATTGAAGACCATAGAGGATCATCACAGTCGCAAACCGCAACCGGTTGATAGTCGCGAGTCGTATGACCAAGTGGGCGCAGCCCCCGAGCGTGGAGTTGAGGACCGAAGCGAGTCGTACGGCAGAGTCGAAGATAGTCGTGGCTCGCGGTCGCCGGAGTCAAGGGAGTCCCGGGTCGTCGGAGCTGAATATCGTAGCTAATCATTGGAGTCAAAGACTGTAGTTGGCGTGGCAGCGAGTCACGCGGCGGACGTAGTCAACGTGGCAGATCGGAGTCACGTGGTGATGACGAATTGCCGTATATGAAGATTGTAACGGGCCACAACAGTCGAAGATCGTATCGGGTCACCTCACCCGAAGACCGCAGCTGAAGACCGCAGCGAGTCACGTGATGGAGTCGAAGACTCAGTAGATGGACGGAGTCGGAGACCGTAGTGAGTCACCATAGCCGAAGGCGGTAACGGTCCTCGCAGGCTACTAACATGCAAGTATGTGGCTTGGTCTTCAAGTGGAGCTTTTGGTTGATTTGATCAGCCGCAACATCCATGTACTCCTTTTTTGTTTGTACTTTGTATATAAGTATTTTTGTCCTGGCTTGCTTGAATTGTCGTGGAGCCTTGCTGCTAGCTGAACCAACTCGAGTTGGATAGAGCCAAAGTTCTTGACCGTATGTTACGTAAGGTTGCTTTTTTAGTCTGGAACATGCCTCAGTCAACGATTATAGCCACAAGCCGATTAGTACCGAGGTCGGACATGAGCTGTATCGGGAGTATGCTATTATCTTTGCGTCTGGTTGTCCGCTTTTCTTGGAAATTGATGTCCCGATTGGCTGTTCTTCAGTACCATGAGGAGCGACCCTCGTATTCAAGGGACATGAGATTCCCAACTTATACTTTGTCAAGCATATACTCCATAGTTTGTTTACTTTAACCTTAATCACTTTAAGATACTTATGAAAGGGGCAATTAGAGCTGAAAGCTAATAAGTACCATAATTTTTGGAAGCTCTTTATGAGACTTGAATCCTTGCTTCCTTCTATGAAGGCCTTTCTTTTACTTTTATGTTGAGTCTCCTTCTTCTATCTTTATGCACCTATTGAGAGAGCATAGTGGCCATTCTTAGTTTAATGTGCATTGTCCCAAAACTTGTTGATTGATTCATAACTTTGATATTGCTTGTTCTTAAACTACTTGTATCTGGTCACTCTTATGAACTTTGAAGGTGTCCTATGCATTTATATTTTGCTACACTATAAGGGACAAGCTGAATACCATTCTCATTATGTTTTCTATATGTGAAACAAACAAACGTCTTTCAAAGCCATGTTATTCATGAATCTTTTGTTTGTACCTTTTCATGTTACAACATAGTTGCAATGTCTTATTGTTAGAACTATATCTTTCATGCTATGTTAAAGTACTATGATCCCAGCTATCAATGTTCTACAAATACTTTGATCAAGATTATGATGGTGCATGTCACCTCAAAAATTATTATTTTTTATCACTTACCTACCCGAGGTGAGAAGGGGTTAAGCTTGGGGATGTTGATACGTTGCAAATGTATCTATAATTTTTGATGTTCCATGCTTATTTTATATCTACTTTCATATGTTTTGTCCACACTTTGGAGTATTTTTACACATTTTCTGGAACTAACCTATTAACAAGATGCCACAGTGTCAGTTGCCTGTTGACATGGGTATACCCTACAGGTACTCGAGCTTGGTATATACGGCCTAAATACGTAAAGGCCCACGGTGTCGCCAAGGCCCAAATGAAGGACTCAAGTAACCTACAGACTCTCGATTGCTTGAAGAACAAGAAGAAACTAAAGATAGAAAGTTTGAAGGGGAAAACCTTAACTTGTAACCGACTCGACCTGCTACCCGAGACCTAGCCTATCTATATAGAGGCTAGGAGGGGGCGGCGAGGAAGACACAGGCAACTCTAGTTTCCACAACCCTCGCCAGATTGCATCTGCGCACCATTGTAATCTTCGATTCCTTCGATAATTCCACGAGCAGACAAGCAGGAGTAGGGACCTCTACGAGGCCTGAACCTGGGTAAATCTTTGTCCCCTCTGTGCTTGTTTTCTAGCCGATAGATGTCTCCAGCACTCCCTCCTTCTCCAAAACCCAAGTCCATAACAATGGGCATTGATGAGTTAAACCCTCGTCAATTGGTGCCGTCTGTCTGAATTGGGAGTGCTGATGTTGCGGCTTCTTCGGCCCCATCAACCGCGATCTACAACTCCGCAACGGCGGAGATCCGCCAGCTCTTCGGCACGTTCGACTTCACCATCCACACGCCGGCCACTCGCCCGGCCATCGAGTCCGTGGGTGATGGAATCAGCCTAGCGATAGGGAGCTTCCGCTTCCAAGTCGGTCAGATGGGCACGTTTCGCATGCCTGATCAGCTGACGGCACCGTCGATTGCCCCAGCATCATGGTTCCCTCCATCGATCGGCACCCTCAGTGAGCTCAATGCCCCAACAACAGTCGAGAACACGGTCAGCGACAGAAGTCGCGACTCCGATCTGAGAGATCTGGCCACTGAAAATGGAACCTACGGTTCCGGATCTGAGAGTTGTGGAAGCAGCAGCTTCCCCAATCACTTCATGTGTGCCATCATCAACACAGGCGATACCTCTGCCAACCGCGACAACGGTGACAATCGCGGTAACGGAACCGACCCACCTAATGGCGGCAATGGTGGCAATGGCGGCAACGGTGGCAATCGCAGCCCCGTCGACAATGGAGGAGCAGTCGAACCTCCAACCATATTAAACGAGCAAACCGGCAAACCCGTCGTGATCAGGCTCAACGAGCAAGAATGGGCTCGCTGCCATGAGGCCCTACGAGGCGCTCATTTACCCTTCGGATCCCCGCAAGAACTGTTGATGGGCTATCACTGGCTCCTGAAGGGAGAATTCAAGCGCCAAGTACAAACAATCGCGCAACTCGAGGCGCGCAAAAAGGCAGCAGATGAGTCGAGCCTTTGCCGTGCTGGGCTCTCCTCCCACAGAGGATCGTGCTCAAAGGGCAACGAGTACCTCGCCAAGAAGAGGCAATCTCGGATGGCCCATCTCACCGAGCAAGAACGAATAGAAGCTGCAAAGGTCCTCGACTTTAGCTCTATGAAAGTTAACACACGGGGCAATGTGGTCCCCAAGACGCCGCAGGCTACGGTGACAGCGGCCACCATGTACCTCCTTAACAACCAGCCGCCCGCTGGAGATCCTCGAGCCGCCATGCACCAATCTACGATCGCGGGCTTGGGATTAATCGAGGCCGCCCTCGACAAGGAGCCAACACCAGAGCGAAAAAAGGGCAAAGCGCTAGCAAAGCGCTACTCCTCACCCTCGTCCAGCGACGATAGTCATGACCTATCTCGACGCCGCTGCTCATGGCGACACGACCGCGACTATGATGCGCACGATGACCTCACGCAACGCAAGATTGACAAATCCAAGGCGCGACGTGCTCGGTCGACTGACTCGGAAGAGGAAGATGTGGAGCTCTGCGGCGCCAGATGCTTCGGCAGATCCATTAGGTAGAAGCGAATGCCCAAGGGGTTTAAACTCCCGTCGGAGAACCCGAAGTTTGACGGCCTACAGGACCCAAATATCTGGCTGGAGGACCACATCTCCTCCGTCAGGATCCACGGCGGTAGTCGAAGCACGGCCATGTAATGCTTACAGCTACAGCTGCAAGGTGCCACCCGAGCATGGCTCAACAACCTCCCACACGGATCCATTCGCAGCTGGGATGAGCTGGTTTACAGCTTCGTGCGCAATTTCAAGGGCACGTACAAGTGGTCTGCTTCAATTGAAGAGCTAAGATGCTGCCAGCAGCGATCGGGCGAATCACTACGCTCCTACATCCAAAGGTGGTCCATCATAAAGAACTCCGCAGAAAACATCTTGGAGGATCACGCGATTGATGCATTCAATAGCGGCGTCCGCCGCTTAGAACTCAGGGAGGAGCTGGGCCACTCAAAGCCCAAGACCATCGACCACCTGATGGAGATCGCGAATCGGTGGGCCGATGGAGAAGATTCGGTGAAGAATCACGTTCACTACGACGAGGAGGCGGAACTCGAGCGCAGACGCTATCGCCGAGGCAAGCGTCGCATGCGCATCTACGATGATCGCGATGACGTCAACATGGTCGTGGATGGCTACACCGAAAGACGCGACGATAACCGCAACAGCGGATACCGCGACTCCGGGAAAACCACGCAAGTGTGGCAACGCCACAGTCGCGATGAGGCACCCGCGACATCCATTGAGGACAAACTGTCCGGGCCATGTACGGTACACTTCTACATCGACAAGCATGATGGAATGAAGAATTCCAGCCACCTCCTCAAGGATTGCCGAGAGTTCCTCAAGCTACATGAGGGATTGGTTCGGATGAACCGAATGCAGTCGAAAGAGGCTACAGAGCTGCTCCAGGTGTCGTGGCACATGGCGCTCCGCCACCACCACCTGGGCCACCCCCGAACGCTGCTGCACCGGACCAGCACCACGGAGGCGAACCATACCCACGGGCCATGGGCACCATGATGATCCAAAAGGGACGCCCCTCAAATCAGGTGCAGAAGGCCATCACTCGCCAAGTCAACCTGGCCACACACTCGCCACCATCTACTACTGAGTACCTCAGCGGAAGCGAGTCCTACATCACCTTCGTCAAACGCGATCATCCGCCTCAAGTACCTCGTCTAGGCCATTGCCCCCTCGTACTCGAGGCGCCAATCGGAGGTTTATACATGAGCCATGTCTTCATGGATGGTGGGAGCGGCATCAACCTTATATTCGCGAGTACCTTGCGAGCAATGAGGATCCCTCTAACTTGCCTGGAGGCCTCGGACACAATGTTCCACGGCATCGTCCCAGGGAAAGGTGTATACCCCCTATGCAAAATCAACCTCGACATCATCTTCGGCACACCGAAGAACTTCTGGCGCGAGCGCATCGACTTTGAGGTCGTCAACTAGCCCTCACAGTACCACTGCATCCTCGGGCGAGTCACGTTCGCTAGGTTCATAGCCGTGCCCCACTATGCCTACCTATAGATGAAAATGCCAGGTCCCAATGGTGTCATCACGATCAACGGTAGCTTCGAGAGATCTGACAGTTGCGGCAGGGAATTCAACAGAATTTCCCAGTCCTTCGGCATGCAGGAAGAACTTGCAAGGCGGAAAGGGTCAACAGACAACAGTCTGCCCCCCTTGGGCCGACCAAGCTCGCCCGATCTATCCTTCGACTCATCGGGGCACACAAAGAAAGTGCAGGTCCACCCATCGGATCCCGCCAAGACGGCCCTCATCGCCAACAACTTGAGTCCCGCATAGGAACTCGCGCTCGTCGAATTCCTCTGTGAGCACTGGGAAATTTTCACCTGGTGTCATGCGGACATGCTAGGAGTTCCCAGGGAATTCGTCGAGCACGGACTCAACGTCAACCCCGACGCAAGGCCAGTCAAGCAAACAATTCGGCGATTGTCTGAGCCATGAGCGCAGGCAGTTGGAATGGAGATCAACAGACTCCTCGACGCCAAGTTCATACGCGAGATCAAGGAAAGCACTTGGCTCGCCAACACGTTGTTGGTACCAAAAAAGGACACGGATATCCTACGGATGTGCGTGGACTTCACCTCTCTGAATAAGCACTGCCCAAAGGATCACTTCCCGCTGCCGCGCATCGACCAGATCATCGACTCCACCGCAGGATGCGAGCGCCTCGTTTCCTCGACGCCTACTCAGGCTATAATCAGATCCGAATGAAGGAAGAAGACCAAGAGAAAACAGCGTTTACAACGCCCTTTGGTGTGTTCTGCTAAAACACAATGCCCTTCGGGCTAAAGAAGGCGGGAGCCTCCTACCAGTAGTGCATGCAGGCTTGCCTCAAGGAACAACTGGGTCGCAACATTCAAGTCTATGTCGACGACATAGTAATCAAGACCAAGGAGGAAACCTCCCTAATCGATGATTTGCGCAAAACCTTCGCCAACCTCGACCGCTACCAGATCAAGCTCAATCCGGACAAATGCGCCTTCGGCGTACCATCTGGGCAACTACTCGGGTATCTCATCTCCGCGAGGGGAATCGAGGCGAACCCGAAGAAAATAAAAGCCATACTGGCCATGGAGAAGCCAAAAAACATAAGGGCGTCCAGCAGCTGGCTGGGCGAATCGCGGCCCTCAGTCGATTCATCAGCCGGATGGGAGAAAAGGCACTGCCCTTCTACCAGCTCCTCCGCAAAGATGAAAAATTCGAGTGGACCAATGAAGTGCAAGAAGCATTCGAAGACCTCAAGCACCTATTATCTACTTCACCAGTGCTGGTGACCCCACGAGAAAGGGAACCACTATTGCTGTATATATCCGCCACCAACCAAGTGGTCAGCACAGTACTCGTGGTCGAACGAGCCGAGGAAAACAAGGTCCACGGAGTACATCGCCCAGTTTACTACCTCAACGAGGTCCTCACGCCAACAAAACAGCGGTACCCGCACTACTACAAGCCGGCGTACGGTGTCTTCATGACTGCCCGGTGACTGCGCTATTACTTCTAGGAACACCCAATCGTGGTGGTCAACGACGCCCCGTTGGGGCATATCCTCAATAACCCCGACTCCACGGGACGAGTCACGCTTTGGGAATAGAATTGTCTCCACGAGACATCACATACGAAAAGCGCGACGCAATCAAGTCGCAAGTTCTCCCTGACTTCCTCATACACTGGATGGAGAACCAGCTCCCGGACAAACCAGATATGTCCTACCTCTGGACAATGCACTTTGACGGGTCCAAGCGGAAGGACGGAGCAGGCGCAGGTGTGATACTGACATCACCTCAAGGGGACAAATTGAAGTATATCCTGCGAATGCAGTTCACAGCCTCCAACAACGAAGCTGAATACGAGGCCCTGTTGCACAGGATGAGGATGGAAAAAGCCTGCGGCGCCAAGAGGCTCATCATATACGGTGACTCCAAGTTGGTCGTCAACCAAACAATGCATGAGTGCGACGCACTGAACGACAACATGATCGTGTACCGCGACCTCTACGACACACTCGAAGGAGACTTTGACGGTTGTGAGCTACGACACGTAGGTCGCGAAAGCAACGAAGAGGCGGACGCACTCACCAACATAGGCTCTACCTGTGCCCCCATACCACCTGGGGTATTTCTCGAGCGCATCTGCGAACACTCCATCAAGCCAAAGGCCACAGAGAAGAAAACAAGCGCAGCAACAGACTTAGGGGTTACACCGCCCAATGAGCCAATGGCACTCGATGACTTGGAGCTGGACACAAGACTCAAGGGACCAATGAGCGTCATGATGATTGAGAAATCCTGGACGCAACCATACATCATGTACCTCCTCAGCAAGAGGCTACCGGGCGATCCGACTGATGCGCGGCACATCGCGCGATGATCCAAGGCATTCGTTGTTATCAATGGTGAACTATATAAGCACAGCATCACAGGAGTACTCCAATGATGCGTCTCCACGGCCGACGGAAGAGCTGTTCTCCTCGACATCCATGAGGGGACCTGCGGGCACCACACCGGCAGTCGTGCCCTCGTTGCCAAAGCTCTACGAGCTGGATTCTATTGGCCTACGGCCATGCGCGATGCCAAGGACATCGTCCAAAAATGCAGCGCTTGCCAACGATTCACGGACAAGCCGCACGCACCTGGCGTAGAGCTCCGGCCAATTCCATTGGCCTGGCCCTTCGTGCAATGGGGGCTCGACATGGTTGGCAAACTCCCAGGGTCCTCACGAGGAGGCTACGTCTACCTCTTGGTCGCAGTCGACAAGTTCACCAAGTGAATTGAAGCCATGCCAGTGACCAATCAATCAGGACACAACGCAGTCAAGTTCTTCGAGTCCATTGTCTACCGCTTCAGAGTACCGCACAACATCATCACCGACAATGGGACAAACTTCACATCTAAGGAGTTCCAAGAATTCTGCCAGAATCTGGGGATCAGCATCAGCTATGCCTCTGTAGCACATCCACAGACCAACGGTCAGGTGGAAAAAGCAAACGGGCTCGTCTGCGGCGGCATCAAGAAGCGACTCCTCCGGCCACTCGAACAAGCCGCGGGTTGCTGGCCAGACGAACTGCAATCCGTACTCTGGAGCCTACGCACAACTCCAAATAGTGCCACGGGCTACACGCCATTCTTTATGGTGCACGGAGCCGAGGCAGTGCTACCCACCGAGGTACGGTACAAGGCGTCGCGTGTGGTCGCTTACAGCGAACAAGAGTCATCCCTCGCACTCGAAGACTCCGTCGACCTCCTTGATGAGGCAAGAGAAATAGTTGCGGAAAGATCAACGATCTACCAGCAGAACCTGCGCAACTACCATAGTAGGAGGCTATGCCCCTGATCCTTCGTCGAAGGCGACCTGGTCCTACGATTTAAGCAGCAGGGACATCTCAAGCTCGAGTCCCCCTAGGAAGGACCATACATGATTACAGAAGTAATCCCCGGTGGCGCCTATCGCCTTCAAGATTTGGAGACAGGAGTCGCATACTCCAACCCCTGGAACGTCGCACAACTGCGACGCTTCTATCCTTAGTCGTTTTTACTTTTAGATCGCAAATAAGGCACTCATCCAAGACTATCTAGCCACACATTGTACTTCGTACTGTCCTTCGAATAAATAAAGCTAACTGCCCCAAAACTTTGTGTTCTCCTTTATTTTTCCAATTTATCTACTCGGGGGCTGCGCCACCCTATATTCATCTGTTCTACGAACAAAAACGCGATATCCTGAGTAGCTGGCACATCAATCGAAACCCTTGACACAACATCAACCCAGCTGCAACGCACCTGACAGGTTGACAAGGGACTGAGATAAGAGCATGGCCAGGCTAACGAAAAGGACTCGCATAGTGCAACGCACTTCATGCTAACAAAGCTCTTTATACATAGCCGACAATAAATTATATACGAACTTTACAACACGGGTACACTTATGTGTAGGATATAAACTAAGCTACAACTGCAGGAAGAGAACGTTGGTTTGTTCCTCAAAGAAGTCGATGATCTCTTCTGCTGGGCGATCCACAGCCTGGTAGTGTGGCACCATATTCCAGGCATAACCTGCTGGTGGCGCAGGCGGCCCAGCCGCAATTGCCGCAACATCTACGTCAGGCCTATGCAGTCGCACCAACGATAGAGCGGCCTTGGCACCAGCCACCAACTATTGCCTCACGCACTCGCGAACAGCGGTCAGGTCTTGAAACTTGGCAAGGAGGGCCAGCAGGCTTGATGGAGTAACATCCAGCGGAAACATCGTCCAATAAATGTTCTTCAAACATGGCTGCGACTTCTTTAGAAAGTGCAGCACTCGCGACGCGCGATCCTGCAGGGTCGCCAGCGCAATCGCACGATCATGATCTACCCAGAAGTATCCACTCTCTTGAAGTTGCTCCTGGGTAAGATCATGCATACCAATGGCAATTCTATCCTTCTCATCCTACGGATGACGCGCGCTGACAACTACACGAAGCAGCAAACAGCAGCATAAGTATAGCGCACCATCGCGAATGACTACAAGGAAAAGATAAGAGCAAGCAAACTAACACTTGAATTGGTCGCCCAGCTGCGTCACCTCGCCAAGGAGATACTGCTCTCGGGCGGTGGCTTTCTCCGCCTTTGACTTCCATACATCCGTGTTCCCGCGGAGCACGGGCAACTCACGCTCTAGCTGCTTCACACGGTCACGCAGTCGCGACAGCAGCGACAACTCATCTACCCTGGAGCGTGGCGGTGCCAAAGTATCATCAAGAGGCGGCGAGTCCTGAGTTTCCCTCAAGGGATCACTTGATGTACCCTACCACAAGCCAAGATAGAAACAAATAAGATGACCAAATCAACACAAAGACAAAAAGATTCAAGTGCATTCAGGACTAGCAAAAGTATCAACAGATACACTCGCCAGCAGGCATGTTCTTAACAAAGGACATAAACTAGTTAACTATTACAAAGCTAATAAGAAGCGATTGGCTTCTTCGACTTCGACGGCTTCGAGGGCTTCATCGAGTCCGTGGCAGTGTCAGACGCCACTGACTTTCCACCAGCCCCTGATGTCACAGCTTTCGCCGCCTTCTTGGCGCGTTGCAGCTCCTCAGAATACTTCGCAACTGTGTTTATCAGCTGATGCCCATATTTGCCACAGGCAGTCACGAAAGGAGCAAAGACTACCTGCTGGCCGTCCGCGCTAATAGGCATCGCCTTCGACACCGCGGCAGGATCAATCTCGACTCCATGGGCCTATACCATGGCAGGCGACATGGACGCCCCAACCGCGCGGAGTGAGTTCTTGAAGCTAGAAGGCACACCCCCGGCAAGTGACTCCACCAGCTCGTCCATGTTCTCGATTAGCTCCGCCTTGGGCATCAGCTCCTCCCGGAGGCTACTGAGAACGCCCTTCTCCTTGGAGAACGTATCCTGAAAGGCGGTGCTACGGTCTTCGACTACCGACAGTGCACCCGCCAGAGCATCATCGCGACAAAGGGCCTGCGGGTCGAAGCTCAAACCGCCAGCATCTGTACATAAATCCACACATGGACACAGCATCAGCGCCAACGGGAAAAAGTTGAGCAGAGAAGGATGACGATATCCATAGCAAAGTACTTGAGAGGGCCTTGGCAATTGAGAAAAGTTGTTCTTCAAACAACTTCTCCCTGGCTATGAAGGAGGCACGCAGATCCTCTTCGCGCCTTGGCGCCTCGTCACGTGCCGCGATTGCCTCATCGCGACCCTTCACAGCCGCGTCGAGTGTTTTCTCCATGGTGGCAGCGTTGCGCAGGAGGGCGTTATGTTCAGCTACAAAACAAAAGGGATTGACTATCAGTCGACCATATAAAAAGGAGAAGAAGAAGAGGAAGTGAAAAACACTTACTTTCGACCATGCGATGACGCGTCTCTAGGATTGCATGCTGGCGGCCCATCGCAAGCACTTTCTCCACCAAATGAGCGGCTTCCTTCACAAGCAGCTATCACACAACAAAGGGATCAGCAGAAGCAATAGACAACATCGACTGCAACATTCAAAAGAAGAAAATCTACATTTACATGATCCTCCATTGACTCCGAAGATGTCTGCTGTACCGTCATCCGGGCAACCATTCGATGCTCCCCTGCATGAGGAGAACTGGAAGAGTTGTGCCTGGAGTGGGCCGCCAATGGAGGGGAAGGAGCGTGCTCGACCTCTTTCTTGGCCCTTGAGGTCGCGACTCCTAATTCTTTCAAAAATTGGACGTCACCAGAAGATGACGACACCTCTTGACTGCAAGGACAAAATCAACATCAAGAACAAGACAATAATCCAGATGCGAACCAAAAAGGGCAAATCCAGGGACGAACAAAAAACTAGAAAACTTTCCAATCAAACTTGTCAAAGTCAAAAGTGGGCTCCCCCGACTCTGACGAGGACTCCTTGGGCAATCGCATCTTCTTGCGAGAAGATGGTGCCACGGCGCTCATAGGAATGGCAGGTATCAGCGACTCCGCACCAACACCTGTACCTTCCGGAGTCGAAGGAGACGACGCATCGGAATCCTTGCTACGCGAACGCTTGCAAGTATCCGGACTACCGGACTCAGGGGCTTCCTCCTCCACATCATATGGGACGGTCGACTCCGACTCGTCCTCTTCCAAGGCTTCACGAGGAATAATCCCCTCAGGAAGAGGGGGCATACAAGGTGACACCGCCCAATCCTGCATACAGACAACAAATTCAGCAAAAAGTAAACAATAGAGAAGCAATCAACAAACTTAGCTACTGCGTAGCACAACTATACCTCGGGAGGAGGGTTAGTAGCAACAAATGGTGGAACAACTGGCTCACTGGGGAGCACATCCTTGACGGTGTACTTGGTGACCAGTCGAACCCTCTTGTCCACCTCACTCGCGGACATGCCATCGGCAGACACGCGAGTGGCATCGTCAGCGCCAGCCCACTGAAACATGGGGTGGACTCTGGCCTACAGGGGCTGGACGCGACGGCGCAGCCACATGCGAATGAGAGCGCACCCTCCCTCCTCTTTGCCTCTGCAATTCTCGAGGTCGCAGACGCGCTCGTACAGCACATCTGTCTCCGCGGACTCGCCTGGCATGACTACATTCTTCAAGGAGCGCATCCTTTTGCACGGCATCGCGGGATTGAAGGGTGCGAGTCCGAAGTTCTCACCGTTAGCCTTCTGATCGCGTATGTAGAACCATTTGTCCCTCCACCCTTGGACGGACGCCATGAGCTTGATGTCGAAATAGGTGGTGGATGGGTCGACGTGGATTCCACAGCCACCTACATCATAGACTAAAGAGCCAGACGCAGATTGGCGCTTCAACTTGAAGAGGCGCTTGAAAAGCCCGAAGTGCGGCTCGATTCCGAGCCAGCACTCGCAGAGGGTGATGAAGCAAGAGATATGGAGGATAGAGTTCGGGGACAGCTGAAGCCTGTAGAAACAAAGGAGGCCCCTAAAAAAGGGGTGAAGGGGCAAGGAGAGACCACGAATGATGAATGCTAAAAACATCACTCGAAAACCAGCGGGAGGAGAAGGAATTGCCTCACCGCTGGGGATGCGCGCATCGGCGACTACGGCGGACAGCACTCTGTCTTGGCGAAGAAGAGGGAGATCAGATGACTTGATGATGGAGGGGCGCCACGCACCATTCGAGACGCGGGTGCCCACGCCCTTCTTCTTCCCACCGGCGGCGGCGCTGGTACCCACGACGGCGGAGCCGCCCTTCTTCTTCATCGCAGCAGCGGTAGCCGCGGAATCGGCCGCAGCACCTCCCTTCTTCTTCCCCCTTCCGCGGCGGCGATGCGACCGAAGAAAGTACCTAGGAAACGAGCGGAGCTGGTCCAGCGTCGTGGAAGAAACGACCGCAGAGAAAGCAGAGGAGTGGCGGAAATGGCGATGTAAGCAAAGGATGAATAAGAGCAGATGAGAAATTACCGTCGCAGCGCCACTACTTAACCCCTGGAAGATGCAATCCAACGACTCAGAAAAACCCTATTGGACGTGTGGCAAACATCGTGCTAGACACGTGGAGGAGTGGAAACGCGAACCATCCCCCACTGCTCCCATTACGCACGGAAATCGAGGAGGCGCAGTTAAAATAAAGATTACGCACGCCCAGTCAAATCAAAGTCAGAGAGTGGGACCCACTGCTCGTCACGTCCCGTCAAACTCGCTCATGCGGGCAACTGAGGTCATGAAATTGTCAGCACTGACGTCATCAAAGCTACGCAGCAGAAGACTTCGACTACTTTAGTCCTTGCTCGAGTCTTCGAATTCACCAAGCACTCGGGGGCTACTCCCATAGGGAGCGCTGGTCGCGCACCGTATGATTTTTCTCTTATTTTTTGCAGACACATGGACAATCAAAGGCAAACCCAACCACTCGAAATACGGTTCGACTATGGACATGGGTTACTCCCATAGGGAGTGCCAGAAACAAATTCGACTGAAACAAGCAAGCAAAAGATGACAGCAGTCGCAAAAGTTCTTTAGTCCATGCCTGAGTCTTCGACTCAACCAGGCACTCGGGGGCTACTCCCATAGGGAGCGCTGGTCGCGCACCATATTATTATTTGTACAAAAAACTGTGTGCTGATAACATCCACACTCGAAGTTCATGGCGACACCGCCTCATAATTTTTCCCTACAAAGAGACTGCATCTCCTGGGTAACCCGAATCGTCTCCGCGATGATAGAATTCGGATGTCGCGCTTACAATGTGAAGGTAAGACCTGAATAAGGCCTGGCAACGCGTTAGCTGCGCACTACCAGAAATGTATCCGTGCCTACAGGTACGATGAACATGCCTTGACGGACGCGTCGGGTGCTCACACCCATATAACTAGAATTCGACTCATGTAAGACCTCCACGGCTTGAGTCGAATTACACCAGCACTTTTCCGTATTCGAGTGCGGGGACTCGAGTTCGAGTAGATTGTGTTGTTTCACCCTAAGGTGGTTAACTGATACCGATACTTCGGTTATATCAGGCACGCACATCAACAATCCCTATGACACAAACAAAGCAGTCGAAATATACTCATTCATGCACTCGAAAGACTTCAAAAGTCTCCAATCGAATCTGCGATTCCACTGGACACTCGGGGGCTACTGACATGGGTATGCCATATAGGTACTCGAGCTTGGTATATACGGCCTAAATACGTAAAGGCCCACGGTGTCACCAAGGCCCAAATGAAGGACTCGAGTAACCTATGGACTCTCGATTGCTTGAAGAATAAGAAGAAACTAAAGATAGAAAGTTCGAAGGGGAAAACCCTAACTTGTAACTGACTCGACCTACTACCCGAGACCTAGCCTATCTATATAAAGGCTAGGAGGGGGCGGCGAGGAGGACACACGCAACCCTAGTTTCCACAACCCTTGCCAGATTGCATCTGCGCACCATTGTAATCTTCGATTCCTTCGATAATTCCACGAGCAGACAAGCAGGAGTAGGGACCTCTACGAGGCCCGAACCTGGGTAAATCTTTGTCCCCTGTGTGCTTGTTTGCTAGCCGATAGATGTCTCCATCACTCCCTCCTTCTCGAAAACCCAATTCCATAACAATGGGCATTGATGAGTTAAACCCTCGTCACCTGTTTTCTGCTATTTCTAGTTTCAGAAAAGCTAGTAAGGAAATATTCTCGGAATTGGACCGGACAAAATCCCAAGTCAATATTTCACTAGAAGGAACATGGAGTACAGAGGGGAGACGAAGATGGGAGTCAGGCCGGCCACACCTAGTGATGGAGCGGCGAGCCCTAGCCATGCCACCATGTGGTGTGGGCCCCCTAGCACTCCACCGACCTTGCCCCTTGGCCTACATATTGCCTTCGGGACAAAAACCCTAAGAACCCGATCAAAATTCCACGAAAGAGTCTGCAGCCGCCGCCATCTCCATACCTAGATTAGGAGGGATCTGAAGCTCTTCCCAGCACCCTGCCAGAGGGGAGAGATCACCCTGGAGGCCTTCTTCATCACCATGCCTGCTCTGGTGTGATGCATGAGTAGTTCATCCCTGGACTACGGGTCCATGTAGTAGCTAGATGGTTGGTTCTTCTCCTTTGTGCTACCATGTCTATATCGTGTGAGCTCCGTTCATGATCAAGATCATCTATTTGTAATCCAACATGTTGTGTTTGCAGGGATCCGATGGATATTGAGTTGCTATTTCAGATTGATTATTGATTCTATCATGTCTATGTTATTTGTGATCTTGCATGCATTCTGTTGTTAGTAGCTGTCTTGGCCGAGTAGATGCTAGCAACTCCAAGCGGGAGTATTTATGCTCGATAGTGGGTTCATGCCTCTAGGAATCTGGGAAGTGACAGAAATCTCTAAGGTACTAGATGTGATGTTGCTACTAGGGAGAAAACAACAATCCTTTGTTCATAGAACAATCGTATTGTTTAGTTTACACACTTTGCTTAATCCAATTATATGTTGCTTGCAACTTAATACTAGAGGGGGTTCGGATGATAACCTGAAGGTGGATTATTAGTCATAGATGCAGTTGGATTACGGTCTATGTATAGTGTTGTAATGCCCAATCAAATCTCATAGGAGTCAAGATGATTAGTATATGCATGTATGCTTTCTCGGTGTCTGTCAATTGCCCCGCTGTAATTTGTTCACCCAACATGTCATCTATCTTAAGGAGAATCACCTCTAGGGAACTATGGACCCCGGTCCATTCTTTTACCATCAAGCTCAATCTACTATTTATTGTTTTCTATTTACTTTCTGCAAGCAATTACTATCTTCCACACAATACGTTTAATCCTTTGTTTTCAGCAAAACCGGTGAGATTGACAACCTTACTTTATGTTGGGGGCAAAGTTCTGTGGTTGTGTTGTGCAAGATTCCAAGTTGGTAACAACACCTTGTAGGTGTTTCCTTGCTCCTACTGGTTCGATAACCTTGGTTTCTTAACTGAGGGAAAACTTGCTATTGTGCTCATCATACCTTCCTCTTGGGGTTCCCCAACGAGATTGACGTGTTGAGTCGATCATCAAACACCTTTGCCAATGGGAGTTTCCAAATACTAAGAAAAGTAACAACTCCAATTTTCAAAGTGATGGAAATATTTTTTCTGTAAAGCAAAGTACTCCAGTTCCATGCTGGTACTAGTACTCGAGACGGGAGGCGGCTCCTTCCAAAAAAAAGGAGGCAGGGTGAGAGCAGCGGGAGGAGCAGTCAGAAGGCGGTGCTATGTCAGAGCAAAGCTATGATGGGTTGCTGACATGAGGTACATGGTACACTCCACTAGTAGTAAATATATGGACCTACTAGTAGTAATAGGCACGCAAAACAAGTTGTATTTTCTCTCTCCTTTACTGGCTCTCACCATCCATCTTCCATCGATCTCTTCTCTATGACCGCAGGTGCATAGTCCGTCTTGTCTCTTCCTCGTCCACAATGTGGCTCTGAGCACGTGTGCCATGGTACGGCACACCGATCATCTACACCAATACAAAAAGTCTCAAAAGTTATAATAATAATTACAAAAACATGAGACGTCATTATGATTGGGGTACGTTTGCTAGTATTATTAATTGCCAAGAAAAATGAAAAACATGAGATTCCACAACTTTGGGAAAAACGGATTCACATTATAGCCCACCACGATGTAACAGTATTCTTGGGTTTCAGCACGAACAACCAATAATGTCATGGCCTTCTATATCGATGTATACCCTAGCTACACTTTTACATAGGGTTCTGACATCGGGTAGATCGATACGTCTTGGCCTAGTAAACAATGTTGCTCGTGGGAGTTTCGAACAATTAGGAAAAAACATTTTTCACTTCTCCAACTGATTGTGGGGATGTTTTGTACTAGCAGTAAAGAAAATTAGAAGAATGTTGCTCGGAATGCGAGAAGCGCGCCATGTTTCCGAACATAGTGGACCATGCATGTTTTACTTGCGATTCCTAGGTTCTTTGAGTTTTCTAGGTTCATAGATAAATTAACCCAATTAAATTACACTACTGTCTCCGATTCAAATTAATGTTCCTAGATTTGTCTAGATTCAGATATATGTATCTAGCACAGAAATATGACTACATACATTTGAATATAGATGAATCTATGAACATTAATATGGATCGGATGGAGTCTGTCGAAATTAGGTCAAATTATTTTGAACCACGTGTGAGGTGCCAATTACTCTTTAAATTTCACAAAAATCTTTTGAATTTTCCCACCAGACAGCCAATATATCGAGAACGGATGAGAGTTGTTTGTCAAAATTCAACTTCTTGATAAGAATATGCATGCCTCGAAATTTGACCGTGTTTTGAAAACAATCAAAGAGACTATGCCTCACCGTGTTTTGAAATTTTGGCTGTGTGTCGAAATTAACTTCACACGTTGTGATAATCTGTTTAGTGGACCCACCATCAGGCAGTCAATGTATTGAGAACGAGTGAGAGTTTGGAAAGATTTAACTTCTTGCTAAGAATATGCATGCCTAGAAATTTAACCATGTTTTGAAAACAATTAAAGAGACTATGACTCACCGTGTTTTGAAATTTTGCATATGTTTCGAAATTAACTTCACATCTTGCAAAAATATGTTCAGTGAACCCACCACTAGGCAGTCAATGTATCCAGACAAGTGAGAGTTTGAAAAGATTCAACTTCTTGCTAAGAATATGCATGCATAGAAATTTGACCGTGTTTTGAAAACAACTAAAGAGACTATGACTCACCATGTTTTGAAATTTTGCCTGTGTTTCGAAATTAAATTCACACCTTGCGATAATCTTTCCAATGGACCCACCAGGCAGTCAATGTATTGAGAATGAGTGAGAGTTGTTTGGCAAGATTCAACTTCTTGCTAAGAATATGCATGCCTCGAAATTTTGACTATGTTTTGAAAAAGATTAAAGAGACTATGACTCACCGTGTTTTGATATGTTAGCTGTGTTTCGAAATTAACTTCATACCTTACGATAATCTGTTCAGAGGACCCACCAGGTAGTCAATTTATCGAGAACGAGTGAGAGTTTGGAATGATTCAACTTATTGCTAATAATATGCATGCCTAGAAATTTGACGGTGTTTTGAAAACAATCAAAGTGGTTATGGCTCACCGTGTTTTCAAATTTTGCGTCTATTTCGATATTAACTTCACACCTTGCAAAAATATATTCATTGGACACAAAACTCAAAACACACTTCTCCATCATTCTAGAATCTTCTCCCTCATTTTCGCAGACCATGTTACCAAAATTTTAAAGTTTTAGATAGCTAATAATTGTTGACTTCTACATGATATACAAAGTACAAGAACCAAATATATACACCCATACATTATAGATCTTGATCAAATTTATATTTTTTACTTTACCTATTATAATCTTACCACTATATAGTGTACTAATAACTTTGAATATTGACCATTGGATCAAGACTCGTGAATCTCAACATTTCCAGTCGTTGGATCTTCTTTTCCATTCTAGCATCTAGAAGATTCTATTTTTTTGAACGGTCTAGAAGATTATGTTGATAGTCTTCATCAAAATGAATGTTATACACAAAACTCAAAACACACTTCTCCATCATTTTAGAAACTTCTCCCTTGTTTCTCTACACCATGTTACTGAAAATTTCATGTTTTAGATCTCCACTACTATAATGGAGCAGTTTTGAATTGGATCCATAGCACCAATCCTGACCGTTGGGATGTTAGATCCAATGGTTTAGAGTAGTTGGATTCATGTTGAATAGTACCTAGAGAAAACCCCACCATGTTCTACAACCATCATGTCACCACCCCCAAAATTTCATAGCATAGTAGACTGTATCCTCAATATGTGTATATAGTATTATCAATTGACTTAATTTATGCATTTTTTCTCTAATATATGAAATGTGATTTAACAAATATTAAGTTGTTATTAACCAATAGTTTTGTTAGAGAAAAAATGCATACATTAAGTCTATTAATAATAACTATCTACAAATATTGAGAATACAGCCTAATGTGCTATGAAATTTTGGGGGTGGTGACATGATGGTTCTAGAACATAGTGGAGTTAGCTCTAGGTACGTACTATTCCACACGAATCTAGCTGCTTTGAACCATTGGATCTAACAGCCCAATAGTCAGGATTGGTGCTATGGATCCAATTCAAAACCGCTACATTATAGTAGTAGAGAGAATACAACCTACTGTGCTATGAAATTTTGAGGTGGTGATGGTTCTAGAACATGCATGGTGGAGTTTTCTCTAGGTGCTATTCAACATGAATCCAGCTTCTCTGGACCATTTAATCTAACAGCCCAATGGTCAGGATTGGTGCTATGGATCCAATTCAAAACTACTCCATTATAGTAGTAGATAGAGATATAACCACTATATAGTGTATGAATAACTTTGAATGTTGACCGTTGGATCAAGACTCGTGAATCCTAATATTTCCAACCATTCAATCTTCTTTTCCATTCTAGCATCTAGAAGATTCTAGATAGTCTTCAGCATAATGAATGCTGTGTACAAACCACAAAACACACTTCTCCATCATACTAGAATCTTCTCGCTCGTAGCTAATAATCATTGACTTCTACATGGTCTTATCTTACCACTATATAGTGTACGAATAACTTTGAATGTTGACTATTGGATCAAGACTCACGAATCCTAGCATTTCTAGCCATTGGATCTTCTTTTCCATTCTAGCTTCTAGAAGATTCTATTGATAGTCTTCAGCATAATGAATGTTATGCATAAACCTCAAAACACACTTCTTCATCATACTAGAAGCTTCTCCCTTGTTTCTCTAGACCATGTTATCAAAAATTTCATGTGTTAGGTAGCTAATAATCTTTGACTTCTACGTGATGATACAAAGTACAAGGACTAAATATACACCCATACTTTATAGATATTGATCAAATTTATAATTTTTTGTGCTTTACCAATTATAATTGTATATAGTGATGATATGTCATACGTCTACTATCCGAGTCTCACGTGCAAGGCACATGTAACTTACTATTAGCTAATAATCATTGACTTCTACATGATCTTACCACTATATAGTGTACAAACAACTTTGAATATTGACCGTTGGATCCAGACTCGTGAATCACAACATTTCCAAACGTTGGATCTTCTTTTTCATTCTAGCATCTTGAACATTCCATTGATAGTCTTCATTACAGTGAATGCTATGCACAAAACTCAAAACACACTTCTCCATCATTCTAGAATCTTCTCCCTTGTTTCTCTAGATCATGTTACCAAAAATTTAAAGTTTTAAATAGCTAATAATCATTGACTTCTACATGATATAGAAAGTATAAGAACCAAATATATGCACCCATACTTTATAGATGTTGATCAAATTTATATTTTTTCTGCTTTACCTGTTATAATCTTAACACTATATAGTGTACAAATAACTCTGAATATTGACCATTGGATCAAGACTCGTGAATCCCAACATTTCCAACCATTGGATCTTCTTTTCCATTCTAGCATCTAGAAGATTCTATTTTTTAACGGTTTAAAAGATTCTATTGATAGTCTTCATCACAATTAATTCTATGCACAAAATTTAAAACACACTTTCCCCTTCATTCTAGAATCTTCTCTCGTGTTTCTCTAGACCATGTTACCAAAAAATTCATGTTTTAGATAGCTAATAATCGTTTAATTCTACATGATCTTACCACTATATAGTGTACGAACAACTTTGAATATTGACCGTTGAATTAAGACTCATGAATCCTATCATTTCCAACTATTGGATCTTCTTTTCCATTCTAGCATCTAGAAGATTCTATTGATAGTCTACATCACAATGAATGCTATCCACAAAACTCAAATAACACTTATCATTATAGAATAGTCTCCCGTGTTTCTGTAGACCATGTTACCAAAATTTTAAAGTTTTAGATAGCTAATAATCGTTGACCTCTACGTGATATACAAAGTACAAGAATGAAATATACACCCATAATTTATAGATGTTGATCAAATTTATATCCTTTTCTGCTTTATCTATTATAATATTATATGGTGATGATATGTCAAATATCTATTATCTTAGTCTCACGTGTAGGGCACATGCAACTTACTAGTCTTACCACTATATAGTGTACGAATAACTTTGAATATTGACTGTTGGATCATGACTCGCGAATCCCAACATTTCCAGTTGTTGGTTCTTCTTTTCCATTCTAGCATCTAGAAGATTCTATTGATAGTCTTCATCACAATAAATGCTATGCACAAAACTCAAAACACACTTCTCCATTATTCTAGAATCCTATCCCTCATTTCTCTAGACCATGTTACCAAAATTTTACAGTTTTAGATAGCTAATAATCATTGACTT
Source organism: Avena eriantha (assembly GCA_910589775.1). Lineage (NCBI taxonomy): Eukaryota > Viridiplantae > Streptophyta > Magnoliopsida > Poales > Poaceae > Avena > Avena eriantha. Next base: position 516,699,998 of record OU342743.1, on the reverse strand, counting down.
CTACATGATATACAAAGTACAAGAACCAAATATACACCCATACTTTATAGATGTTGATCAAATTTATATATTTTTTGCTTTACCTATTATATAATTTTATATAGTGATGTTATGTCAGACGTCTATTATCTGAGTCTCACGTGTAGGGCATGTGCAATTTACTAATAGTGGTAAGATATGAATAACTTTGAATGCTGACCGTTGGATCAAGACTCGTGAATCCCAATATTTGCAACTGTTGGATCTTCTTTTCCATTCTAGCATTTTAGAAGATTGTATAGATAGTCTTCAGCATAATGAATGTTATGCACAGACCAATAAGGTCATGAACATATATATCGATACCCTAGCTACACTTTATGATACGGTTCTCACATTGGGTAGATGGGTGCGTCTTACCGTAGTAAACAATGTTGACTGTGGGAGTTTCAAACAATTATGAAAGATCATTTTTCACTTTTCCAAGTGATTACGGGGATATTTCATACTAGTAAAGATAATTAGAAGAATTTTGCTCAGAATGCGACAAGCGCGCCATGTTTCCAGACATTGTGGAGCATGCATGTTTTCCTTGTGATTCCTAGGTTCTATCAGTTTTTAAGGTTTGCAGCTAAATTAAACCACTTAAATTACAGTACTGTCTGCCTAAATTAGTTCAAATGAGTTGGCATATGCATATGCGCACCGTTTAGCTAAGAAATCCAAGTTCACTCAATCGTTTTGCTCACTACAGTATATGGGCCCCATTCATATGAATAGCTTTGAATGCTGACCGTTGGATCAATTATTTGATATATTTACACGAATTTGAATTTTTTTATTTTTTTATGAGGGCTACGGCTGGTAGTCAGCACCACCCCAATATTTTTTTTCATCTATCCACCACCATACTAGACTCTGAACTTTCTTCAGAAGCTGCACACGCCACCGTCCCATCATATTCGATGTGTACTGCTTTTCGAGCCTTCCTTTTAATACTTCTCGGGAGGTGAGCCAAGCGCGATTCAGCACAAAATTTTCGTGTAATATTGGCGGGATCTTCTAGTTCAAAAATTAAGAGGATTATTGGCGGGACCCTCCCTTCTACCTCTCCCAAAATTTAACCCTTCCTTCACTTCTCAGAAAACGCTAGCTACCCCCATACAGATGAGGCCTCTCGCTCACTCGCCCACCGACTCCACAATCCATCTCACATCATCCCCTATCCCATCCCTCCTTAGCCGACTTCCAGGTCGCCGGAGTCTACTCAGCGACATCGTCATCCATGCATTGTCGTTGCTTCGTCGCATCTGCTTACCCCACTCAGAGTGTTAGCTTCCCCACCACTGCAACTGAGAGATGCGTACGCCACGCGGACCCCTCACCAAGGCGATGGTTAGAACTCCGTACAACCGAGACGAAGGTTGTTGCACACTTGACATGCCCACTTTCCTTGTACTTTACTACTACTTCCAAATGTAGTTCATCGCTTCCTTGATGTGCCTTCTCGTTACCAATTATTTCTAATGCATGCTAGTTGCAGTACTGCGGGATCGGTTCAAAGAAAAAAAGAAGGCAACTGCTAGTCGTCAAGCCAAATTGGTTATCTCACACTAGTACGAAGCCTTACCAGACCAATGATTACCACCAACAATCCTCCCCAGACAATGGTTTGCCTCCATTTTGCATATATGCGTGTTGTCGTTATGCATTTTATTTTCGAGAGTAGTTCAGACTTTGTTTGCCCTGTCTTGCCATACTAGTATATATTTTTTGTAAGGCATGGAATATGATGTACTGCCGAATGAGTTCGCATAGAATCGATGCCAACGAATCCTGAAGAGTTTTAGACATGCGGATCTAGCCCCGCTCGGCACAACACAACTGGTACAGAAACATAGCTTCGTCGAGTACCCTAAACATAGCTATTTGTTGCATCTTGCTTGTGTTATTTACTGATTCATTTGATGCATTGCAATTTGCAGAAGCAAGTTCATGAGCATGTCCCTGCCAAGGAGGTTCGCAGTACAGATATTCAGCGTGCTAGTGATACAGCCATTTCTAGGAACCAAGGATGGCCAAAGCTAAGATTAGGCTTCTCCAAAAGGATTTGGTCACAACCACTCGGTGGATCAGAAAATTGAACTGAGGATGTATTTCTACTATTGAAGATAGCCTTGATGTTGCCACTGATATTCAGAAGTTAGTCGCTGGAAATCATGTTCCCAATTCAGCTGATGTAGATGTCAATGAGATCAACGTGACGGTTTTGGAATAGGTGAAAGCACGAGCAGAGATTCTCCGTGCATCTTTTTAGGCAGATGATTTTTGAAGGGTGATGAAAGAGCCGCCATGCGAATAGATTGTTATTTCGTATAATGAGGATGGCTTTCCTTGTGTTGTCAGCCTAATATTTTCTTTGGCACGTTGTATGAAACTGTACTGTACCTACTTGTTGCATCTAGACAATTTATCCCGGTCTCATTCAAGCCATTCGGAAAATGGAAAAACAACATTTTCCCGTGATAAACTTGAAATCTTATTTTGCACTTTCGTTTAGACCTGTAGACCCACATTTTGCCGAAAATTAACACATTACCATGAAAGGTAGTTTGAGAATGACCATGTCCATGTGCCCATTATCGTGAATAAATTGGTGCACTATATACTTATGTGGCCCAAAAGTCAAACTTTTAGAATGTAGTAGTAGATCAAGTACAAAAATCAACTGAGCGACAAACCACAAGCCAAAATCACCTCTTCCACCAAGCAGTGCGCCAGAAACACCCGCTGCAGTGGGCTCCTGCATCCAAAATTCAACCGGTACGAAATTTTCATCTCGCCCTTTGGTCCAGAAACAACGCGCCAAAGGACATTCCTCAAAATGTTTTCTCTTGTAAATTCCCGCGCGCCACACAATTCAAAGTTTCAAACATACTAGTACCACCCGCGCCCTTTGGGCCGAATCCCTCGAGATCACCTTGCACGACCACGTCCGTGTTCCTTCTGCCCCATCTCCCCTTCACAGCCTCTCCACCGGCATGCCACCATACCGACTTAAGATGTTTTACCAGCTCCCTATGCTAGCCCGCACCAGATCAGCTCCTCTGTACACGAGGTCCATGATGCCGGAGCTGGCTCAGCAACGCCGTCGCAGCTTCGTTGGATCCACTTCCCCGACTCCATGGCACCGGATCTACTTCCTAGACCTTGTCCACGGCGCCGGAGAGATTGGGAGGTAAATCCGCTCAAGGGCGAACGGTGAGGTCGTAGCTCACCATAAGTTCCACAATGGCACGAGAAGGAAATTGCGTAATCGTTGTCACAAAGGTTGCCGCCATACACTTCATATGCTCTTTATGCATTTGATGTCTTAAAGTAGTTCATCACTTATTTCACTGCATTCTCGCACTAAGTTTTTTATCTTGTACTCCGACATTTCTTGTCGAGGCCTCGTATATTCATATGTCTGTCATTGTTCCTTCAGGGCTTTCAACTGCTTGCTAGCACTGTACTAACTTGCTATTCTACACACACATTGCTCTTAAATCTCATAAGATATTTTTTTGCTGATGCATGTAAGGTGATTTGCGGCCAACTGATGAGGAAGAACGGAAGATGAGGGAAGATAGATTATTAAAGAATTCCAAATATGAAAGGTTGCTCAGCCCGCAGAGAGTTTGATCTTTCATAGCTACCACCACCAATCATGAAGTCAAGGATTCTGATGCAGAATTTGATCCTCAAAATCAACAAAACCCAGAGGGAGACCTGACTCAAGAAGATGGACCGGTTGAGAACCCCATTCCTAATATGCCTGCTTGTCCACTGTCCAAGGTGCTTGCTCTGTCTTGTCATTGAGATATTTGTTTCATCTTCCATGTTTCGTACCTCAATTCCGACCAAATGTTGTGCAATGCCATCTGCTTAGTTCATGCATCATACATTTTCAACATATCTTGCCTTAGTGTTTTTCTGTTCTATCCGCGTCTCATTTTACATAAGACTTTGATAGATTAATGTATTGCTTATGTCTATCAGGAATCAGCTGGTTCACCTAAGACCCTTCCAGGTACCAGCAGGGAGAAAAACTATGATCGGCAAGTGTCTGATTCTGAATTGGTTTCTGTTAATGAACAATATTTCGAGGGAGACCTGACTCAGGAAGTTGGACCCATCGAGGACCTCCCTGCTAGTCCGCCCGCTTGTCCACCCCCCATGGTGCTTGCTCTATTTTTAATTTGTGATATTTGTTTCATCCCATGTTTCGTACATCAATTCCCACCAAATCCATCTCCTTAGTTCATTCATCATATATGTTTAGCATATCTTTCCTTACTATTCTTCTGTTCTATCAGCGTCTCAGTTTACATAGGACTTTGATAGACTAATGTATTGCTTATGTGTGTCAGGAATCAGCTGGTTCCCCTAAGAACCATCCAGGTACCAGCAGGGACATGTTCTCCTGTTCTTTGCGCCAGCAGCGCCATAGGCTAAAGAGTAAATACTTTGATGGTAAGGCAAGCAAGGATATTCAAAGAACGACTCCTATGGAACACACTATGACTGACCAACACTGGATTGATCTTCTCGACCACTGGTTTGATCCAAAGATTATGGTATGGTTTGTGAAGACTGATACCATATCACATTAGAAATTCCTATTTGCACATATGTATCACTACTCTCCTTTTGCAGATGAACGCTGAAAAAACAAGAGAAACCGTGATGCACAACGCTTAACAAACCGAACTGGATCTCGTGCATTGGTTGGCAACCTGAGCGCAATAGTTAGAATAATTAGTTTTTAATCTACTACAGACTTTGTGCTTCTTATATTTTGATAATGTGTTCCGCCTACTTTGCAGAAAGGTGTGGTAAGTCTGCAGCAAAAATTCTAGGCATGCCAGACGAGCAAAAAAGAAGGGCTTAATCCCTCTGTTGAGAGTGTTATTGTAAGTCTTCTGTTCCATTGATATTTTGTCATGACACACCCTTAGTGATTTATATGTATAGTTAGATGTGCAACACTGCCTGAACTGCTGCCCAGTTTTCTTTTTAATTTAAGTAGATGATTTCCAACTAGTGTGAGTTTCAGTTTTCAGGTGTACAAAGAGTTGTCTTGTGTATATCATGCACCCGGTGATGAAGAAATGGACAGATGCCATGTTGGCATAGTCCTGTTATTGCATGCTAGTGATAAAATTCTTATCATTATGATCAGATAGCTATACTTTTACTACAATATATATGATGCATAATCAGCCATGCCAACTTGTAAGATTTGTTCATAGACAGGTTAAATGTGTTGTCTCCATGTTTCTCTGTATTAGCTTTTCTTCTCTCACCCATGTCTACCAACTGATAACCTTATAGATTAAACTGAATGAGGAGATGGCAAAACTTGCGAAAGATGGTCTGGAGCAAACCCAAGAAGAATGTCTGGAAACATTTAAAATGGTACTAAAAGGTGAAGGTCATCGTAAAACCACATTCCTGCGTAATGCTGGGTTGTCGCAGTGCAAGTACATGTCCAAGTCCAAGTCGCCGTATTTGTCTAGTCAGGAAGAAATTGTACCACTACAGGCTGAACAGGAACTGCATAGGCGAGCAATCGATGATATGAGATAGAAAGCATTAGCAAGTGATGCGAAGTTGAAGATGTTACGAGATCAGCAGAATTCTCGAGAGCCCATAGATGAAGAGACTCTCCTAAATTGAAGATGAACCCTGACAATGATAGGTGAGTACAATGGTTCTGTGAAATGGTTCCTGCTATAGAGTCTAGGTTGTGTTTGGGGCCATGTAACAAAAACGGAGGGAGTATTTGTTTCGCATCATTCTTTTATCTATTTACCGTATGCTCAATGCAGAAAAATCTTGTGCCCAAACCTCACTCTCTCAGCCTTGGATTCATGAACCTCATAAAGGTTTTTTGTTCTTTGGAACCGCCAAATTCAAAATCTCAGTCCATCTACAAATCGGAGATTATGTATCCAATTCGTTTGCCAATATGGTCAGTATTTTGATGATCAATTGATGTGAATTAGCCTTAGATTCATACCGAAGGAGTACCATTACCGAAATTAAAAAATCTCAGCCGAGCGGCAAAACCTGTAGCCAACCCTGTTTGAATCGGATTTATCCAATTTTCATTATGGATGATAAGTTAATGTCATTCTCAGCCTTCAATTCCTGAATAGAGAGTACACCTTTTATCCAAAGATTGCTTGGACGCTAGCCAAATTCAAAATATCAGTCTGCGCAATTATGATGTTCATGTATGATTAGTTGATGTGACTCTAGTACTTGAATTGCTGGACAGATAGCGTACGGTCTACTAGCTTTTTTCTATTATTATTTGGCTCGTAGCCAAATTCAAAATCTCAATCGAGTGGTAAAATCACACACAAACCTTGAAGCATCTCCCGCCCCATCATTTCAAAAGAAAATTGTGGCAACCCACCGGGGAGTACCATTTTTCTGTTATTATTATTTGGCTGATAGCCAAATTCAAAATCTCTATCGAGCGGCAAAATCAAACACCGACTTTGAAGCATTTCCCGCCCCTCCGTTTCAAAAACTTTAAGGTCAAATCTCCCACCGGGGAGTACCACTTTTCTATTAATTATTATTTGGCTGGGAGTCAAATTCAAAATCTTTGTCGAGCGGCAAAATCAAACACCGACTTTGAAGCATTTTTCTGCCCCACCATTTCAAAAACATTGAGGCCAAATCTCCCACCGGGGAGTACCATTTTATTATTATTATTTGGACGGTAGCCAAATTCAAAATCGCTGTCGAGTGGCAAAATCAAACACTGACTTTGAAGCATTTCCCGCCCCACCGTTTCAAAAAAATTTAGACCAAATCTCCCATCGGGGAGTACCACTTTTCTATTAATTATTATTTGGCTAGTAGTCAAATTCAAAACCTCTACCGAGCGGCAAAATCAAACACCGAATTTGAAGCATTTCCCGCCCCACCGTTTCAAAAACTTTGAGGCCAAATCTCCCACCAGGGAGTACCATTTATTCTATTATTATTATTTGGCCAGTAGCCAAATTCAAAATCTCTGTCTAGCAGAAAAATCAAACACTAACTTTGAAGCATTTTTTGCCCCACAGTTTCAGAAACTTTGAGGCCAAATCTACCACCGGGGAGTACCGCTTTTCTATTAATTATTATTTGGCTCGTAGTCAAATTCAAAATCTCTGTCGAGCGGCAAAATCAAACACCGACTTTAAAGCATTTCTAGCCCCACCGTTTCAAAAACTTTGAGGCCAAATCTCCCACTTGGGAGTACCATTATTCTATTATTATTATTTGGTCGGTAGCCAAATTCAAAACCCCTGTCAAGCGGAAAAATCAAACATCGACTTTGAAGCATTTCCCTCCCCACAATTTCAAAAACTTTAAGGCCAAAGCTCCCACCCGGGAATACCACTTCTCTATTAATTATTATTTGGCCGGTAACCAAATTCAAAACCTCTATCGAGCGGCAAAATCAAACACCGAGTTTGAAGCATTTCCCGCCCCACTGTTTCAAAAACTTTGAGGAGAAATCTCTGACCAGGGAGTACCACTTTTCGATTATTATTATTTGGCTGGTAGCCAAATTCAAAATCTCTGTCGAGCGGCAAATTAACACACCGACTTTGAAGCATTTCACGCCTCTCCATTTCAAAAACTTTTGACTTTAAAATTCCCATCGTACCCATTGTTTAGACGCCCTATGGGCACGCTAAAGTCGGTAGCTTGGGGGCATGATAGTAATTATTTTTCTGTTCACCTCCATAGTCCCGATTTGTGCAGTTTTTCCAGTTGGCCCTCCCAAAATCCCAGGCTTCTCTCCCACGCCCTCACCTCCACGACCACCACCCGCACTGCTCGACGACAATTCCACGGCTGCCGGAGCCACTTCATCAACGCCCACCCCATCGGATCTAGTTCATCGAGTCTCTCTGCCACTCCAGTAGAGTTGTGGTCTCGCTGACCGTGCATATGGCGTCGTCGACCGCCCACGCTATGCTTCCCTGCCGCCAAAAGCTACCCAACCGTACCAGAGCAACTTAACCATTGTCCACCAGATGGGATCTAGTTCAATAAGTTCCATGTCCACTGCTCCAAACCATCTACACAGTCATCGCTGTTGACTGCACCGACATCGACCACCCAAGATCTGATTCCTCGACGCCAACAACCACCGCAACCGCAGCACCCTCGATGACATGGACGTCACTCGCACGGTACCGATGATGCTTAGACGCCTCTCCGACCAAGGTAACCAAATATCCAACTTGTTTTTGTTTTGTCAGCGGTATAGCAGGTTCAAGCCTATCGCACTAAACTGCATTTTTATAATCGTGCTAGTACATGCAAGTCACTTGGCACGTCTGTTCTTTGTGCTAGTACATACAAGGTCATTAGAAATGTTGGTTTGCATTCGCTGCTCTACAAATTTCAAGTCATGCACATGTTTTTTTGTCATGCACATGTTCTTATCTTAGCTGCTCCGTACACCAGTAATTGCCTGCTATGGTGTAGTTCTTGCAAAATATAATGTTAGTGGAAAATATTAGTGTGGATTCCCTGCTCCACAGTTACTGACTCTATCTAGTTATTCTTGAGCTAAGTTCCTTCTATTATTTCCTCTCTGGCATCGTTATTCTTTCATGTAGTACCCGTTCAAACTCTTCGTACTAGTTTGATTATAATTTTGTTGTTGCCATCTGGGTCTTCAAATGCTGCAACACTGACTATTTTCTTTTTCTTTGTGTAGAGATCAAAAAATCAACACTGAACATGTTGGTTTGCACAGCCTATTGGTACACCCGCGATGCCATTATATATTTTCTGTATCTGGTGCGGGTTCGTCCTAATCAACAACATAATTATTCTTTACTATATAGTTCATTCGTGTTTTCCATTCCTGCTCGACAAGTTCTTGTATGCTGCGGTTATAATTTCTATGTGGTTCATTCTTAGCTACGATGGTAACTGCATGCCATTGTGTAGCTCACCGCAAATTCCGAGTCACCCAATGTCTCTTGCATTCCAAGAGATACCATTGCTTCCATATATATTTGTTGAAATGATCTAGCTAGTTTATCCTAAAATTCTGAGAAACACTTTGTTCGACTTCTCATTTCATTGTTGGCATACTTGTCTAATGCTTGTTTGTCTTGTTCTATAGGTTCACAAGCCACACCATTATATCTCATATCTGGTTCTGGTTCGTCCTAGGCAACAAGATAACTATCCTCTACTATATAGATCATTCATGGTTTGCATTCCTGCTCTACAAGTTTGTATTATGCAGTTATAATTCCTATCTGGTTCATTCTTAGCTATGAGTAGTTTGTCTTGTTTGATGTATTCACTTGTTATTACTTAGTTTTAGACTATAATTATTGTTATCGCCACCAAACAGGGGACTGCAAGATCATGTCTCAAGGTGGTTTTCCAATGTAGCTGTCACACTCAAAGGGAGATGCAGTTGATGGATTGAGAAAGCAAATTGACGACTCTGCTATCAACTTGACTGGCAACTGAAATGCTGAATTTTCTTTCCATTTTGTTCATATTATCTAATATTTTTAAGAAGTTTGTAGCCGATGTAATATCTAGATAACTTGCATAGGCCATGTAGGCATTTAGTTGTGGCCGTCCACGCATGGTGGTACCATAACTGCGCCAGCCAGGTCGATCAGGTAACTGTATAGGGTTTTGTTATTTCCCTTTTGTATTGAGCCTTCCATGAACAGTAAAAGATACTCACTAATTATACTATTTTATGATATTTGCATGGGCTTCAGAAAGACCAAAACAATAATGGTAACTGTATAAAAAAGTAATAGACCAAAATAGTAATTGGCCAAAACAATAGCAGACCAAAACAGTAACAGGCTACAATAGTAACATGCCAAAACAGTAACAAGCTAAAATAGTAACAGGCCAACACAGTAACAGGCTAAAACAGTAACAGGCCAAAATAGAAACAAGCCAAAACAGAAATATGCCAAAACAGTAGCAGGCCAGAATAGCGGCAACCTAGCACAGTAACGGGCCCGAACAGTAACAAACCAGAAAAGAAACAGGCCTGAATAGTACAAGGTCAGAACAGCAGCAAACTAGGACAGTAACGGGCCAGAATAGTAAAGGCACATGCTGACTCGTATACTAACGAGCTCTTTGGGGGAAGGTATGAAGAGTATAGCAGCAAGTTTTCCCTCAGTTATGAAATCAAGGTTTAATCGAACCAGTAGGAGCAAGGAAACACCTCAAAGGTGTTGCTAGCTGAACTTTGGCAGGGCACACTACCGGCGTCAGCAGCAACATGGAGACCTGCACAACACAACCATAGAACTTTTTCCCCAACTTACAGTGAGGTTGTCAATCTCACCGGTTTTGCTAAAAACAAAGGATTAAATGTATCCAGTGGAAGAAATTAATAGTTTGCAGAAAGTAACAAAAAACAGTAAACAGTTGTAGATTGATAATAAAAGAAAGGACCGGGGTCCATAGTTCACTAGTGGTGGCTCTCCTTAAGATAGATGACATGTTGGGTGAACAAATTACAGCAGGGCAATTGACAAACATTGAGAAAGCAATCATGCATATACTACTCATCTTGACTCCTTTGAGACTTGATGGGCATTACAACATTATACATAGACCGTAATCCAACTGCATCTATGACTAATAATCCACCTTCAGGTTATCCTCCGAACCCCCTCCAGTATTAAGCTGCAAGAAACGGATAATTGCATTACGCATTGCGTGTAAAGTAAACAATACGATTGTTCTATGAACAAAGGATTGCATTTTCTCCCTAGTAGCAACAACACATCTAGTACCTTAGAGATTTCTGTCACTTCCCCAGATTACTAGAGGCATGATCCCACTATCGAGCATAAATACTAACTCTTGGAGTTGCTAGCATCTACTTGGCCAAGATAGCTACTAACAACGGAAAGCATGCAAGATCACAAATAACAAAGACATGATAGAATCAATAATCAATCTGAAATAGCATCTCAATATCCATCGGATCCCCGCAAACACAACATGTAGGATTACAAATAGATGATCTTGATCAAGAACGAAGCTCACAAGATCTAAACATGATAGCACAAAGGAGGAGAAATAGCCATCTAGCTACTACATGGACCCGTAGTCTAGAGATGAACTACTCACGCATCACACCGGAGGCTTGCATGGTGATGAAAAAGGCCTCCAGGGTGAATTCCCCTCTCCGGCAGGGTGCCAGGAAGAGCTTCAGATCTCCCCCGATCTAGGGATGGAGATGACGGCGGCTACAGACTCTTTCATGGAATTTTGATCAGGTACTTAGGGTTTCTGTATCGGAGGCATCTTATAGGTGAAAGCGGAGGCCGAGGGGGTGCCTAGGGCGGCCAGACCACCCCCTTGCGCGGGCCAGGCTGGGCCGTGCGGCCAGGTGATGTGGCCAGGTCCCAGCCCCTCTCCGTCTCGTATTCTAGCTCCGGGTGTCCCTCGGTGAAAAACTAACTTTGCCTTTTGTCCAGTCCAATTCCGAGAATATTCATTTTCTAACTTTCCTGGAACCAAAAACAGCAGAAAACAGGCAGCTACCACTGTGGCTCTTGTTAATAGGTTAGTCTAAGAAAGTGCATAGAAAGTACTCCAAAGTTGGAACAAAACATAAGAAAGTAGATAAAACCAAGCATGAAACATCAAAAATTATGGATACATTAGCAACATATCAACATCCCCAAGCTTAACTCTTGCTCGTCCTCGAGTAGGTAAGTGATAAAAAGAAAGAATAATTTTTGAGGTGACATACACCATCATAAACTTGATCAAAGTATTTGTAAAACATTGATAGCTGGGATCATAGTACTTTAATCATATCATGAAAGACAAAGTTCTAACAATAAGACAAAGCAACTATGCTGCAACATGATAAGGCACAAACAAAAGATTCATGAATAACAATGCTTTGCAAGACGTTTGTTTGTTTCACATAAAGAAAACATAGCATAGTGGCATTCAGCTTGTCCCTCATAGAGTAGCAAACATAAATGCATAGGACACCTTCAAAGTTCATAAGAGTGACTAGATACAAATAGTTTAAAACAAGCAATATCAAAGCTATGCATCAATCAACAAGTCTTGGGACAATGCACATAGAACTAAGAATGGCCACTATGCTCTCAAAGTAGGTGCATAAAGATAGAAGGTGGAGACTCAACATAAAAGTAAAAGAAAGGCCTTCATAGAAGGAAGCAAGGATTCAAGTCTCATAAAGAGCTTCCAAAAATTATGGTACTTATTAGCTTTCAGCTCTCATTGCCCCTTTCATAAGTATCTTAAAGTGATTAAGGTTAAAGTGAACAAACTATGGAGTATATGCTTGACAAAGTATAAGTTGGGAATCTCATGTCCCTTGAATACGAGGGTCGCTCCTCATGGTACTGAAGAACAGCCAATCGGGACATCAATTTCCAAGAAAAGCGGACAACCAGACGCAAAGATAATAGCATACTCCCGATACAGCTCATGTCCGACCTCGGTACTAATCGGCTTGTGGCTATAATCGTTGACTGAGGCATGTTCCAGACTAAAAAAGCAACCTTACGTAACATACGGTCAAGAACTTTGGCTCTATCCAACTCGAGTTGGTTCAGCTAGCAGCAAGGAAGTAGGGATTCAAGTTTCATAAAGAGCTTCCAAAAATTATGGTACTTATTAGCTTTCAGCTCTCATTACCCCTATCATAAGCATCTTGGGGGTGTTTAAGGTTAAAGTGACACAACTAAGAGGATATGCTTGACAAGTTATAAACCTAAATCTCATGCCCCTTACCTACGAAGACTGAACCTCATGCTACTCAACTTTAGTAACAAGTAAGCTCTTGTCATTGTAAGTACATATGTATCATAGAGAACCGCCAACGGGGTACCCCTTGCACATGATACAGGAGCTATCCCATAATCAAAATGACAAGGCAAGTAGACAATGAGCATCTCAATGATATTTTTATTTGCTATTTGCATAGGTTTTTATTGAGGATGCTTCATAGAGTGCTCATTATGGTTATGTTGCAAGTTTCCACCATGATTAGGCATGGCTTAGGCTAGCAGCCCAGGCGTTTCTCTAACACAAATATAAACTCCATGATCTTACAAGTTCCCCTTTTATTTCACACCGCCGGGATCCATAAGCAAAAGAACATGATATCAACGGGGTACAAAGTACAAGTGCAATGTTGAAAGCGTTCCCCATGATACATGGTTCTGCTAACTTCAACTTATAAAGCACAAGCATATACACAACAAAGATGGACGCGATGGTTCATATTTATTAAACGCAAGAAAGTAAAGTGTGCCATCAAGTTCATGAGAGCTTTAATCACTAGTTTTCTCATAACAAGTTTAATTCGGAAAGTAGACAAAAACATGAATATACTAGGAATAGAATATGCTAATAGGTAGGTATGGTGGACTCTTTGGAATAACTTGGTTTTAGGAGTTGGATGCATGAGTGGAACTCATACTTGGTTATGGAGGCTAGCAAAAGACTGGGAGCGACCAACTAAGAGAGCAATAATGGCCATAATCATGCAGAGCGACAATACATCATTAATCAAAGCATAAAGTGATACTACAAGTTGAAAAATAAAGGATCATAAAGGCTTATGGTGACTTGGGATAGTCATAACATGGTGTTAACATGCGCCAAGTCAACCCAAATAAAGCATCAAAGGAGATTACCACAATACTATGCTTTAATATGCTAAAACAACACATGATCCTTCCAAGGCACATTAAGCAATCTCAATTTTTTGTACATGTCATGCTACAGAAAGAATACTAAGCATAAAGCCAAAATAATATCCAGCATGGCATGACAAAACATAGGCCATAGTCAAAAACAAGCTCCCTTTACCACTTAAGCATGAACTTTCCTACTCTTTTCCAATCCAAACCAAACTATTCGAAAACCAATGCATGAAAGAGGGGGTCCAACCAATTTATTCATCAAACTAAGCAAACCAAGCAAATGAAAAACCAAAAAAAAACTAAAAATAAGACGCTCCAAGAACAACACAACTGTGCATGAAACAATAAAAATGAAGCGTTTGGAAGAAACCTGTAATTTTTATTGATGAAGAAGGGGATGCCTTGGGCATCCCCAAGGTTTGACGCTTGTACTTCTTGGATATTTCTTAGGGTGACACACGTGGCATCCCCAAGCTTTAGTTTTCGTCCATCCTTCATCTCATTACTCATTCCTTCCATACACCTGCATTTTTTTCCTTCATACAAAACTTCACACAATCTTTATTAGTAAAATTAGTGCACTCAAGATAATAAGTCTTTAGGTTCAGTTTCAACACTAATAAAACTTCCATTAGAACACAAGGTACTATAGCACTACCCTCAAAAATCTCAATTCCCCAAAAGAACTCAAAAAGGAACCAACAAGAAGCAAATGCAAATAATGGCAGAAATCTGTCAAAACAGACCAGCGGGTAAAGACGAATTTTTTCGAAGACCATTTGTTGATCAAATAAAAAAGTGTCGAACTAACGAAAATTAAATAACAACCTAGGGCAGAAGCACAAACATTCACGTCTCAAAAGGACGTACATAGATTTTACACGATTCTTTACGGTGAAGCATAGAAATCTGTTTCGGGACAGCAACTTTCCCAATCATTACTTCTCTCTCATTAGAGGTTACTCTTGGCACAAAAAGCAAATAAAAAGGATAAGGAGCGGTTATTACTGAAGTAATAAATTCCAAGAATCATCAAAAACTTTTGGGTTATCTCCCAATAAGTACTTTTCTTTAACGCCTTTAAGTTAGGCATAAGAAGCAAGAAAAGGAATCAAGTGTTCTCAAATGAAGAAGCATTAAGAGCAAATTTTGTTTTCATAGGACAGGCAAAAGAAATCTTCTCTCTCTTCTTAGGGAAGTGTTCTATACATTTTTTGAGTGGGAGTTGATATTTAATGGTGCCTTCTTTCATATTAATAATGGCACCAACAATTCTAAGAAAAGGTCTTCCCAAAGTAATAGGACAAGAAGCATTGTATTCAACATCCAAAACATAGAAATCAACAGGGACATAGGCATTGTTAACCATAATAAGAACATCATTAATACTACCCATGAGTTTCTTTTTAGTATTATCATCAAGTTGGACATTCAAATAACAATCTTCTAATGGTGGCAAATCAAGCATATCATAAATCCTTCTAGGCATAATAGAAACACAACTATCAAGATCACATAAAGCTTTGAAATCAAAATCATTCACTTTCATATTAATGATGGGTTCCCAACCATCTTCTTGTTTTATAGGAATAGAAGCTTTATGTTTCATCTTTTCTTCTTTAATTTTTATGAGAGCATCAGTAATGTGTTTTGTAAAGGCCATATTCATAGCACTAGCATTAGGACTTTTAGCAAGCTTTTGTAGGAACTTAATAACTTCAGAGATATTGCAACCATTAAGATCAAAATCATAATTATCATCTAAAATAGTAGAGCTATTACTAGCCTCAACAATAGTGGTAGTGATAGTAGAAACACTAATGTTTCTAGCAATTTCA
This sequence comes from Avena eriantha, assembly GCA_910589775.1. Lineage (NCBI taxonomy): Eukaryota > Viridiplantae > Streptophyta > Magnoliopsida > Poales > Poaceae > Avena > Avena eriantha. The sequence continues at coordinate 516,684,415 of OU342743.1, read as the reverse complement.
TCTTCTCTTTCCCACTTAGCATGTGATACGTCCAAAATGTATCTACTTTCCCGAACACTTTTGCTATTGTTTCTCCTCTAAACTTGTGTGATTTGGATGCAACTAAGGCGGATTGACACTGTTTTCAGCAGAATTGCCTTGGTGTCTACTTTTTGTGCAGAAAATCAATTATCGGGAAAAATCCCGGAAAATATGCCAAAAATCTTATTTCACCCGAAGACTCCAGGAGCCAGAATACGAGACGAAGAAGAGCTAGGGGTGGCCACACCACCTGCTGGCGCGGGCCAGGCCAGGCCGCGCCAGGGGGTGGTGTGAGCCCTCCCAGGCACCCCCTCGGCCTCTCTCTTCGCCTATAAGGAGCCTCCTGACCTAAAAACTTCGGGGGGGAGGGGGGTTCGACGTTTTTCCAGAAGGAGTTCCGCTTCGCCGCCACCACCAGATTCCATGAAATAGCACCAGAAACTCCGTTCTAGCACCCTGCCGGGATGGGGAATTGGAGGAGATCATCGCCATCATCATCACCGTCGCTTCTCCATCGACCATCCATGTTTCCCCCATCTATGAGTGAGTAATCCCCCGCTGTAGGCTATGGGGATGGTAGGGATTGGATGAGATTGTTCATGTAATGGCATCAGATTTTTAGGGCATGGTTCCTAGTATCTTTTATTAGTGCTTTATGACTTTGTTGCGACTTGTTGTGCTTAATGCTTGTCACTAGGGCCCGAGTGCCATGATTTCAGATCTGAACATGTTATTGATTCATTATGATAGTATTGTTTATGGTCTTATCTGCAAGTTGTATACACATGTTGTTGTCCGGAACCAATGGCCCCAAAGTGACAGAAATCAGGATAACCGGAGGGAATAGCTTTGATGTGAGGATCACATGTGTTCATTGAGTGTTAATGCTTTGCTCCGGTGCTCTATTAAAAGGAGCACCTTAATTTCCAGTAGTTCCCTAGAGGCCCCGCTGCAAACGGGCTGGCAGGACAAAAGATGTTGTGCAAGTTCTCATTGCGAGCACGTATGACTATATATGGAACACATGCCTAGGATTGTCTAGTACTTAGATACTTTATCTTATTTATCTGCAATTTCCCTATGTTCTGATTGCTATATGAATTGTCTTGTCCATGCAACGCCCGTCCATCCATCCCTATGCCTACCGCACTCGAATCCCACTGTTTACTGCTATTGTCACCGTTGTCTTTACTTTAATACTGTTGTTACTTTGCTATTCTTACTACAAAATTGTTGCTACTGATAAACTGTTGTGAGCAAGATTGTTTCCAGGTGCAGCTGAATTGACAACTCAGTTGTTAAGGCTTATAAATATTCTTTGGATCCCCTTGTGTCGAATCAATAAATTGGGTTTCACTTCCCTCGAAAATACTACGATACACCCCCTATACTTGTGGGTCATCAAGACTATTTTCTAGCGCTGTTGACGGGGAGCATAGCTTTATTTATCAAGTTCACTTAGATTCTCTATTGTTCGTTGCTATCCATCCATCATGGGTAAGTCTCTTGATGGCAAGGTTCCTATTTTACCATCCACTAGAAGAAGAGGTACGGTTCTAAACACCTCTGCTGCTCTTGATTCACCGTCTGTTATGAGTGAGTTCCTTACACCACCACATACACATGCTACACACACTACTACTACTGCTGAATCTGAAACTTCTGATGCTTATGATGCTAGTTCTGCTGTGCTTGATAAGAGTGGTTCATTAGGTCCTTTCCAAGATGCTATGATTGCTAGAACTATAGCTGGAAATACCGAAACTCCTAATGAAGACACTACCACACCTGTTAGCTCACCTGAGTCTAGTGAGAGTTATGATATTGAAGATGGTTATGTTGAGATGACCGATGAATTTATTAAAGAATGTAAAAACACCCATGATAGGAGCGCTGCTAAGAGTCTCCTTGAGAGGCATACTATTAGGCCCAAATTGTCTCCTATTGCTAAGTTTGCTGCTTCTCCTATAAACATTATAGATGAAGATTATGATTTCTCTCTCGATCTATCTTACATAGCAATTGTCGAGAAAGAACCTTTTTGTGGGACTAAGAATGAAAGTGCGGTGGCACATATGAATGAACTTTCTACCATGAGTGGCTTGTTTTCTGATGATATTAAGATGCGTACTTACTTTGTTGCTAAGATTTTCCCATTTTCACTAAAAGGAGAAGCTAAAATTTGTTTTAGTAATTTACCTCCTGGATCTATTGATAGCCCTGAGTGTTTGATTAGTACTTTCCTGTAGAAATATTTCCCTCCTAGTGCTAGACATGCTATTTTGCAGGAACTTTTTGATTTTAAACAGGGAGAAAAAGAGGTATTGCCTGAATCTTGGGCAAGGTTTTGTGCTTTGATTCATGCACAAGCTGGAAGTCCATTACCTAAGAATGAGCTTCTTGATATATTTTATAATGGACTAACTAAAGAATCTAGGACATACCTAGATAGTTGTGCTGATTGTGTTTTTAGGAATAGGACTCCTAAGGAAGCTGAGGAATTAATGGCTAAAATAAGCAAGAACTATGAAGATTGGGCTCCTCCTAAACAAGCTATACCTAAAGTAATTGTACCTGAACCATCTATTCCTGTGCCTATTCCAACATCAAAGAAGAGGGAAGTTATTGAATTAAATGATGAAGTGATGAAGGAAGCTAAGAAATGTCTTAAGGAGAAGGGAATTAAAGCTGCAGATGTTAAGAATTTACCTCCTATAGAAGAATTATGTAAGCCTATTCCCTACTCATCCACTATTGAGGTACACTCTCTCCAACACTTTGATGAAGGTGATATCCCTTACTCTAAACCTCCTGATCAATGCTTAGAAGAATTCGATATCTTTATTGTTAAGCAAGATAACTTTAATAAAAGGGTGCAAAATCATCTAATGGAAAACACTAGAGCTATTGTTGATTTGAAAGATATTGTGGAAAGAACCTCTAATGATGTTAAAATGATTGTTAAACACTTTCAAATGGTTCAAACTCAAATAGATCAACTCGTTAAAGTGCAAAACGACTTGCTAGTTAATGCTGCTAAAGAAAAACATGCTTATGAAATTAGAACTAGAAGTGGTGCTGCTACCCAGGATCCTCTATATCCTGAGGGGCATCCCAAAAGAATTGAGCAAGATTCCCAACAAGATGAAAATAGTGGTTCTACTCGTAAGAAAAGGAAAAAGAAACATAAAACTGTTGTAGAACCCTCTGAACCTGCAATAGATCCTAATAGTATATCTATCTCTGACGCTGAAACTAAAAGTGGTAATGAAGAAAATGAAGTTCCTAATGAAGAGAAAGTTGAGGAAGAACCTGAAAACTACACTAAGAATACTAAATACACCAAAGAGGATTTTATTGCTAAGAAACATGGTAGTGAAAGAAAACCTTGGGTCCAAAAACCTATGCCTTTCCCTGATAAGAAACACAAGTCAAAGGAATATGAACATTATAATAAGTTTTGTGAGTGGATGAAGCATTTATTCTTGCAAATTCCTTTGACTGATGCTATTAAATTGCCTCCTTACTCAAAGTATATGAAGGATATTGTCTCGAATCAAAGGAAGATCCCTAATGAAGAAATCGCTACTTTGCTTGCTAATTATTCCTTTAATGGTAAGGTTCCTAAGAAACATGGAGCCCCAGGAATTCCAACTATCCCTTGCTCTATTAAGAACAATTATGTTAGAACTGCTTTGTGTGATTTTGGGAGCTGGAGTTAGTGTTATGCCTTTCTCTCTCTATAAGAGGCTTCAGCTTGAAAAATTAATACCAACTGATATATCTTTGCAAATGGCTGATAAATCTACCACTATTCCTGTGGGTATATGTGAGGATGTACCTGTTTAGGTGGCTCATAATTGCTTGATATTAACTGATTTTGTTGTGCTTGAAATGCCTGAAGATGATAATATGTCTATTATTCTTGGGAGACCTTTCCTTAATACTGCAGGAGCTGTCATTAATTGTAATCAAGGAAAGGTGACCTTTAATGTTAATGACAAGGAACATACTGGCTATTTCCCCAAGAATATTGAAAGGACTTATGGTTTGAATTCAATTGAACATGTTGAAGGCATTCAAGTTGGAGAAATATATTGTCCCATACCAAGAGAAAATTTTGAAACTATTATGATTGGGACCATTGCTATCAAGGTTGAGGTAACATAATCATTAGTGGAATACAAAGTTTTGTCTCATATGCAATTATTTTGGTAGCAAGACTTGATCAACCTTGTTAACAAAAGGATTCCATTGAACAAAACAATGTTTTCATTATGATTGTTTCCGTTTATTTCTATCCTCTGCATTTCAGTTTTTGCTTTCGTTTAGCTTTCTTTTTGTTGTTAGTTGCTTGCGTGTTAGAGTGTCTTAGAACTTATGTAGTTCTAGCTTTGTTTTATCCTTGCATCATGTTTCCAAAAAAGAAAAATATCTGTCTGTCAGAAAAAATCATTCTTCTATTTCTGAAAAATGCCCAAAAATAAAGTGTCTCGAAAAATTCCAGAAAATTCATATTAAATTTTTACGTGAAAAAAGGGGGCAGAGGAGTACCTGGGAGGTACCTGGGGGGCCCACCAGGCAGGCACACCACATGGTGGCGTGGCCAGCCCTAGGTGGCGCCATGCCCTGGTTTGGGCCACCCCTGGCCCCCCACTAACTCTCTCACCTGCCACTTTCTTCTCTCTCCCGATGAAGCTCCAGTTCATAGCTCAAAATCGTGTTCTTGCTATGCTTGCTCTCGATTTTTTCGATCTCCTTGCTCAGCCCATCTTTCTTGCTGAAATTTGGAGCATTTGTTCCCTGGTATGTGACTCCTCCCCTTGTCCAAGTAGATTTGTGTTTAGTGGATTATATCTTGAGTATTTTACTGCTGTAGGTGACTGGTTATGAGAGCTTGTAAGCTTGTTTGATGCTTAGAGATATAGTTTTGATGCATGTTTAGGCCTCTTGCGAGTCCCTATGAGTAGAATCCTTCATTATATTTACTTTGCGATCACTTGTTTAAATAAGTGTTTAAATTTCAGAATAGAAGGTGAGTGAACACCACCTAAACCAGCATGAGCTTTGGGTACCTGAGGTCATGAAGGTTCACCGGGAGGAGGAAGTTTTTCCCTCCATTTATCCATGCTCTGAGTTCATGAGTGCTGCAGGAATTCTACAAGATTTCCACACTTTGGTTTCTAATGCAGGGTTAGAGCACTTTTGTGGAAGATGAACCTTGTCAATTTGTGAAGCTTGCCATGTCTATGGTGCAGGATTTCCAATTTGGTCACTCTTTGCCTAACCCCATGGTCCATTACAAAATTTACAATATTGCTGTCAACCTTTCTCTTGATGATTTTTGTGCAGCTATTAAGGTACCTCAATGGGGATCATGTAGGAAGATTAAGGAGAGACCTGAACCACTCATGGATTTGCAGAAATTTGCCAAGGGAGTATCTTATCGAAGGAGAGTGGAAAAATCCGTAACATTCATCTTCCCTCCATTCGCTACTTTGCCTACTTTATTGCCAAGTGTGTTCTTGCTAGGAAAACTGCCAATAAGTTATCTTCGTTTGATCTAGCATTTATCTCTGCTTCTCTTAGACGAGATAGGTCTTACAACTTGGGTGATTTGATAGCTTTCCGTCTTGCTGCTAACCGTGAGAAAGGTGTAATTTGTGTAGGCCTCATTGCTTCTCGTTTACTAGCATTGCATGGTTTAGTGCCTCATCATCTAGACCTACAGTTTCCCATAGAAAGGCTTGATCTTAATTCCATGATACAGCATAAATTTGTTTCCTCGTGGGCTAGTATGAGTGAGTTATCTTATGAAATAACCTTTCTCAAAGCTGGTTGGAGAAAGAGCAAGTCTGAGCGTGTCGTTCTTTTGCCTGCACCTGTTTTGTTTAACCTTGCTAACAGGGAAGGATGGTTCCTCACTTAGGAGGAGCTTGGCACGTACTTGGGAGAGCTCTCCCAACAGGAGCAGGACACTAGAAGGGAGGTCACGGATGATTCGGTCCAGCCCTCGAATGAGGGAGAATCTTCATATCAGCAGCCCGCTTATGATTGGGGAGCTTCTTCTTCTTCTCATGGGCCCAGCTATGACCATTCTTACCAAGATCTGCCCGCTTGGAACCCCTATTCGAACATGGATTGATACCCACTTAGGCCAAAAGCCTAAGCTTGGGGGGAGGTACGCCGACACCGCACTCATCTCCTTATCATGTTGCGTCGGTACTTTGTATATTCATGTCTTCGTTCTCTTTTTAGTTTTCATTTTTCTTTGCTTTTGCTTCCTAAAACACAAAAAGACCAAAAATATTTATGTTGTTTCTCTTTGGTTTGCTTCTTCTTTTTGCCTTGTTTTTTTCCCTTTTTGCTTTGTTTGAACTATTCAAAAAACCCAAAAAGATTTTGCTTTGCTTGTTTTTCCCTTTTGGTTCTTGTTTAAAAATCGAAAACACCAAAAATATTTGTTGTTCTTCTTTGGTTTTGTGAGTTTTCTACAGGGTTCAGAAGTCCTCAGTGGATATTGGTTTCATGTTATTAATCAAGCCACACAAGTGAAGAGCAATAATGAGGATTAATGACAACTTGAGGCATGGTAAGAAGCTGGTAACGAACTCTATTTGTTTTCATTTTTGTACATATACTCATCACTGTGAGCATGATTAGTCTGTTCATGTAGGGTGTATGTTATCTTTGGATGCTTAGTAGTTCTTGCTTTCTTATGATTAGCTCCAGCTCGCTAATAGTTTGTAGCATGTCTTATGAATGTTTGCTTGCATTTCTCTATTCATAAATTGGTATTACACCATGGTATCCTCCTCTGAATGTTTCATTTGAATTAACTTGGCACATGCTCACGCATGCACATGACTGTAATAATCAGTTGAGCCTCGATGAATTATTTTGCCTTGAGGATCTTGAATCACTTTCATGCCATGAGTAGTCCTGTTTTGTTGCAACCATGATAATGACAGCTATTGCCCTCTCGTTTGTCACTCCCTTACTATTGCTAGCCTTCACTTCCACTGAGTGTTTTACTCATGTTTCCAACTCCCTTAAACCAAATATTTCCAAAGTGTCCACCATACCTACCTATTAGCATCATTTGCTACTTTCGTGCATATTCAATATGCCTTGTTTTCTTTCGAATAAAATGTTTGCTTGTTATGAGAAAGTTAGTTAGTAAAGCTCTCACGAACTTGATGGCACACTTTATTTCCTGCACTTAATAAACCTGAACCATTGTGAACTCTCCATGAAAGTTATATGCTTGCAAATAATAGGCTGGGGATTAGCAGAACCGTGCTGTCATGGGGAACACTTTCAACACTTGTAAATATATACCTAGTTGATACCTTGCTCTCTTGTTTGCGGATGTCGTCGGTGTGCAATAAAAGGGGAGCTTGTATGTCCATGGAGTTATGTATGTGTGTTAGAGAAACGCCTGGGCCGCTGGTCTAATCCATGCTGACATGGTGGAAACCTGCAGCGTAACCATAATGATATCTATGAAGCATTCTTCTTATAAAAAAATAGAGAGATAGCTATTGAGAAAAAGAAAAAAAGAGTTTTGTGAAAAGAGGAAAGAGAGAAAAAGCACCATTTTCCCATGGTAAACAAGAAGATTGCTGAGATACTCATTATCTGCTTGCCTTGTCATTTTGATATGGGGATTCTTCCGTATCATCGGGCAAGTGGTACCCCGTTGGCTGCTCTCAATGATATGCACATACTTACGATGACAAGAAGTTACCGGTAACTAAAGTTGAGTAGCATGAGGAGCGGCCCTCGTACTCAAGGGACTTGGGATTTTCAGTTTATAGTCTATTAAGCATATAACTCAGATTGGACCTCACTTTCACCTTAACCACATTAAAGATGCTTATGATAGGGGAAATGAGAGCTCAAAGCTAATGAGTACCATACTTTCAGCATTTGGAAGCCTTTCAAATTATTCAAAACCTTTTCTTCTACTTGTTGAGTCTCCACATATTCTTTGAGCACCTTCTTGAGAGCATAGTTGTCATTCTTTCTATTTGGTCCATTACTTGATTATTTGTGTTATGACTTTGATGCTTGTATCCTTGATATCTTTACTTCTAGTCATCACCGGAGGGAATGGCTTTGATGTGGGGATCACATGTGTTCACGGAGTGTTAATGCTTTGCTCCGGTGCTCTATTAAAAGGAGCACCTTAATTGCCAGTAGTTCCCTAGAGGCCCCGCTGCAAACGGGCTGGCAGGACAAAAGATGTTGTGCAAGTTCTCATTGCGAGCACATATGACTATATATGGAACACATGCCTAGGATTGTCTTGTACTTGGATGATTTATCTTATTTATCTGCAATTGCCCTATGTTTTGATTGCTATGTGAATTTTCTTGTCCATGCAACACCCGTCCATCCATCCCTATGCCTACCGCACTTGAATCCCTCTGTTTACTACTATTGTCACTTCTGTCTTTAATTTACTACTGCTATTACTTTGCTATTCCTACTACAATATTGTTGCTACTGATAAACTGCTGTGAGCAAGATTGCTTCCAGGTGTAGCTGAATTGACAACTCAGTTGTTAAGGCTTATAAATATTCTTTGGCTCCACTTGTGTCAAATCAATAAATTGGGTTTCACTTCCCTTGAAAATACTGCGATACACCCCCTATACTTGTGGGTCATCAGCATGCAATTCAGCTAATAGTCTAACATTTTCATCAATTCTAACTTGTATGGCATTAGTAGCAGCAAAGGGATTATCATTAGTTTCAGGTTTAGCGGCCATTTTATTGAAAGAAGATTGAGCTTCAGCCAATGATGCTATATTTCTTTCAGCATTAGAGAGTTTTTCCTCAATAGTTTTATTGAAAGAAGTTTGTTTACTAATAAAATCTTTAAGCACAACTTCAAGTTCAGAGGGAGCACTCCTATTATTGTTGTAGGAATTTTCATAAGCATTACCATTGTTGGGAGGATATGGCCTATAATTGTTGTTACCAAAATTATTCCTATAGGCATTGTTGCTAAAATTATTATTCCTTATAAATTTCACATCAAGTTGCTCTTATTAAGCAACCAAAGAGGCTAAGGGAACATTATTTGGATCAATATGGGCTTTCCCATTAACAAGCAAGGACATAATAACATCAATCTTATCACTCAAGGAGGAGGTTTCTTCAACAGAATTTACCTTCTTACCTTGTGGAGCTCTCTCAGTATGCCATTCAGAATAGTTAACCATCATATTATCCAGAAGCATTGTTGTAGCACCCAAAGTAATGGTCATAAAGGTACCTCCAGCAGCAGAATCCAATAGATTTCTTGAAGAATAGTTCAATCCTCCATAAAAGGTTTGGATAATAATCCAAGTAGTCAGTCCATGAGTGGGACAATTCTTTACCAAAGATTTCATTCTTTCCCAAGCTTGAGCAACATGTTCATTATCATCTTGTTTAAACTTCATTATTTCACTTCTCATAGATATAATCTTAGCAGGAGGATAGTATTTTCCAATGATAGCATCCTGGCATTTAGTCCAAGAATCAATACTATTCCTAGTTAAGGAATTCAACCATTCTTTAGATTTTCCTCTCAAAGAGAAAGGAAACAATTTAAGCTTAATGATATCCCCATCTATATCCCTATGCTTTTGCATCTCACATAGTTCAACAATGTTATTTAGATGAGTAGCAGCATCTTCATTACCAATACTAGAAAATTGTTCTCTCATAACAAGATTGAGTAAAGCAGGTTTTATTTCAAAGAAAGTAGCTTCGGGACCAAGTGGAGCAATAGGTGTGCTCATGAAATCATTGTTGTTGGTGCTAGTGAAGTCACACAACTTAGTGTTTTCAAGACTAGTCATTTTTTTGTGTTTTTAATAAAGAAAGCAAAGTTGTAAAACTAATTTTTTTGTGTTTTTGATAAAGAAACAAGCAAACAAAGCAAAAGTAAACTAAGCAAAACAAAAATAACAAAGTAAAGAGATTGGTTATGAGGGATTCCCCTTGTGAAGATGTCCTTGACTCCCCGGCAACGACGCCAGAAAAATCCTTGCTGACTCGTGTATTAACGAGCTCGTTGGGGTACCCCAAGAGGAAGGTATGAAGAGTACATCAGCGAGTTTTCCCTTAGTTATGAAACCAAGGTTTAATCGAACCAGTAGGAGCAAGGAAACACCTCAAAGCTGTTGCTAGCTAAACTTTGCCAGGGCGCACTGCCGGTGTCAGCAGCAACGTGGAGACCTGCACAACACAACCACAGAACTCCGTCCCCAACTTACAGTGAGGTTGTCAATCTCACCGGTTTTGCTGAAAATAAAGGATTAAACGTATCGAGTGGAAGAAAGTAATAGTTTTCAGAAAGTAAACACAAAACAGTAAACAGTTGTCGATTGATAATAAAAGAAACGACCGGGGTCCATAGTTTACTAGTGGTGGCTCTCCTTAAGATACATGACATGTTGGATGAACAAATTATAGCGGGTCAATTGATAAACATCGAGAAAGCAATCATGCATATACTACTCATCTTGACTCCTTTGAGACTTGATTAGGCATTACAACATTATACATAGACCGTAATCCAACTGCATCTATGACTAATAATCCACCTTCAGGTTATCATCCGAACCCGCTCAAGTATTAAGTTGCAAGCAATGGATAATTGCATTACACATTGCATGTAAAGTAAACAATACGATTGTTCTATGAACAAAGGATTGTTGTTTTCTCCCTAGTAGCAACACCACATCTAGTACCTTAGAGATTTATATCACTTCCCCAGATTACTAGAGGCATGAACCCACTATCGAGCATAAATACTAACTCTTGGAGTTGCTAGCATCTCCTTGGCCAAGATAGCTACTAACAACAGAAAGCATGCAAGATCACAAATAACAAAGACATGATAGAATCAATAATCAATCTGAAATAGCATCTCAATATCCATCGGATCCTCGCAAACACAACATGTAGGATTATAAATAGATGATCTTGATCATGAACGGAGCTCACAAGATCTAAACATGATAGCACAAAGGAGGAGAAACAGTCATCTAGCTACTACATGGACCTTTAGTCCAGAGATGAACTAATCACGCATCACACCGGAGGCTTGCATGGTGATGAAAAGGCCTCTAGGGTGAATTCCCCTCTCCGACAGGGTGCCGGGAAGAGCTTTAGATCCCTCCCGATCTAGGGATGGAGATGAAAGTAGCTGCAGACTCTTTCGTGGAATTTTAATCAGGTACTTAGGGTTTCTATATCCGAGGCATCTAATAGGTGAAAGCGGAGGCCGAGGGGGTGCCTAGGGCGGCCAGACCACCCCCTTGCGCGGGCCAGGCTGGGCCGTGCGGCCAGGTGATGTGGCCAGGTCCCAGCCCCTCTCCGTCTCGTATTCTAGCTCCGGGTGTCCCTCGGTGAAAAACTGACTTTGCCTTTTGTCCCGTCCAATTCCGAGAATATTCATTTTCTAACTTTCCTGGAACCAAAAATAGCAGAAAACAGGCAGCTGCCACTGTGGCTCTTGTTAATAGGTTAGTCCAAGAAAGTGCATAGAAAGTACTCCAAAGTTGGAACAAAAAATAAGAAAGTAGATAAAACCAAGCATGGAACATCAAAAATTATGGATACGTTAGCAACGTATCAGGCCACAACAGTAATGGGCATGAACAATAGAGAGCCAAAATAGTAACAAGCCAGAATAGTAAAACGACAGAACAGTATCGGACCTTCTTAAAAGTGGGATGTTCGTAAGCGGCCCAGGATGACCTATGAGAATAGTGACGGGCTGACCATGGGCCTTAAGAGTACCGGGCCTATTTGACATAGGTTGTTAACGGGCCGCACAGTTTTCTAACAATGTGGACTTCTGTAGGCCGAAACAGCAATGGTCTTGACATTCACGGGTCGCTGTTGGCCGCATCTTTTGGGCCCATTTCAAATAGTGCCGGATGAAACAGTAACAGGCCATAATATTATTGGGTTCTCCTAATGGCCCAGCCCACTTAATTATTAGCAGGCCTTGGCTGGGTCTGGCTTCTACCATGGTTTCTGTGGCCGTTAACGGTGGTAACTAGGCGTTAACGACGTTTGCCACGTGGAAATTTGCATGACGTTTGCAGTCAACGTGGCTAGCAAACAGACCTACGACGGAACAAGTTTTCGTGGCTGAAGGGTGTGATCCGCCACGTGCTGGCAAAAACTTTGGTAGATTCTTTTGTGACGGGGCTTTTACCACGAAGGGAATCCGCCGTAGAAGACTTTTTAGCCATGAAAAATAGGCCATCAACCATGAAAATCATCCTTTGTAAAAGCCAACTTTTCTTGTAGTGTGTGGTTCATGAATATAAAACACCTGCAATGACATCTAGTGGATCCATGTGGTTTATGAAATGAACACACTGTTGGGTTCCATAGTAGAAAACAAAAAATTTCTATCTACTCGAACACTAATACCAGGGTCTATACTATGTAGACATGAGTAACGGAGAAGGAATACAGTATTCATACCTTTGCAGACAGAGGCACGGCTTACGCAGGAAGGCATATATTGATGAACACGAGCAGCACCCCAAGTGTGGTGCCTCCGAAGTTCGTCACACGTCCGGTGTAGGAGACGTCAACCGGACTCCGATCCAGCCGAGCTGCGGAAGAAGTAGGTGACGGATCGCATGATCACACGACAGTAGTGTGAAGGTGGAGAACTCAACTACGAGGTCCTCCCCGATATTACGGGGAAGTCCTCAACAGATGTGAGAGAGAGAATGAGAGGGATGGGTGATTCCAAAGGGGGAGGGGGCCCCTTTATATAGTGGGAGGGGGGCACCACCCAGGGGCTAGGCGGTGTGGGACTAATCCCCACACCCGCCGGCCACCTTGGAGCAGCCGCCAGCCCTAGGTGGGCCCCACTGGGGTGGCCCACCAGCCCTAGGCTGGCCGACCGCCACTCCCTAGTTCGATCTCGTTACTGATGAACTTGTTTTCTCATTCTCATGTCGTTGCATTCCGTGACCTTGTCACATGCTTGCAAGCTTCATTAATGCAACGCCACCGAGATGGCCACATGTATCTGTCCGTTACATGGACTAGACAAATCCTGGTCTTGATATGTACTCCTCAACACATCCCTTCGGAAAACCTAAGTGGCATCTTTTTGATCACCCTTTTACGAGATGATTCTTGATAACCATCAAAGCTTCTTCCGGAAATGGTGATTTGCATTACCTCACAGCCAAAGGATCAGGTTGTGAGGTTCTCTATGTTTTATCAGCAATGGTGAACTTAGTAACTAGATCTCATTAAGATATAACAGTCGGATGTTTGTCTATCATGTTATTCAACTAATAACATGACCTCATTGTCAGTTGGCATAAATGCCCATGATCTTGAAACATAGACCATCCTCATGACCAATGAACTAGTTCACTAGAGTTAACTAGAGACACGGTTTGTTTACATACCACACGTGTATTAACGTTTCGTATTAACACAATTATAGCACAGTGTGAAACGTATTATGAACATATAAGATATATATCAAATAATACACTTTATTATTTGCCTCTAGGGCATAATTCCTTCAGTCTCCCACTTGCACTAGAGTATAAACAAAACTAGTTTACAATAGGCAGGAACCTAACATCGATGGAATCTCGGTGTTGTTCGTGATTTTCCTGATGGAGAGTTTAGTCAAAGGATCTTCTACATTCAGTTCCGTATCTACTTTGCAAATCTTGACTTCACCTTCGTCAAGGTTCTACCAGATGACGTGAAATCTTAGCTTGATGTGTTTGGTTGTGGAATGAGTTCTTGGTTCCCTTGCGTTTGCAATAGCACCCGTGTTATCACAATAGACCGTCACGGGGTCTTGCACATTGGGAAACACTCCCAGTTCGATGACGAAATTCCTCAACCAAACAGCTTCATTTGCTGCATCAGCTGCAGCAATGTATTCAGACTCCATTGAAGATTGTGCCGCCACCGGCTGCTTCTTGCTCTTCTAGCTTACCACCCCACCATTCACCAAGAAAACAAATCTTGTTTGATACTTCGAGTCGTCATGATCTGAATTCCAGCTCGCATCCACGTAACCCATTACGTTTAGAGCTTCATCATTTCCTCCATAGATTAGGAACATATCCTTTGTTCTTCTCAAATACTTTAGGATATTTTTCACAGCTGTCTAGTGATCCGGTCCTAGATTACTTTGGTATCGGATCGTCAAACTAAGAGACAATGCCACATCAAGTCACGTACTTAACATTTCATACATGATAGACCCTATGGCTGAGGCATAAGGTGTGAAAGCCATCTTCTTTCTATCATTGTCCGTTACAGGACATTGAGTCATACTCAATTTGCAATTCTTCATCATGGGACTGAAACCCTTTTTGGTGTTCTCCATTTTGAACCTCTTCAAAATCTTTTCTATGTAAGTACTTTGACTCAATGCTATTAGGCGCCTTGATCTATCTCTATAGATCTTGATTCCTAATATATATGCAGCTTCACCTAGATCCTTCATGGAAAATTGGTTGCTCAAGTATGTTTTCACGCTTTTCATAAGATCCACATCGTTTCCCATGAGTAATATGTCATCCACATATACTACTAAGAAAAAAACTGAGCTCCCACTCGCTTTCTTGTAAACACGGAACTCTTGTTCATTTTGGACAAATCCAAAACTCTTGATCACTTAATCAAAACGTTGGTTCCAGCTCCGAGATGCTTGCTTCAACCCATATATGGACCGTTGGAGCTTGCATACCTTTCTAGCATCCTTAGGATCAACAAAACCTTCTGGTTTCATCATATACAACTCTTCATCAATGTGACCATTGAGGAATGCGGTCTTGACATCCATCTGCCAAATTTCATAATCGAAATGTGCAGCAATTGCTATTAAAATCCTAACATCCTTAAGCATCACTACGAGAGAGTAAGTCTCGTCGTAGCAACTCCTTGAATTTGTCAAAACCCCTTTGGGACAAGTCGAGCTTTGTGAATGGTCACGTTACTATTCGCATCTGTCTTGTTCTTAAAGATCCATTTATTTTCCACGGCCTTGCGGCCTTCTAGAAGATCCACCAAGGTCCAAACTTGGTTTTCATGCATGGATCCTATTTCAGATTTCATGGACTCTAGCCATTTCTCGGAGTCAGCACTATCCATAGCTTCTTTGTAGTTTGCAGGTTCTTCCTGTTCATCTAGGATGACAGACATCACAAGGCTACTGTACCAATCAGGAGTGGCACGAACCCTTGTGGACATGCGAACCTTAGGAGTCACAATGTCATTGTTTTGATCATCATCAACTGGCTCTTCCTCCATATTTGAGAGCGGTTTTGGAACTGCTTCCGTTGTGCTACTCGGAATTTGGAGAGAAGGGTCAACAATTTCATCCAACTCAATTTTCCTTCCACTCACTCCTTTTGCAAGAAACTCTTTCTCGAGAAAGGTGTCATTTCTTGCGACAAACGTTTTGCCTTCGGATTAGTTGTAGAAAGTATACCTAGCGGTTTCCCTTGGATATCCTACAAAGGTACATTTTTCTGATTTGGATTCAAGTTTGTCAGGTTGCAGTTTCTTAACGTAAGCCTCACAACCCCAAACTTTCAGAAATGACAACAATGGCTTCTTTCCATGCGATATCCCATATGGGGTTGTCTCCACGGATTTGGATGGTGCTCGGTTTAAAATAAAAGCGGCGGTTTCTAACGCATATCCCCAAAAAGACATAGACAAATCAGTTAAAGACATCATGGACCGTACACTATCCAATAGGGTTCGATTACGACGTTCCGACACACCATTACGCTGTGGTGTTCCAGCTGGCATAAGCTGTGGGATAATCCCACAGTCCTTCAAGTGCATGTTAAACTCATAACTCAAATACTCGCCTCCTCGATCCGATCGAAGGTGCTTGATTTTCTTGTTAAGTTGATTCTCTACCTCTTTCTGAAATTGCTTGAACTTTTCAAAGGTTTCAGACTTGTGCTTCATCAAGTAGATATATCCATATCTGCTCAAGTCGTTAGTAAAGGTAACAAAGTAACGATAACCATTGCGTCTTGAGACACTCATTGGTCCACATACATCCGTATGTATGATACCAAGTAGGTCTACAGCTCTCTCCACTATTCTGGAGAATGGTGTCCTAGTCATCTTGCCCATGAGGCATGGCTCACATGTATCAAGGGATTCGAAATCCAATGATCCAAGAAGCCCTTCTGAATGAAACTTCTTCATGCGCTTTACGCCAATATAACCAAGACGGCAATGCCACATGAACATGGAATTATCGTCACTGTGCTTACAATGTTTAGCATCAACACTATGGATGTGTGTATCACAATCAAGATCAAGTAAGAATAAACCATCACATACAGGAGCATGAACATAGAAAACATCATTCATATAAATTGAACAACCATTTGTTCTTGATTTAAACGAGTAACGATCTTGCAACAAGCAAGACCCACTCACAATATTCATACTCAATGCGGGTACATAATAGCATTTATTCAAAAGCAGCAATAATCCTGACGGTAGACGGAGATGCAGGGTGCCGACGGCCATCACTTCGACTCTCGAACCATTGCCGACGCGCATTGTCACCTCGTCCT
The DNA here is from genome assembly GCA_910589775.1 of Avena eriantha. Taxonomy (NCBI): domain Eukaryota; kingdom Viridiplantae; phylum Streptophyta; class Magnoliopsida; order Poales; family Poaceae; genus Avena; species Avena eriantha. Next base: position 516,667,775 of record OU342743.1, on the reverse strand, counting down.
TCCTCAGGTGCCTCCTACTCTGTAGATCCTGCTGAGAGTTACAAATGTGAGCAACAGATCCGGTATCAAATACCTAGGTGTTACTCCTGGTGCTCGTAAGGAATACATCAATAACAAATATATCATATATACCTTTGTCCGGGATGGCTATCTTGCCAGCTCGCTTGTCTTCAAGGTACTTGGGGCAGTTACGTTTCCATTGCCCATCCCCTTTGCAGTAGAATCATGAAGTGCCAGGCTTGGCAGTCTTTGAGGTGCTGGGAACAAACCTGTCATCCCTCTTAGACTTCTTACCCTTGCCTTTCCCCTTTTTCCCCAGTTTCTTAAAGTTGGTGGTCTTGTTGACCATCAACACCGTGTGCTCCTTCTTGATTTCAACCTCAGCAGTTTTGAGCATGGACAACACCTCAGCAAGGGTCTTAGTCATCCCTTGCATGTTGTAGTTCATCACAAAACTCTTATAGCTAGGGGTAGCGAGTGCAGCACCCTATCTATAGCGAGCTCCTCCGGGATTTTGCAATCCAGGGCGTTTAAGCGCTTAACGTAGCCAGACATTTTGACCACGTGCTCACTAATACTACTGTGCTCTTCCATTTTAGCAGAGAAGAAGAGCTCGGAAGCATCATACCTCTCTGCACGATCCTGTGGAGCAAAGATAGCCCTAAGATCCTCAATGATCTCAAAAGCATTCATCTTCTCAAAATGCTTTTGAAGCTCCGGTGGCATAGAGCATTCCACTCTGGATGAGGGAGAAATCGTCCGCCTTGGACTGCCAGACATTCTTTTCGTCCTGGGAGGCGGAATCTGTAGGCTTAGCCAGAAGCTCAGCCTCGATGACATAAGTCAACTTGTAGGGGACTAGGAGGATCCTAAGATTGCGGAACCATGCGGTGAAGTTGGTTCCATCAGTTTTCAGCTTGTCCTTCTCGAGAAAAGTGATAAGGTTGAAGGTGGGTGGGCGAGACATCTTCAAAGGATTTGCAAAGTATTTAGACTATGTTCATAATAATGAGTTCAAGTTTTAACTAAAAGAACTCCCACTTAAACGAACATCCCTCTACTCGTTTAGTGATCACATGATCCCAATCCCCTACACCTCCCCCGGTTAAACACAGCTATTAGTGTAGTATCAAGGGTGCACATTCCCTAATGTCGATCACATCAACCATGTGATTCATGCTCGACCTTTCGGTCTCTTGTATTCTGAGGCCACGTTTCTCTAACATGCTAGGCTCGCCAGTTCTAACTCGTGTGTATTTGCAGTGCAACATGGCTTACACCCACTGTATGCAAACGTAGATATGTCTGACACCCAGGCTTGTAAAGCTGGATCGCCTCATATCGAAGAACTTTCTTGGTGGTGCACACACAAGGGGAATACGATAACCAGAATACTATGAGGGATTATCTTATTATGCTACTGTCTAGTAAGTATACTAGCACAATAAGTAATACTTCAAAAGTAAAGTGTTATGACATGGTTATAGCTTTATGATCATCATCAACAACATTAAAGTTTCACAAACTTGTCAATGCCATGTTATAACACTTGCCCCTATGCAATAATGAAGATAGACGCCTCTATATTAACTGTTGCATGTTTTCGCGGCTTTAGGGCTTTCGCAGTAGAACCCCTTCCCACCTACGAACGTCGATCCACAACATGGATTCAATGATTGCCGTTCTTCTTCCCTTTTCAGGGCCCTCCAGTGTCAATTCCATATCAACTACTGGAGGGAGACAGACACCCCCATAAGCCACTTCGATATGTGGACCAGTATCGTGAATCACCAGGTGAGGTTGGTTGGGGGCCGCTTCATCAAACAGTGCTGCGATATGAACAATAACACTAAAGAGGGTAGCAACTAGAGAATCAATGCCCACATATTGCTATGTGTTCTATCCGTACGACATGTCTACCCATAGACCCGCTCTGATACCACTTTCAGGTTCCGTAGAAGAAAACAAAAAATTTCTATCTACTCGAACACTAATACCAGGATCTATACTATGTAGACATAAGTAACGAAGAAGGAATACAGTATTCATACCTTTGCAGACAGAGGCATGCCTTACGCAGGAAGGCATATATTAATGAAGATGAGCAACACCCCAGGTGTGGTGCCTCCGAAGTTCGTCACGCGTCCGGTGTAGGAGACGTCAACCGGACTCCGATCCAGCCGAGCAGCGGAAAAAGTAGATGTCAGATCGCTTGATCACACGATGGTAGTGTGAAGGTGGAGAACTCAACTACGAGGTCCTCCCCAATATTACGGGGAAGTCCTCAGCAGATGAGAGAGAGAATGAGAGGGATGGGTGATTCCAAAGGGGGAGGGGGGCCCCTTTATATGGTAGGAGGGGGACACCACCCAGGGGCCAGGGGGTGTGGGACTAATCCCCACACCCACCGGCCACCTTGGGGCAGCCGCCGGCCCTAGGTGGGCCCCATTGGGGCGGCCCACCAGTCCTAGGCTGGTTGGCACCCACTCCCTAGGCGCCTTGCCCTCTTGGGCCTTCCTTCGGGTGAGGCCCATTAGCAATATGGAGCCTTTAAAATAAAATAAAATATATATTTAATATTAATTCTCCAATTAACATTCAAATACACATATTATATTATCTCTTCACTCTGGAACAACTTCTAGACCCCTTCCGATCTCCATCGGATGTTACCGAAACTATTCCGGTTTTTCTCTCTCTATTTCTCATATGATACCTCATCTACCCTAAGCGTCCCTACCCTTAAGCGTGACATCCTTCGGTTTAGAAACACTCTGGACATGATAGAGACCACTCTCATATCAATGATCAACAGAGGGACCTGGATGGCCATATGACCCTCGTGTGTTTCACGAATACAATCGCTCGAAACCGTGAGATAGTCGTTCCCCATTCCCTTTGTCATTCGATACCTAATTCATCTGAGACTTGATCTTCGGTATCTCCATACCTTAGTTCGATCTCGTTACTGATGAACTTGTTTTCTCGTTCTCATGTCGTTGCATTCCGTGACCTAGTCACATGCTTGCAAGCTTCATTAATGCAATGCCACCGAGATGGCCACATGTATTTGTCCATTACGTGGACTAGACAAATCCTGGTCTTGATATGTACTCCTCAAAACATTCGTTCGGAAAACCTGAGTGGCATCTTTTTGATCACCCTTTTACGAGATGATTCTTGATAACCATCAAAGCTTGTTTCGGAAATGGTGATTTGCATTACCTCACTGTCAAAGAATCAGGTTGCGAGGTTCTCTGTGTTTTATCATCAATGGTGAACTTTGTAACTAGATATTATTAAGATATAACGGTCGGATGTTTATCTATCATGTTATTCAACTAATAACATGACCTCATTGTCAGTTGGCATAAATGCCCATGATCTTGAAACATAGACCATCCTCATGACCAATGAACTAGTTTACTAGAGGTAACTAGAGACACGGTTTGTTTACATACCACACGTGTATTAACGTTTCGTATTAACACAGTTATAGCACAGTATGAAACGTATTATGAACATATAGGAGATATATCAAATAATACACTTTATTATTTGCCTCTAGGGCATAATTCCTTCGCACACATGCAATGACATCTAGTGGATCCATGCGGTTTATGAAAAGAACAAACATGCAATGGCTAGTGGATCCATGTGGTTTAGGGAAAGAACATATATGCAATGACATCTTGTGGATCCATGTAGTTTATGAAAAGAACACACATGCAATGACTCTAGTGGATCCATGTGGTTTAGGAAAAGAACACATGCAATGATTCTACTCTAGCATGTGGTGTCCAACCATGTCTAGCAACCCTAGCAGCATGCTGGGATTCAACCACAACATGCATTCTACCACCAGTTTGAAAGATGTTGCATCACCACACCCACTTGGATGTGAGTGTGTGTGTTAGTGTGCATCATTGTGGTTTTAGGAAAAGAACACATGCAATGATTCCACTCCAACATGTGGTGTCCAACCATGTCCAGGAACCCTATCAGCATGCTGGGATTCAACTGCAACATACATTCTACCACTAGTTTGAAAGATGTTGCATCACCACACCCACTTGGATGTGTGTCTGTGTATTAGTGTGCATCATTGTGGTTTTGGAAAATAAACACATGCAATGATGCCACTCTAGTATGTGGTGTTCTTTTCCTAAACCACATGGATCCACATGGATCCACTAGATGTCATTGCATGTGTGTTCTTTTCCTAAACCACATTGATCCACTATAGTCATTCCATGTGTGTTATTTTCATAAACCACATGGATCCACTATATGTCATTGCATCTGTGTTCTTTTCATAAACCCCATGGATCCAGTAGATGTCATTGCATGTGTGTTCTCTTCCTAAACCACATGAATCCACTAGAGTCATTGCCTGTGTGTTCTTTTCATAAACCACATGGATCCACTAGATGTCATTGCATGTGTGTTCTTTTCCTAAACCACATGGATCCACCAGAGTCATTGCATGTTTGTTCTTTTCATAAACCACATGGATCCACTAGATGTCATCGCATGTGTGTTCTTTTCATGAACCACATGGATCCACTAGATGTCATTGCATGTGTGTTCTTTTCATGAACCACATGGATCCACTAGATGTCATTGCATTTTTGTTCTTTTCCTAATACACATGGATCCACTAGAGTCATTCCATGTGTGTTATTTTCATAAACCAGATGGATCCACTAGATGTCATTGCGTGTGTTCTTTTTTTAAACCACATGGATGCAATAGATGTCATTGCATGTGTGTTCTTTTCCTAAACCACATGGATCCACTAGAGTTAATGCATGTGTATTCTTTTCCTAAACCACATGGATCCACTAGATGTCATTGCATGTGTGTTCTTTTCATAAACCACATGGATCTAGTGGTGTCATTTCATGTGTATTCTTTTCATAAACCACATGGATCCACTAGATGGCATTGCATGTGTGTTCTTTTCCTAAACCACATGGATCCACTAGATGTCATTGCATGTGTGTTCTTTTCCTAAACCACATGGATCCACTAGAGTCATTGCATGTGTGTATGTATTAGTGTGCATCATTATGGTTTTGGAAAAGAACACATGCAATGATGCCACTCCAGCATGTGGTGTCCAACCATGTCAAGAAACCCTAGCAACATGCTGGGATTCAACTGCAACATGCATTGTACCACCAGTTTGAAAGATGCTAAATCACCACACCCACTTGGATGTGTGTGTGTATAAGTGTGCATCATTGTGGTTTTGGACAAGAACACATGTAATGATGCCACTCCAGCATGTGGTGTCCAACCATGTCTAGGAACCCTAGCAGCATGTTGGGATTCAACTGCAGCATGCATTGTATCACCTGTTTGAAAGTTGCTGCATCACCACACCCGCTTGTACGTGTGTGTATAAGTGTGCATCATTGTGGTTTCGGAAAACAACACATGAAATGACATCTAGTGTGTGTGTGCATGGTGGCCGCTAGATCATAACCTTAGCCCCCAATGGCGGCCGTTAGATCGAGTCTTCTAGAAGGCATGCCCCAAGACACTTGTTCTGCATGACGATTGTTATAGACCATTTGATCGAGGCACTTGGATGATTGGGATTGTTCTTTGTAAGAGAAATCTATGAGTAGGTTGTTCTACGACATGATTGGCCATGCTTATTGTCTGCTTGCTCTGGACAAACTGGCAACACCACGTGCTCCCACTTGCTAGTGTCACTTGTTCTGTGGGCCCACCTACCAGTGTCATGTCCCCTTTACTTCTCTTCCTCCCCATACTTCTCTTCCTTCCCCTCAAAGCCACTTTCCCCACTTCTCTCCCATCCCTGCCGTAGCAGCAAGCCGATGGTGCTTCTAGCGATCTCTCCCGTAGCCACCCTAGTCCCCCACCCCCTTTCACCATGGGTTCAAGGGTAGACGGTGAGGAAACACGCCCTGACGATAGTGGTGATTTCGATGTGAGACGTCTCATCTCTAACATTTCTGGCCATTTAACAATTTTAGATAAATCTACTATGATTACTCATGCACATATCACGGTTTACCAGACGTTGTACAACTCCGACTATCATGGTTTAGTGGAGGACAGTCCTCCGCTATGTGAACATGGATATGTGCCCGCTAAGATTGTAGCATTCGAAGGACGAAAAGAATGTAGGAGGTTTTTAGGGTGTCAAGGACATGGTGCAATATTGCCACGCAGAAGTTGCGGTGGTGTCAAATGGGTAGATCCAAAGTGGCCCAAATCGATGCAGAAAATGTTGGACAAACTATGGGATATAACTGTTGGGTTGAAAGAATCCATAGTCAGCTCAATTCTTGAGAGTGCTGAGATGAATTTATTTGACCAAATTGACACAACCAAGCTTAACCAAGATTGCAGGAGGGTTTAAGACAAGGTTAGCAAAGTCGAGAAGCAGAGGGATGTGGCATTGGCCCTGAAGGATAAAGCAGAGCAAGAACTGACTCAAGCAGGAATGAACTTCACTAGGACAAAGTCTTGAAGTTCACAACTATGGGTATTGACCAGTGCATGAGGATAAATGCAGAGGAACAATTGAAGCTATATAAGGAAGATGCTAAAACGACAGAGCAGACGATTCGATCCTTGCTCTCGTAGGAATATGCGCATTAGGCTAAGATTAGGAAGATCAAAGAGATGTGTGATAACTAGTTCTATTTATCTTGAGCTTTGTACTTTTTTAATTGTAATAGTAGTACTTGTTAACCTAGTGGTCTGAACTTGTGGTCTCGGAGTCCTGGGAGAAAAAATTGGCCGCCTGTTAATCCGTCTTAGCCCTCCATTACTTCCTTTGTCTGATGATGGTGGTATTCTATCTTTGGTGGTTTGTTTAAACATAATCTACGTGGATTCTGCTGCATGTAAATAGCATAGCCACAATTTATAAGGTGGAAGCACGTACACCCTATTACTAGAAATCCGGGAGCTTCGCCAGATGCAGGGGATGCAGGAGCAGGGAGGTAGTGAGATAGACGGGCTCAATATTAGGCCAGAAACTGGTATTGATTTCCTCATTATCTAGGCATTATCGGTTGACATTGTTGTTTATGTTGCCATGTCATTGTGCAGCAGCTAAAATAAGTTGCTGCTTCATGTAGTGTAGCAGCTTAAATAATTTATTTCTATGCCACTAACATTCCATCTAATTTGGAGACCTCATGTCCCTCAATAATAGTGGAACCGGTGCTGCGTGTGTTCAGATTGTAGTGGAAAAATCACAATTTTGGATTCAACTAGTGACTCGGCCATTTCCAAACCTCAAGTCGTCATACATTTTACTCCGAGAATGTGGGTAGATTGTTTGTCCTGACAAGTTCCACGCAAAGAGCTCTAGAATTTAACCGAATTACATATATAGGTTCAAGTTCAACACATTATTATGCATCTTCATTGCCAGTAGCCTTCTTCCGCTGCCTGGGTGCCAAGCCTTCACGTCCACTGGCTTCTTCATTTACTGCCTTCGTCCTCTTCCTCGGTGCCAATTTTCTTAGGTTCACATACTCTACATTGCCGGGACAATCAACACTATAATCGTGTCCAGCATCATCACTCCACTTGTTTTGATTTTCTTCCGACAGCAAAATGACTGACACGGCAATCATGTTTCAAACCTTGCGGCGCTTCCTGCCAAAGTAATAAGATTGTTGCATAACTGTCTAATATCTACAGAGTAAACAAAATAAAAATTATAATTCAGCACAAACATGTAAACCCCAAGAGACTTTTGCTTACCAGGAGCAAGGGTTCGAGTGACCACCCTGTCCAAGAATAGTAGGACGACTCCCAGTTGCACCAGCTTCCACATCCAGTACATCACAATTCAGCATAAACATGCAAGCCGAAGCATACCTTTTCATCAACCCAACTAACAGACTGTCACACGTTAGAGGAACCATGATGCCTCGTTCATCCATGAAGCTAAACTTTGCAGTCTGCTTCGGCCCAATTTCAGCATGTTTACGCAAAGCATCAATCATACTAGGGATAGTGCAGATCTGCGCAGGTGCTTCTTCCACCATGAGATAATGGTGTCCATACCACCTGCCCTTCACCCCTGCTGATTTAGAGTCATAGCTGGAGAGGGCTACCGTAACCAGGTAAGGGTGGTCCGCGGAGATCCCACTTGACAGAAAACTATGGAAAAAATGTTCTTTAGCGTTGGGCTAGCAAACTATTCTAGGTTCAATATCCAGCTAGGAGTTATAGTTAGTGTGAATAGCAAAGAGAAGAGTACCTCACCCGCATGTAGCCAAAACTTCTTCTTCCTTGGTAGTAGGATCATCCATCCTTCGTGATGCTCAGCTTGTCGGCGGCGGAGGCAGGCTAGAGCCTCGCAATGGCGGCTATGGCATGCGGCATTAGCTCAGGATCAGCGAATGCGCACAATGACTTGGCACCAGAAGTCAAATGCCCGAAGGGATCATTCTGCTTGGAGGGTGGATTTCGACACTACCGATGCTAGGGGAAAGGAGGGAGTGGATTTGTGAAGTTGGTCAACACACCAATCCCCTTAGTTCCTCGATTTGCCCAAGAGGTTGCCGTGTTGGCGCTCACATCATAGACAGATTACTGACATGTGGTCCTGACTCTCTACTTCACGGGGCAGTTTAATGGAATGTTTGAATTTGGTAGGGGTGATATGAGTTTTCCTTGAAATGGCCCCTCTCGGTAGTTGGCAGCCCAACTTTGCGAAATGCAGCAATTACAAGCAAGTCGGGCCCCGGGATGCACTCACCCAGGAACTTTGGGGCCACAAACAAACAAGCCCCGGTGGCACGCCCCCTTCTTCCCTTTTTGCCGTTGGGGGTGCGGCCTACCATGGTCGCTACTCTCGAGGCGAGGGCCGATTTTATGCTGGCGAGCTCGATGCCATCGCTAAGCATGCCTGCTCCATTTCTCATGGAGAGTGTAGTGTCATTTGAGCTCCCTGCTGGGGCGAACCAGGTTGTGGTTGTTCTGTCCAAAGGTGGCACCACGCAGGGTGAATCCCTTGCGGAGGCAGAGGACTCCTTGTTCGTGCTTCCCGAGGAGAGCGTTCCTCTATAGGCTCTGGAGGCAGCTCACGAAGGGAAAGGGTCCCCTGGTGATGTTCTAACAGAGGCCGCTATGCCTATGGCTAGCAAGGGGGTTTCCTCATTAGCCCCCGGCGTCCACCTGATGCAGATATTTTAATGGTGTCTGCAGCAGTAGTTTTTCCCTGACCTTTCCTATCCGCCTAGCTTGGAGACGGACCTCGTTGGGGCACAGGTGACGACCCTGGCACTGTGTGATTATCCTGTCCTTGATCAGACAGAACACATGGGAGCGTTTGTCACGGGAATCCATGCTAGGCTCGACTGGCTTGTGACGAAGGTCGTCGTGGAGGAGCATCAGCTGACCATGGATTGGAGCCAAGATTGCGAGGCTGAGAGGTTGCTACAATCAGAGAAGGAGGAGGCGCGTCTTAAGGCTGCATAGGTGCTCCATCTTGTTTACGAGGAGGTGGCGAAGATCCTCACCAATGCGCAAGCTCAGGCTTCCTCCTTGGAGAAGTCTTTGTCCTCTCACAAGGTGGACATCAACTGGCACCCGAAAGATCTAAACTCTCGGACCCTTGAACTCACGGATGCGCGCCAGCATACCGAGGTGCAGGTTCATGAGGTCAACTCGAAGCTTTAGGACATCAAGATCTCTCTTGCTGAGCAAGATAAGAAGACATGTCGGCTCCGCGAGGCTCTTGGGAACATGGAGCAATCCCGCGATGCCTTTGCTTGTGAAGCCAAGAGGCTTGGGGTGAAAACTCCTTACTGAAAGAGGATGTTGCTACAGCCAGAAAGGCTTGTGAGTAGGAGGTACAACGGGTGAGGGAGGTGTTGGTGTGGAAGGAGAAGACCTTCCAAGCTCTCGCGAAGCGCAAAGCTGTTCTACTTCTAGCCTTAAGGGCTAGGTGTTTTTGTGACCTGGTACTCCTTGTAGGTGGTGAGTCAGAAGCCTTCCTCGCGCTTTCTAAGAGGATCATCACCCTCTTGGAGAAGCTAGCATAGGGACTCAACCTCATTGTCGAGGGTGAGTGCCAGAGGATGCTCAACACCGTCGTAACAGTTCTCTTCTCCAACCTCATTCAGTAACCTAGGCTCGACTATGCTCGGATTTTGGGACATGCAGAGCCTCTACCAGGTGCTACCCCGGAGGCGAAGGTTGCGGAGCTCGTGAAGGAACTTATTTCGGTGTTTCCTTGCCAAGTGAACGATGACCCCCAACCTTCGGGCTCCGCTCCTACTGCAAGGAAGGATGGATCAGAATACGATGGATCAAGTAACTCGGGGATCTTTGATGCCGATGGTGAGGGTGTCCATGCCTCTGATTGATGAGGCTTTGCTTCCATTGTGTGGTGCATGTGTGGGCCCCTAGACTTACTGCCTCCAAATGAAACTGTAAGGACCAGTATTTTCGGCCTGGGGCCCATTTATCCATGTCGTTTATCGTGCGCTCTGCCCTATGGCCCCTTGGGGAGGCGACCGTAGGTTTTACACCACTTTTTTCTACTTGTGGGGAAGTTCGCTCGTGAGTTTCCCTGTAGGTTCCTTGTGGAGTAAACTGTAGGGCAAGTGTATTTCATGTTGGCTCCTTGAGGGGAAACTAGAGGATTTACATGGATTTAGGCTCCCAAGGGGAAGTGCCCTCATGAGTCGCCCTGTGAGTCCCTCGTGGAGTGAAGCTTGGGGCTTGTACTCGTCCTATAGGTTCCTCAGGGACGTGGCATGTAGGCTCTATACGTTCTGGGTCGCCATGTTAGCTCCTCAAGGAGGTAGCCGTCGGACTTGTACTTCGATGTTAGTTACTCGGAGAGGTAATAGTAGGTTTCTTATGGAGTGTTCTTTATGTTACCTGTGTGCCATGCGAGGATAATAGGTGCCAAGAACTGTGGGTGAGGTGACTTTATCGCTGGAGCTAGTCTACAAGTCATAGCTTGATACTTTAGGCCTAGGAGTTGATAGGGGCTGGATTTAGTGATAGCATCATGCCTTGTAGCCTATGCTCGTATTGTATAGAGGAGGAAATAGACCAAAAATAAAACAGCACCAAAGAGGTGGGACATGAGAAAAATCAACATGGGGGTATTCTCATGAGTTCTTAATGTACCCGATAATTGTGTTGCATGTTACAACTAAGGGAGATATGCCCTAGAGGCAAATAATAAATAGGTTTTTATTGTCATATCTCAATTAGTTTATAATAGTTTGATATCATGCTATAACTATACCAAGTAGAGACATTGGTATAGGTGTCGTATGAAACAACCAAGTCCCTAGTAGCCTCTATTCATACTAGTTCGTTGGTCATGAGGATGATCTGGGTTTCAAGATCATGGGAATTTATGCCAATTGACAACGAGGTCATATCATTGGAGAATGATGTGATTGGACATTCCTCGAAGGATTGTGACACGATCAAGTCATATAGTTCATTGTTGCAACAGCTAAATCTAAACTCCTTTTCCTTAGACCGTGAGCTCATATTACTCACTGTTTCCCAAGGCTGCTTTGACTGCATCAATCGTCATCTAGTAATACGGTGATTATAAAGGTGCACGTTGGGTATTCCAAAGGAACAGTAGATGACATGTGACTGCAAGACCGGGATTTATTCACCCACATGACGGGTAAAGATACATACGGCCGGCTTGGTGAGATTACATCCATAAATATTGCAACATGTGACTAGGTCACGGGGATGTAATATCACGGTAACAAGTAAAATAGAACTTGTTGTTAACAAGATTAAATAGGGTATGTGAGACCAATGATCGAATCTCAGACAATTCGTATCAAGAAACAAAAGAAAATTAGATGCTACATTTACCGGTTCAAACGACATTGTCATCAGGAATGCATAGGGGTCACATGGACATCCCTGTTCCCTCTGTTGACCATTGATATAGATCATGTCTAGAGCATTCCTTAGCTGTGAGGGGATACCCTTAAGGATACGATGAGAGCGATCATTCGTAAGATGGAACCACAGTAGAGAAAGAGAAAGCTGGAATTGTTCCGTAGAGAGATCTGAAGTTGTTCGAAGAAGGAATAAAGGAAAGCCTGGAAAAGTGTTTTCGGATAAATGGGAATTTAAATATACATTTATTATATGTTAATTATTAATTAATATATTCTAAATAATATTTAAATTAAGATTTATAAAAGCAACTTTCATATTAGGCCAAATCCCGGAGGAAAAAGGCCTAGAAGAAAAGCTGCAGAAAAAGCAGAGAAGAAACAACACCTTACCTCGTGTGGGCCAGTCGGCCCACAGAGGCGAGCGATCAGGTGCTATGTGCCGCTCAAGAAGGAAGGTGGGCGGGCGATAGCCTCTGCGGCTGGTGGGCCGTGGCCTCCCGGCCCTCTCGGGCGCTGCCACCGCTGGCCGTTGTGGGCCGCGCGCGTGCGGTGAAGTCGGCCCACCCGGGGTGGGCGCCTGACCACCTAGACACTGCTAGGGCGAGCTGGACCGCTGGCGCAGGGCTGGCCCACTTGGGTGTCGCCTGGCCCTAGCAGGCCAACGCCTCTACCTAGTGCTTTTGGGCCGCGGTGGGAACCCCAGGCCCATCCAGGTGTGAGCATTTTTCTGTTTATTTCTTTGTTTGATTAGTCCCACATGGGGCACCTAGGGGAGAGGGCACGCCCCCTCCGCCTATATAAAGGGGTGCCCATAGGAGGACTAAAGACACACCAATATTTGGAGAAGTCCTTTGGTTGACTTCCTCCTTCCGTCTCTCTCCATAACTTGTGACCATGGCCCCAAGTCTGGGCTATGCGAATGAGGCACGCCTGCAGCACGTCGTTGCACTGCAGGGATTCCTAGCTAGATATCAACTTCTGCACTCCTAGCGGGATCAGGGAGACGGAGCTGCTGCACGATGAAGAAGGAGCAAGGGGTGACCTACGAGGAGCTTTGTGACCTTGAGGTCGGCTACGAGTACCACTACTTCAACCACGTCCTCTCAGAATGTTAACCGCGCATGGGCTACAAGGGTATGTATTCTGTATGCTCGTCTGTTACTGCATTACTACATAAATAGATCATAGGAAGTTTTTGGGGTTCCAACGTAGGAAATTTTTTGTTTTCTGCTACAGATCCCCTTCAGTGGTATCAGAGTCGATCTATGCATAGGAGTGTTGTACGGCCAGTGCGCACAAGTATTGTGTGGGCATTAATCCCTTAGTTGTTACCCTCTAACATGTACTTGTTTATATCGTGGTATTGTTTGATGAAGCGACCCGAACCGACCTTGTGCGTATTCGTACGCGAGACTCGCTCCACGCTTAACATACGGCTTGTACCGTATAAGTGGCTAGCGGGTGCATGTCTCTCATTCGATAGTTGATATAGCATTTACAACAGAGGGCCCCGAAAGGGGTATAGTAGAGACAACTGTTGGATCCATGTTGTGGTTGGAAAGTTCGTGGTTTAGAAATGGTTCTATCGCGAAAGCCCTAACAACCATGTAAAACTTGCAATAGATAAAGTAGAGGCGTCTAACTTTATTTTGTAGGAGGGCATATGATTTGATATGGTATTGGTCGTTACGAAGGTAAAGTAGTTTACTTTTCTGTTACTAAGTTATGTAGTAATAGCCCTCATTCCGATGGACGACCGGGTGGTGGCATCGTGGAGTTGGCGTCAAACCAAGGGCAAGATGGAGATCACGCCGAAGCGCTCGATGGAGATCAAGGCATTAGAAGGACCATATCATATCACAATATACATATGAAGTTGATACCTGTTTTACATCTTATTGTGTGCTAGTATTAGATACTCAACGGTAGCAAATAAGATAATTCCTATTTAATTCCAATGATCGTGTTCCCCTTGCGTGTGCATCCACAAGAAAGTTCTTCGTTATGAGGCTGACAGTGATGATCGAGGGTTAGACATATCTACGTTTGCATACAATGGGTGTAAGCCATGTTGCACAGCGAATACACACAAGTTAGATTTGGCGAGCCTAGCATGTGACAGACATTGCCTCGGAACACAAGAGATCGAAATATCAAGCATGAGTCACATGGATGATGTGATTGACATTAGGGAATGTCTACCTTTGAGGCTGCACTGATGGTCGTGATGATCGGGGGAGGTGCAGAGGATTGGGATCATGTGATTACTAAAATCGTCCATGGGATGACAATTTTAGAAGAGATCAATTATAAATTTAACTCTTATTATGAACTTAGTCTAGATGTCTGTTTGCAAATATCTTAGTAGTTCTTGGCCTATCCCATTGAGGTCCTTCGTGACCATGGGAATATATTGCTTGATGTGGAACTTAGCAAAATGGTCCAACTTCATAGATTAACACCCATGCCTAAGGGATATCCTCGTAAAAGGTGATCTTCTCTTCTTGATACAGTAACCATTAGGAGATAATTCGATGACTCCGCAATGTTTGTGTTTTCTCCATTATCATCCAATTAGCCATTCTCCATTCGATGGAGAGTTGGACTATGATTTTGTATTATGCAAGATCTAGCACATAAAGGATGAGCCGTTGGATCGGTTTTCCTCCATCATGGATGAAAAGGAATGTTTGGAAAAACAATTAGCGATCTTGCATTAGAGTTGAGAACTCTTAGAAGGGCTTGATTGCAATGGAGGTCATGGAGGAAAAGGTATATGTAAGATATACAAATTATAAATGTGGTTCTTGCAAAAACTCGTTGCAGTTTGCAAAGTATTTGATACTTATCATGCTTTGTAAAACAGGATGATCTGCTTGAGAATTGCTGGATTTGAGGCAACGTGGCTTGATGATAGCAAGAAAAAACAGTTGATGGCTGACATCACCTATTTCCTCAAAGTTTATCATTTCGATTAGTGGACTTGAATATAATTTTATAATCCTTGTTTGTGTTTCTTGCTTTTGGCGAGACGATTATTCATATGAACGAATTACAAGACAGTTGTACTATTCTTATGAACAATGCTGTTATGGTCACATTACGATTATAAATGAATGATTCTCATCACTATGTTAATGATAATAGTTTAAGCATTTATAAAGGATTAGAATGCTAAAAGATATCCAAAGTTTAATGACACTATGGTTTAATTCATTTTGTTTATTGCATGTTTTTCATTCTAAATGAAGATCGGGGTCCTAGATGCTTAATCTAGAGACTTTGCAAAACCATGCCTCATTGGGCAGAATGACTAAAACTCTGCATTCTGGTAAAGCGGTGATATGCGAAGAAATGTTAAATCCTATATAGAGTGATGTATCGTATTTTCAACAAATAGTAGAAATCATTAGTTAATTGTGGACTTAAGTGAATAAGCGTATTTACTTAATGAAACATAAGTTTGAAACGATTTGAATTGTTCAAATGAGTTCATAACTAAATGGGATATTGAATTAACTGAATTAACAAGTCTCTTCGATTTGATTGACATGACTAAAGTATTCAAGTTAAGTTTAGCATAAAAGAGAATTGTGAAAGATGTTTCACAAATTATGATAATTGGATGAATTCAAACTATATTGAAATGTCTAAACATCATAATCAATATGTATTAGATACATATGGTATAATACTATCTCTTATTGGGGTTATAGTTATCGTTTATAGTTAGAGATCAAAATAAGCAAACACTCGTTCTAAATAGAAAGGAACATCTAAAGATTCGTGGAAACAACACCAAGTGTTATGGCATGTTCGAGTTTCTGGACATTTCGATAAGTCGAAATCGTGGCGAATAAACAAGTCTTTGTAGAGCATTCTTAGGAAGCTATGAATCCATCTTCCACAAAGGGGCGGACTTGTTGTTGTCCTAAGTTGACATGTCTTGATGAAGATACAGGTGGAAGAAAGTAAAAGATCAAAACAAGGTATTGGACCTTACCTCCTGATTGTTGAGTAGCGCAGTGGAATTTGTTCCATGAATCCAAACTCTACATATAGAGGAGAAACCAATGATAATGATCATAAAGTTTTAGAGAATACTTTTCCTAAAAAAGGGTAGGATTTAACTATATATTCTACAAGTTTGTGGAATTATATTGTTGATTCACTTGTCATGTTTTGAACAAGACATACCTACGAAATACAAAGAAGCATGATCGACCTAAGTACGAGAAATGAATGGTCATTGAAATCTCGTTAGTGGAATTCTCGATTTGATGGTGATCAAGGAATTTTGGAATGTCCAAGATTATCGAGAGGATCAAGATTTGAGTGGGAGCAAATCAGCTTGGCTAAATCATAATATGTAGCTGACATATTTTGAGTGGGAGCTAAGTGAAATCCTTGGATCTCAAATATGGATGCAATATTTGAGTGGGAGCATGAAATACTTCTAGGATATGTGGACGACATATGTGAATGATGTGATTGGTGTTAATAATATTTAAGTAGATAAATAAGAATGAAGTTGAAGTTATTAAACAATAAGATCTACCGAGATAGATTGGTGAGTTTAATAAAAATCAAATGTCGAATGCTTCCTGGACTTGATTCTGAAAGATGTTCAGAATGTCCTAAGACAAGATTCTGAAGAAGCTCAGAATGGAACAAGGTAAGAAAGAAGTTCTTACTTTATATGAAGCATTGAGTTAGTATTGCAACTATGCTTGAAAGAAAGAAAGAGATGTTGCATCTCCTATGCCTCAGTCATAGGTTCTTCCATACAACCATGTTGTATAGTCGACAAAATATGACACGAGGTTCTGGTTGGAAGGGGTAGCTCTTAACTATAACAACATGTCTTGAATTGATTCCTGAATTAATCATTGAACCAGAATTAAGTTTGTACTTAAATGGCAAGAAGCAAAGTAAGTGGAATAGTTGCATTTCATGCACTAGGATCTACATACACTACAAGAATATGGACGATCTGTGACGTTTTTTATGACGCGACCTAAAAAGTCACGAATTCCTGACGTTCTAGAACATTTCGTCGTAACTAGCTCCAAGCCCCTCCAGCACGGCTATCCATGACTGATGGGGATGTGCCGAATGGGGTATGCCCAGCAGGACATTCTGATTGGGTCAAAGGTCCCACGAGTGGACTTGCAGGATGGCGACTGGAATGCGACTAAGGGGAAGGCCTGGCGACTGGAGACTGGAGGCCCAAAAGCGTACTCAAAGCCCAGTTGAATTAGGTCAAAGCCTCCGAATCCATATCATGTTCGGTTGTAAATTGTAAACCCTAGCGAGGTGCCTCATATATAAACCTCCCTAAGGTATCCTGAGGACTTACGTTCCATCATACACCCCTTCAAGCGACTCGCTGCTTAGACGCCGAGCTCGCCACCCTTTGTAACTCGCTCTCCATTAATCAAATCTAGTAGGAGTAGGTCTTTACCCTCCGGGGGGCGAACCTGGACAAATCTATGTGCATCCGCCCCCATCTTGCACCGCAGATGGCCGCCAGCTCTCGCCCCCGATTCAATCAATTGCTGCCTACTGCAGCGACTGCCGTGGCCATTTCCACGATAGTGGCGCCCACCATGGGGCCTAGCAGGACTGGCTTGAGTTCTGTGGCGAGACCCCATTCGCCAATCGATCGGCCGGTCACCACCAGCCGCATGATCGACATCGGTGGGATCTTATAGATCCTGCCCAGCAGCTATATCCTGGCGTCACTCCCGGTCACTCACGGCCCGTTGATGCCGGTCGGCTCCATCAACCTCTTCATCGGCTTCACCGACGCGGTTGTCCCAGCGGCGATGGTGATCGTTGGCGGGTCGCCGCCGCACCGCGATCTGCTCTCAGAGGAGCAGGTCCGCTCCATCAGGAGCCTCGTCACCGAGTACGACTCGGCCGCCTGCAATGCGGCCGAGACCAACGCCGCCACCAACGACGAGGCCCTAAATGACGATGCCGACTATGCGACCCCTGCCTCGGTCGAAGGATCTATCACCGTGGCATCACGAGAGGACTCCATCACGCGGGTCTCCAACCCTGATGATTTCGAGGACTCCTCCATCGTCGGGATCTTCGATTCCGGTTCCGGCTCGGAGTCGCCCCAAGACTTCTGTGCTAGATCCAACCGCTTTAATGCGATCTACATGGCGGGCCGCACGGCCACCCTTCCAGATCCGTTCTCCACACCGATCCCGCCGACTGCCACGGCCACAGAGGTGGAGGAGGCCCGCCCACGACTTGTGGAGGCGCAACGCAATGAGCTAGCCGAGCACGAGAAATATTGCCTTGAGTGGGAAACGGCACAGGAGCTATCGCTCTATCACCAGCGTCGCATCAGGACCTGCCTGAACTCTAACGTCTAGGGCCGCGTCCTGAACTTCAACGAAGAAAGCGACCCTGAACGCGCGGCCGAGCAGGAGTACTGCGAGAACGCGCCACTAGGTGGAAGGAACCGACCACCACCCGGCGCACCGGCCACCGGAGCCCCTCCACCACCCATTGGCCTCGCACCCCCGCCAGACCAGCTGCAGATCATCATCTCGCCCCAAGCCCGCAATAACAACGGACTCCCACTCTACTCCACCCTGATGGACAACGTTGTCGCAGCTGACGCCGCGGTCGCCAACCTCGACGTCCAAGGAGATGGCGCGATGCATATCCAGTACGCCAAGGCCCTACTCGCCAGGGCCGTCGAGCAACAAGCCGCGGGAGTCAACCCGCGGGGTCGTATGTATTCTCGCTCCTCAGCAAGCAGGGCGGCCTCAAGCAGCCACCCCACCATCGCCAATGCCGTAACATGCCCACCACCGCAACCACTAGCGAACTAGCCGCGGGCCGCCAACCCCGCACTCGTCTCCAACGAACCGCGACCGGTGAACAACACAGTTGCTGCCAACAGGCAGCCTATCGACGCCCGCACGCACATCATCAACATCCAGGCCTGGCAGGAGCGCCAGCCCAATGACTTGAGGCACACCCTCAGTAATTGCAGCGACCCCGAACCTAGGGGCTCGCTCAGCCGAGTCGGCACCCAATGCTTCGGGCCTATGATCAGAGGGGAAAAGTACCCCGCCATCTTCAAGGCGCCCAAAGAGATCGAAAAGTACGATCCAACGTACGATGGACACATACCTCAAGGTGCCCAAAGTGTGGATGGACACATACCTCATGGCGATGGGAATCGCCGGCCACACAGACCTGCTCGCCGCTCCCTACCTCCCCCTGATGATGGAGGGTGTGAATGGATAAATACCCTCCCCGCTGACAGCATCGACTCCTGGGAGGAAATGCGGGATGCCTTCGTCAGGCACTTCGAGGGCTCCTACACCCGCGCCACCACCATCAAAGACCTGGAGCGGTGCATCCAGGGACAACGCGAGTCGACCCGCCACTGGATTCAAAGGTGGCAAGAATTGTGGATCAATGCTTCCGGCATCCACCCGGACACGGCGATACATTGTTTCAAGAACGCATGCCGGTATGAACACCTGGTCGCTAAGATCAAGCGGGTCTACCGGACACTCGACAACATCCCCGACCTCCTCGAGATTTCCAAGCGCTAGGCGAAGGAGGACCCCAACCAAGACTCCGACGACGAGTCGGGAGGAAGACGTCGCTCAAGCGGCCACGACAGCAGGCGATAGCGCGACATGCGCTACAGCAACACCCGCATCACCGGCAAGCGCCGCACGGATGGGCGAGTCGACTTCGTCGCCAACACCGACTACGGCCAACGCGACCCCAAAAGCTACCGCCATGACGGAGGAAATTACCATGACAGCGGAAAATACCGCGCCAACAACGTGGCGAGGCCGAAATTCGACCCTATCGCCCTACTCAACCAGCCTTGCATCTACCACAGCAGGGAGGGGAAACCCGCCACCCACACCACCGCGGACTGCCACTCTCTCAAAGAGATCGAAAAGGCAAGGCGAGCAAGGGAAGACCCAAAAAACAACCCACCTCGGGACAACGGAAACATCGGCGGCTTCGGCAACATCGTCGGCTCGCAACACACCTTCACCGGGCTCGGCACCAAGCGCGAGAGGAAGGTGCTTGCCTGTGTAGTCGCCGTCAAATGTGGTGACACAGGTCGACATATCACGCTTCCTCAACTGGTCCGAGCAGATCATCACCTGGAGTCGCTAGGACCACACTCCCAAGATCGAGTACCCATGGCGAGTCGCCCTGGTGGTCAGGCCCAAAGTGGCCGACTATTGGCTGCACAAGACACTGATGGACGGTGGGAGATCCATCAACATCATGTATCTAGACACGTTCAAAAGGCTCCAGCTCCCGGAATCAGCAATCCAGCCGACCCTGACAACCTTCCACGGCATCGTCCCCAGTCGGAAGGCATACCCGATCAGAAAAGTGACATTATCGGTCACCTTTGGCACACCGACAAACTACCGCACCAAGCGAATCCAGTTCGAGCTGGTGAACTTCTGCAGCCCCTACCACTGCGTCCTGGGACGCCAAACATTTGCCAAATTTATGGTGACCCCCTACTACCCGTACAACATGATGAAGCTCACAAGGCCGAGCGGCATCATCACTGTCCACGGCGACCCTGATATGACCGTGGAATGTGAGTACAAAGGTGCTGAGCTCGCCGACGCTGTCATTGCTGCGGAAACTGACCATGCGGACGAGCTCGCGAAATACGCGGGCAACATCAACAAGGACGACCCCACCATACTAAAGAAGACAACCGCCTTGAACTCCACGTTCGAGGCAACCACGCATACCCGCACCGTCGAGCTCGTCCCGGGCGACTCTAGCCAGACGGTCACCATTGGGGTGCATATGAGCCCCGCATAGGAAAGCGCGCTCATCGAGTTCCTCCGTGAGAACCGAGACATCTTCGCATGGAAACCTTCCGACATGCCAGGTGTCCCGAGGGAACTCGCTGAGCACAAACTGCACGCCAACCCCAAAGTGCGACGGGTAAAGCAGTCGTTGCGGCCCTTCAATGAAGAGCGTCGCGAGCAATCGTCGAAGAAGTGCAACGCTTGTTAGCTGCAAGCTTCATTCGGCCAGTAAAACACTCCAAGTGGTTGGAGAACCCAGTCCTTGTCCTGAAAAAGAACAACACATGGATAATGTGTATCGACTACACCAACCTCAATAGCGCTTGCCCGAAGGAGGAGTTCGTCCTACCGCGCATCGACCAGATCATCCACACGACCGCGGGATCGGAGTCGCTGTGCTTCCTCGATGCTTACTCTAGCTACAACCAGATAAAAATGGCGGTCGAGGATGAGGAGAGACGGCGTTCATCACACCATTCGGCGCCTTCTGCTACACGGCCATGACGTTCGGCCTCAAGAATGCCGGCGCCACATACCAAAGGTGCATGCAGGGGTGCCTCGCGAACCAAATTGGCTGCAACATTCACGTCTACATCGACGACGTGGTGGTAAATTCCACCCGCCAGGATGACCTACTCGGCGACCAAGCCGAAACCTTCGCAAATCTGAGGAGGTACAACATCAAGCTGAACCTAGGAAAGTGCACCTTCGGCGTCCCCACCAGAGAGCTACTGGGATACGTAGTCTCCAAGCGAGGCATCAAAGCCAACCCCACCAAGATCGACACCATCGCGCGACTCGAAAAACCCGAGTGCCTTCACGACATCCAGAAGTTGGTCGGGCGAGTCGTGGCTCTCAATCGCTTCATCCCCCGACTAGGCGAGAAGCCCATGCCCCTCTATCGCCTGATACGCAAGAACCCCACGTTCCAATGGGACGCGGAGGCGCACGATGCAATCAAAGCACTCAAAGAAGTGCTACTTGCGGCTCCACTACTTGCTGCTCGAACCGACAAAGAGCCCATGCTCGTCTACGTGGCGGACTCCAATCGAGTCATCAGCGTCGTGATGGTCGTCGAACGGCCAGAGGAGGGAAAGGAGCGCCCCATATAGCACCCCATCTAATACATCAGCGAAGTCCCGACGGACTCACGGTAGCGCTAACCGCAGTACCAGAAACTGGTCTACGCGGTATTCTGAGCTCAGTGGCGACTCCCCCATTATTTCCAAGAGCACCCAATCACGGTTGCCTCATCCGCACCGCTGCAGGACATAATACGCAATGGCGACTGGGCGAGTCGCCAAGTGGGCCATCGAAATCGGCGTCCACAACATCAAATACGAGCCCCGCAAAGCAATCAAATCACAAGCCCTAGCTGATTTCCTCGTAGATTGGGAAGAAGCACAGTAGCCAGAGAAGCTACCATATCTCCACTACTGGTCGCTACACTTCGACGGCTCCAAGAACGCCGACGGCGCAGAGGGAATATCATACTGACCTCCCCCAAAGGGGACAAGCTCCGATACGTGCTCCACCTCAACTTCAAGCCCTACACCAACAATATGGCAGAATACGAGGCCCTCCTACACGGCATGCGGGCCGCCAAGGAAATGAACATCAACCGCCTACGGTGCTACGGCGACTCTGACCTAGTCGCCGGCCAGGTCGCCGGAACATGCGATGCCGTCTCTCCAACAATGATCGCGTACTGTCAAGCGGTAGACCAGCTGGGAGGACACTTCGACGCCTATTACATCGAGTGGATCTACAGACGCAAGAACAAGGAGGCAGACGCCCTTTCTCGCATTGGGTCGGCCCGACAAACGCCACCAGCATGCATCTTCCTCGACATCATCCACAAACCTTCGGTCTGCCCACCGAAGGAGATCGATGTCGGGATACCACTGCACCCAGAGCCGGCCCTAGTCGACATGGTTGTGGAGCCTAGCGACTAGACGGCACCATATGTCACCTTCCTCGAGCACAAGATCCTCCCAAGCAACGAGACGGAGGCGCGAATGATCGTGCACCACTGCAAATCCTTCGTCATCATCAATGGCGAGCTCCACAAAAGAATGGCGTGTTCCAGCGCTGCGTATAACCAGAAGAAGGCCGCAAGATCCTCCAGCACATTCACGCCGGCGACTGCGGCCATCACGCCGGCGCCAAGTCGCTAGTCGCCAAGGCCATGCGGCACGGCTTCTACTGGCTCATCGCGCACGCCGACGCCACCAACATCATCCAACGATGTGTCGGGTGCTAGAAGTACGCCAACCAGACGCACCTCCCTGGTTCGGCATTCAAGACCATCCCCATCACATGGCCATTCGCTGTATGGGGCATGGACATGGTAGGCGTGTTCAAGAAGGCCCCATCCGGCTTCACCCACCTCCTGGTCGCGGTCGACAAGTTCACCAAATGGGTCGAGGCCAAGCCAATCAAAAAGTGCGACGGCAAGACAGCCACCAAGTTCTTACGCGAGCTGATCTACTGGTACGGCTACCCGCACAGCATCATAACGGACAACGGAACCAACTTTGCCAAAGGGGCCATGGCAGAATTCTGCAAAGAGCATGACATATGACTCGACCTCGCCTCAGTCGCCCACTCGGAGTCGAACGGCCAGGCAGAACGCGCCGACCAGGGCATCCTCCACGGGCTAAAGCCACGACTCTAGGTGCCCCTCGAGCGCACCCCAGGATTCTAGGTTGAAGAGCTCCCTTCAGTCATATGGGGGATCCGCACGTCCGTCAATCGCTCCACCGGGTTCACACCCTACTTCATGGTGTACGGTGCTGAATCCGTAATGCCAACAGACCTGGAGCATGACTCACCTTGAGTCGCCAATTATGTCGAGGCGACAAACGAGACCGCCCGCGAAGACAGCATCGACCAAATCGAGGAGGCACGCGACCTGGCTCACTCCCGCATAGCCATCTACCAGCAGGGACTCCGCCGCTACCATAGCCGCTGAGTCTAGACTCGGACCTTCTAGGAGGGCGACATGTTCCTACGACTGGCTCAAGACAAGAAGGGCATGCACAAACTCTCCCCTCCCCCATGGGAGGGGCCGTTCACCATAGGGCGAGTCCTCGGCAATGACGCCTACTACCTCATCGACATACGAGGCAACGGCCAGCTCGAGGTTGGCAGGCCATGGAATGTAAACCTCCTCCAAAAGTTCTATACATAGAACTGAAACATGTACTCAGCTGACATACATAATAAAATTCATTCGGTTCACAAAATTATATCTACTCGCCATATCCTTGTGCCACTCGCACTCGTACAATCAGCAATATGCTACCCACGGAATTCAACCTTTGGTCGAGCGACTGGCACGGCTAAGTAGTGCGGCCTAAGGGCACCAAAAATACTGGGGCCTTGGGATGTCCATGAATACGCCAACCCGGAGCCACCATCGGAGTCGCCTAGCTCGACTGGCCCACCGGGCCAAGCCGACCGGCATACGCTTCTCACAGCGAACTGTCCTTGCCATCCTCATGCAAAGCGACTTGAACGGTGAAGTACCACGAACGAGGACTCTGCAAAAATGGAACCCCCACGCGTATCGGGAACACACCAAGTAAGAGAGCTGCCTTGGACTTGCCTAGTGACTGGTTCTCCGAGCCAGGGGAGGAGACGCGTTACAAACAACGCATTAGTAACTTACAACAGGCATGCGCCCAAAACGGCCCCACTCGCGCTCGGGGACTCGCCTACAAAACAACCCCACTCGTGCTCAGGGACTTGCCCCTTTAGGAGACGCAAGGGATAAACAATGCACAATCAAAGAAAACCCATACGTATACAATCGAGTTATACCCCATTAAAGGGCCGATGCGCTCGGGGACTCGCTCAAACAAAAATAAACACATCACATAATCACAGTCGCATTGTGAGTCGATTGACTCTTCTTACTCAAAATATTATTCATATTACAAAAGTAGCCACTTGGCATATATTACAAACTGCCCAGAGATGTTATCTACTTCGCAGGCCCTGACGAAGAAGCATCCCCACCACCCTTGACACGGACGAAAGGTTGCCATGGGTTCGTTGGGTAGGTCATCAGCGACTTCAAAATTACCGACCGGAAGGGTTGCTCCGATTTCAGGTCGTGATGCTCCGGCTCGGGGTCGCTAGCCGCCAATACCGTCTCCTGGTATGGCAGAAGGTCCCCCATCACCAACACCCGATCAGCAAAGGGGGCGTCCTTGGCGTTCAGCTTCAGCACCTCCGACATCTCCACCGTACCAGTCGTCGAAGGGAAGTCGTTGGTGATGTCGTCGAGGTCGAAATCGTCGGGGAAGTGGGCGAGACCCAGGCTCAATGTCGTGGTGGCCCTACGCCTGAAAGAAAAGCGTGCCATCCACTCCACGACGCCGGGGACCTCCTCCAGATAGCGCCACACTTCCGTAAGTCCCCCAGGAATGACCTTGGTGGGGGACATCTCCTGAAGGACACCTTGGACGCACAGCGATGAGGCGATAGCCGCGTTCACCACGGCAGTCACGCACTGCGAGGCGTTGAAGGTCTGCACCACCAGATCGCTTTTCCCTATCACAGCTGCAACATCAGACGTTAGTGACACTACGGATCTCCCCACTTGGGGACTCGCCAAACATGTTAAGCAAAGAACAGAGACTCACCAAGAAGCTTGTGGCAGTTCTCGGTGACGTGCTTCTCCAGGGTGGCGTGATCGTTCTGTAGCCGCAGGATGATCGAGTCTGCTGCCTTGCGCTCCTCTTCAGCCGCAGCGATGCAGCCTTCGCTCGATCCTCAGAAGAAATCGAGGCCACTTTCACCTCCTCCAACTCATGGATTAGCGAGGCGATTTTCCCATTCACCGCGTCCAGCTCGGCAACTGGAACGTACCCTTCGCAGCCCTTGGCAATCGCAGCCGGAAGACCATCTGAAAAGAAAAGAGGCAAATCGTCAACACGCCAGAACACCAATAGATCACAACCCAAAAACAAATCAAGTACTTACCAATAGTCTCCTGGAGTTGCCGGTTTGCCTCCTGGGCCACGGGCAGATCCCGCTCCAGACGCTCCCTCGCGACCAAGCGATCTGTCGACTCCCTTTGCAAGCCCTCCAAGAATAACAAAAGTTAGCACTTACCAGAATAGATATTCAGTTCCTAGCCACTGAAATTCAGCGACTAGGAACTCAGGGACTGGCGACTCGAAGAAATTCAGTTCCTAGCCGCCGAAATTCAGCAACTAGACACTCGGGGACTGGAGAGTAGAAGCAACTCAGTTTCTAGCCGCTGAAAGTCAGCGACTAGACACTCGGGGACTGGACGTACCTGAATGGCGGCGCCAAGCATCTTGCGAAGCTCTCTGGTGTCCGTCGACGGGACCATGAAGGAAGTGTGCCCGCGACGATACCCAACATCTTCATCAACAATCTCCGGGCTTTGTGGAGATTTGTTGTCCACCACGCCCGGAAACCCCCTCGCCATGAAGCGTGGGAACATTGCTGACGCTCTAGCTGGGGCACTGGTTTCCGGAGCCGACATTTCCATCGTCGGACCGCCCTTGGCCGGCTCCGACCGCGTAGGTGCCACCTCTTCGACGACTGCAGCAGGATCACTCTCCTTGGCGCTACCCATCGCCAAGGAGTCGTCGGCACCGCCATTCTACCTCTTCGCGCCATCCACAGATGCTGCGTCTTCAGCAGACTTCCTCTTCTTGGGGAGGTCGCCCTCTCCCGCGGTGGCGACCGGCGGAATCTTCGCCACTGAAGGGCGACCAATTTTCTTGACCCCAGACCTGCCAAACCTCCAAAATCAACACAGAGATAGCACAAAGGCGAAACACGACTTGGAATGGAGAATTTGAAGCTTACTTGGCAACTAGGAGAACACGCAACCTAGTGCTGATGTGGGCGGCCTTGTCTAATTCCGGCCCCAGCTTGCGCGTGAGACCCCTCTCGAAGACATCTGAAGCCCATGACACCGTGGGCTTCCTCGATGATGAAGCCGCGGTTGCCAGAATTTCTGGCTTCGAAGACTCGGCCGCTCTCGAAGGTTGCGGCGATTTCGACGCTGCGGCCTCAGCCGCCTCCTGGCCTAGTGCCCTTGAAGCCATTGGTGCAATAATCACCAGAGGAACTTCTACCGCCGCCTCGGTGTCTGCATCCCCCAATCCCTTCATTGGAACTGCATCCTCCGGGATCTTGTGGGAAGAATCGGGGGCGTCATCATCATTGGAGTCGTCATCTGACTCAAACACCACCGCCGACCGGGGCGGCGACGCTAGCTTCTTCGCTGGCGACTTTGGTTTGCCCGCGGACTTCGCCGGCGTGGCCATGCACTGAGACGTGTGCTCTTGCACGATCTCGTCGCCCCCTCGTGTTCATCAAGGCTGCGACTCGCCTCGAACTCGCGTTGCTTCTGCATGTGAGTCTTGCAAGCCATAGGCGCTAGGGGAGGAACATCCTCCTCTTCCTCCTCGCTTTCGGAGGAATCTCCCTCGGAGGCCTCTTCGAGCTCCTGGGGGACCTCTTCGTCAAGTGGAGGGAGCCAACCCTCCAACACCTGGAACAACTGAGAACAACCACAAATAAATATCAAACAATGCGACTGCGAATCACATTGCAGAAATTGCGACTAGAAGGAAAACTTCCCGTGGGGGCTTCATTCTTCACGGGAGTGTACGGGGTGAGCCCGGCCGATGTGGTTGTGAATTCCGCATCGGTGATCTTCTTCAGGGCAGCCTTGTAGTCTTCAATCTCCCACGACTCTTTGATGGTCTGGGAGGGATCGTGTTTCCCGCTGTACTCATACATCCAATGAGGCCGGACTGCTAGCGGAACCAAACGCCGCCCGAGCCAGCAGTTGTAGAGGTTGATCGAGGACAGCCCCTGATCCTTCAACCTCTGGATCTGGTCCATCATTTCCACGACGGCCATCCTCTGGTCTTCCGGAAGCTTCTTCGCCGCCAGTCGGCAAAGCTCAGTCCTTTCTGCGATGAACTCGGGAAGCGCTACTTCGCTAGAGGGAGTGGACTCTTTCACATAGAAACCAGCTCTTCTTCCACTCGCTAGCGGCCTTCTTTGGCAGTAGAAGCTTGATAAAGTTGGCCTTCGGCTTCAACTGGAACGTGACGCCGCCGGCCGCCAACATCAAGCGGCCGGACGCCTCGTGCCTGATGTGGCCGTGGAAGAGCTCCAACCACAGCGGGAAGTACGGCCTGCAGCCCAGATAGCATTCGCAGAAGGCGACAAAGATCGCCAACTACTCGATGTTGTGCGAACCAAGATCTGACGGCTTAATTGCGTAATACACACAGAAATGCTGGTAGAAGAGTGAGGTGGGGAACCCTAAACCTCTCTCTAGGTGGCCCGGGAAGCAAATGAACTCGCCGGCCCGTGGCTTCGGCTCGATCTTGGAAGGAGCGGGGATTCGCTAGTTCCCCTTGCGGAGGATTCCAACATCCTCAAAGGATTTAATCTAGGCCATGGTGCATTTGGATTTCCCCCATGATCCTTTCGGAGGCGCCATTAGGAAGGACGTGGGGTCGCTCGGTGTGAAGGGGATCGAATCGAAGGAAGACAGGAGGAATGGATGAGCAAGAATGAAGAACGCGGGAAGGATCTGCAAGGCTGATTTGTTACTCCCCTTATAAGGAGGCGCTACACGCCAGATTTGGGTAGCCGTTACCCATGGTAATTGCGCCGAAGTTACCGTTGGAATATCCAATGGATAGTTTGACTAGGTTGACGGTCCAACTCCTCCATTCCACTCGTTGGCAAATAGCCCTATCTACTCGCCGAAGCAGCGACCTGACAGCCGTGGCGTCCGCCGGAGCAGCGACTGGGAGCCTGGGGAAATTTTCCTTGGTTTCAGAGGAGTCCATCACCGATTTGACTGGGCGTCCAAATTGGACTCGCCTGCGACCGCCAAATGACCACCTGTGTCTGAATCAACGATGGCCTCGGGGACTACTGATGGGGATGTGCCGAATGGGGTATGCCCAGCAGGACGTTCCGGTTGGACCAAAGGTCCCACGAGTGGACTTGCAAGACGGCGACTGGAATGCTACTAAGGAGAAGGCCCGGCGACTGGAGACTGCAGGCCCAGAAGCGTACTCGAAGCCCAGTTGAATTAGGTCAAAGCCTCCGAATCCATATCCTGTTCAGTTGTAAATTGTAAACCCTAGCGAGGTGCCTCATATATAAACCTCCCTAGGGTATCCTGAGGATTTACGTTCCATCATACACCCCTTCAAGCGACTCGTTGCTTAGACGCCGAGCTCGCCACCCTTGGTAACTCGCTCTCCATTAATCCAATCTAGCAGGAGTAGGTCTTTACCCTCTGGGGGGCCGAACCTGGATAAATCCATGTGCATCCGCCCCCATCTCGCACCGCAGATGGCTGCCAGCTCTCGCCCCCGATTCAATCAATCGCTGCCTACTACAACGACTGTTGTGGCCATTTCCACGACAATGACATTCCTTGTTTTCGTCGTGGCAAATTCGTCGTAGATTTCGTCCCAGGCACTGAAGTCCAGTTTGCCATTTCGTCTGGTGCAAAATTCATCATGGAATTCGTCAAGGCACATATTCAACACTTTTTTCCCATCGACCGTCTCCTCCGTGTTTCAACCCCACCTGTCAGCGCACTATGCATGGTAGCACTTCACGGAATTTTTTAGCCGGTCCCACATGTTAGTCTATTTGACCAAAACTTGCATGCAGTGCATGGCTAGTTCACCCGCTAGTTCCAAAAAATCCCGTTGATCCAAACTTGAAGTGGCAGTTCAGCTTCTTCTCCCTCGTCTCATCATCTCCTCGCAGTGGAAGTTCCGCTTCGTCTCCCTCGTCTGTTCTCCTCTTCTTCTTCTCCTCGCAGTGGTAGTTCTTCTTTCTTCCTCAATCAAAACATTCCCGCACGTAAGTCATGGCCAGTAGCCGGATGAAATGTAACTGGTCCGATCTCCTGGCCGACCCACTTCACAAGATTGCCGACTACTTGCTGGAGAAAGAGGAGTATGTTGACACCTATGCTGCTTGTCGGGAAGTCTGCACCGATTGGCACCGCACTTCTAGACGTTGGCGACTTCACCTTCCTCAACCTCGCCACTGGTCGTTGCTTCAGGACGAATCTAATGGACGTCCATCACAGGTTCACATACACATCCGATATATATAATATTCATTTATTTGTATTTTCCATTGTAAACATCTTAGTGCTAACTGATGCCCTCTTCTTCCAAAATATTCTACATCATCGGTGTTTCTCGTGGCGTCATCGTGCTTGCTCAAAGGGTGGAGCCATACCAATTTCGGCTTCTGAACCCAATCACTCAAAAGTCTAACACTAAGTTTCAAGCACACATACCATCTGATCTTATGCAATCTGTCGTCGTAACAAAGTCCCTGATGATGGTGTTCGTTTGCACAGATTATCCAGATCATATTGCATGGGCCGATGAGAGCACCCCAACGGGGCAAATCAATGAATCATTTGGAGAAGGATTGTATTCGCCACCTCCTTATACGCTTCTGGTCTGCATGACGACATTCCGAGGGGAAGTATATGCATTACTTGAGAATGGAGACATCATGTCGACCAACATCCAGTTAGAGCAGCGCGCGAGCACTATCACGATGGCCAAAAAAATTCAGCCCCAGTCTTTGAACAGGTACACGGAGGCTACAGATTTTACCTGGTTGAGTCAGATGGTGATCTGCTTCTTGTGTTGAACGGGGATTTCACCAAAGGGCAACCGGTGTTGTACCGGGTGGACACGGAGAACCGCTCTCTCGAGGCCATTGGTGACATTGGCAGTCGTGCCCTCTTTGTTGATTACCATCGGTCTATCTCCATTGACATCAGGTTACACCCCACAGTCAAACCCGGTTGCATATACTACAGTAATTATATCAGACTGTACGACCATGAGATTCAAGCCTGGGAAGAGGAACCAACAATGACGTATGGCTTAAGTCTGGAACATACACCGAGGCCTTACCCTCTGGACGAGATGCTGGCAGCACATTGTAGACGGAGAGAGTTCTCTGAACATGTGTTGCAGCACGCGGGAGCCGACACTGACGAAAAATATAGGGGAGAATGAATCCTATATTCATCCTAGGTTATTTGCTAGCATTTTCAGGTCTATTTTTCGAAGTAGAAATTTGTACTGTATTTATATTATTTCGATCAGCAGTATGGGTATTACCTTTCAGAAAAAATTATAATGTATTTAATTTTAATACTTTCAGAATTCAAAGTATTTATTTTTAGTAGCTTCTTTCAGAATTCTCTGTGTTAGCTTTCAGAATTATGTGCAAGTACTATCTTTCAACTTTTACAATCATAGTACTCAAGTTGTTGTAATTACTAATTCAAACAATCTAACAGAGATCAGAGTCTCATCATGGAGAAATCTCTCGAACTCGCGACGAGGGACCCTCTCGAGCAGCCCAAACAACCAGAATGGATGTGGACAGGAAATCTTTCAGAATTCTTTTGTACTAGAAGCTTCCATATAATTCTTTGTAGTAGCTTCCAGTTCACACAATCATAACCATACCCGGCAAAATCTTCCAAGAGTAGACTAAACATGCAAATATATTATATATATACTAGGTTTCAAACGACTAATTAACTATTGCAGAATACATCGTACTAGTTAAGCTTAACAGTTCCCAACCACAACTACACTCTAGATGGTCTCGAACACAAACTTCACGTCCAACATCTCTTCTATGGTCTTCCTGCTAGTGATTAGCACGGCTTGTCCAACCTTTAGATCATCTTCACTATCGTGGAATTTCTTCCACCACTGATTGTTGAAGACGGCACGACCATCTGGGTCAGCCTTGTATGCAATTGGGGTGATGTCAAAATCTCCTAGTTGTACTCTAGCCACGCCATCATTAGGGATGCTCATGGAGGAAACCACTTTCATAGGTAATCTCTGCGATGTCGCGCCGTGGATTAAAAAGAAGAATTAATCATGTCAGATGACTACCACCACAAGTTATATATGGACCCATACAAGGAAGAAACAAAAGGTAGTTGCCATACCATCTTATGTTGGACAAGATTTGTCCTTGTCAAACGGGTCACAAAGGGAACCCCGATGAAGGTGTTGATTGGCAGTAGGGCAGCTAGGAGGTGTTCCTTCTCATCATCGGTAAGGTGGCATATTTGGGCGACAACCGTAGATTCATATACGTCTTCCTCGCCACCAAAACCACAGATATAGAGAACAGTTATCCTCGGCACGGGTCCTTTCAAAGAAAAACGTAACATTTCTTCCCCGGTAAGATCGTTCAGTGTAATAAATTGCTTCCATCCTTCACCTCCCATGATAGTCATGTTCTTTCTTTTCTCGGGGTCAATCTTGTAGGTGTGCCCAAGCACCTTGAAGAGCACACTCTCACGTTCAGCTATGGCTAGACTGAACAAACCTTGAATTGCATGGCACAGTCTGTGCACCAAAAACAAAAGAATCAGACATTAACCAAACGGTTACAGACTTACAATGTAGTTTGAAAGAAAATTGCTTGTTACCACTTACCACTGAGTTCTAGAACCCCTCTGACTCTGTCAAGTAGATACAAAAGGACATGCCTGATGACAACCTGGATTCGCAATTGCTCTTGTATACTAGACACGACGCCAGATCATGTTAGGAAATAAATGATGAATGTCTAAATGATATATGGGACTAAACTCCCAAAAGAAATAGACTGTATATATACATTAAACGTATTATAATTTAAACACCTGAGTTGGAATCCTAGTTTTCTTAGCATTGGCGATTCTAACAACCACATCATCAGGTGCTCTGAACCTCGCTTTCTTAGGTCTCTTGACTAGTTGCTTCACATCGTCATCAGATTCTGTGAACCTCGCTTTCTTAGGTCTCTTGACTACAGGTTGCTTCACATCATAATCATCATCATCATCGTATGTGACATAGATTAAGCCAGCGTTGGTTTTAGAAACCTAAATGGACATAGGAATAATTAGAATTAATGTTGTGTTTTGTTGTTGTACAGTAGGTTTAACTACTATCTTAGAGTCAATAGCCACTATTTTAAAACATGCATTTCAATGCTATGCTGTATAGTAGGCTCCTTCTGCATCAGCCCTTCCATTTTGCAGTATTCACAGTTTCTACAAGCGCCTCTTTCTAATTATTTCCTTGATAGTGCAGCCATTTGGAGACTTGCTAACTAGAAGAATCAAATAATAATTAGTGAACTACAAAAATCAAATTTAAAAGCATATGGTGTGGTCACAACTACAAGCATCTTCCAATGAGATGAATCTGTATATATACCAAGGAGCATGTACAACCATAGTGGCCATGCAAAGACAGTAAGTAGATGCCTATCATCCCATCAACAGTCAAAGTGCCACATTTTCATCATTGACCAGTTGTAAATAGTGAAAATCACAAGATTATCCCTTAGCACTAACATAGCTATGAAAAACATCAATTTGGGCCTCATAGTAACAAAGCACACATAAATCAGTGAGATAATCGAACATATAGCAAGAAGCATGCACAAAAAATGTATTTGTATAGAACACATGCTATATGCACATTATCCCATGGACAGAGATAGTGCCACCATTTAATCATTGGCCAAATGCATGTGAAGAGAATACAATGACCTACATCAATATATAAGGTGGGCCCCATAGTAAGATAGCACACACAAGTCAATGAGATGAATCTGTATCTACCAAGGAGATGTAGAGCCATAGTGGTTGTACAAAGACACTAAGTAGATGAAGATCATCCCATCAACAAGCTAAGTGCCACATATTAGTCACTGGCCAATTGTAAACAGTTAATATCCTAAGATTATCCATCAGCACTAACATATAGCTATGAAAAACAACAATTTGGGGCATTAATTTGGCGACTACTTCAAGATCATCTAGTGACATAGACAGCAACACCGCCGCTCTGCCCTAGAACGAGGCGGTGACACAGGAGTATAATCTTTGGTCTTTCCAAAGTAGAGATGCAGGTAGACACTTCCTTTCCCCACGAGACTATAGCAAGGGCATGACTTAGAGAGATGGAGCACAGACGCGGTGAACCTAGAACAAGGAGGTGACGCGGTGAAGGGAAGTAGGTCGAGGAGCACTTACGTTGCAATCGTTGTCACCGGGGAGGGGAGGGTGGTTGGTCGTCGCCGGGAAGGGGAGGGGAGGTGATTTGGCCGTCACAGGGGAGGGGAGGGGAGGGGATTTGGTCGTCTCTGGGGAGGGTACAAGAGGGGAGGGGATTTGTCCATCGCCGGGGAGGGGAGGGGACGGGATTTGTCCGTTGCCGGGAGGGTTGGGGAGGGGATTCGGCCATCGCTGGAGAGGGTTTCCCCAGCGCTGGGAGGTGAGTGGATTTGGGCGAGTGTGGAAGGTACCCGTAATACCCAACGACAGGTGGGGCCCATGCTGGAGCTGACGAGTGGCCCCATAACGAGCCGTTACCCCGACCGCACCGCACTAGACCGCACTGCACCGCACAGCCATCGTCGCTGCCGTCACATATCCACCGCCGTCGCTACCACATCTCGGCTGCCATGGGGATGCGCAAGCCGGTAGGAGAGGGCGACATTGTGGACCAGGTAAATTAGGTCTTGCTCTGTCCCTGAATCTGTTCTACCTAGGGTTCTAGCAGTTAGGGGAATTTAGCTATTTAAATGACTTGTTCTACAGAGTTGGGTTGGAATCGATGGGGAGCTACCAATTTCCATCCAATATCAAGAGATTGGTGGGAAGGAGCTAGATCCTAGTTAGAGATGCCAGTGCAACCATGTTCCTGCTAGGAAGGTTGCCTCCTATGGTGCAGACATTGGTAGAAATTTTTAGGTTGTCCAGATGAGGTTTGCTGTTACTTGTACTAGATGGACAACCCATGGCCAGCATAGATGCAGAGGATGATTGCCCATCTATGTAAGAAGGCAGATGATAAGATGATGATTGAGCTGAGGCTGGCAAATAGAGACACAGATCTGCAGATATCTAAACTGAGGTTGAAGAAAATGAGAAAAGAAATGGAATGCAAGCAAGTTTGGTTCGTGATGATGCTTAGTGTGGCAGTGACTTTAGGGTGTGTTCTTCTTTTTGTTGTTGGCAATTTTGGAAATAAGTATTGAATTATGGATGTATTCTGCTTCCTCTTGGTTATTGTGACATTTTAGAAAATAGTAAGAGGAATGAGTTTGTTGAATGTTTAGTTAGCTAGCTAGCTAGTGAGTTGTTTTCAGTATTCATCAGATGTATTTAACTTGTTGTACCAAACTTATTGAAACTGGGAAAAATCATGGTTGCAAAAGTAATGTGTATTTATCGTTTGTTGATTTCAAACATGGTGCAACTAGGAACAATAACCATGGATTTTCTATATTGTTGCAAAACCAAGAACAATCGCGTGTGTGTTTCTGAAAGATTCACACTAAATTTTTTTTTTGAAATGTCGGAAATATGTGCAACCAGGAACAATCATAACAAACAACTTAAAAGGTACTGACAATATATAGAGGTACAAGTTAAATAGGTTCGATCACAACCACCACATACTACTAGTAGTACTTAATAATTACACAATCCAAACGATATAATATAACAGTACACCCATTACATAAACAGAAGGCAGCAACATTCAATGGGAAATAGGAGAAAGCAGAGGCAACAAGAGGCGGCAGCAGAGGCAACAAGTGGCGGCAGCAGAGGCAACACGAGGCGGTAGCAGGAGGCAGATGGGGTAGCTGGAGCAAGAACTTATGGCCCTAAAGCAATATGACCGAGGTTGGCATACGTGCTCAGGTAAACCATGAAGGCAGCGTGCTTGGCTTTTGTATGATTCGCATGGCACTGTCTTCCACGGGCAATGCCCCGGGCATGCTGCACGATGATGTTCAGGTCTTCCGCAATCCTTCTTGCGCAATACTTGTTTGTACCTCAGTGGAAAGGGAACCTCCCATTCCTCATTTGCTTCAGGATGTGGTGGCTTTTTGCGTGCCTGGACCACATCCTTTCACCGACATCGCTATCTAGTTCCTGCGAATTGCTAAGTAGAGAGAAGAAGTCAGTGAATGAAAAAAATTACTCTTCCAAGATCATGAGATCAAACAAGGAAAGGGCTGTGTTGAGAGATTAATTTTAGCATGTGCGCACAGCTTTTGAACAAACTAGTCCACCAAACATATATATGTTTTGCATACATATATGATAAAACAAGTGATATATAAAATTATACCGTTCTTCCAAATATAGTTTGAAAGAATCTATACAAGTTTTAGTATGTAAAGATACGTCAAATTTTAACAAAACTGAGACATCCTTTTTTAGGGCAGATGGAGTAATTATTTCCATTTATCTTATCAGTAATAAATTGGTAAAACAAAAATAAGTTATGACTAGCTAGTTTTATTCAGTTTGAACATGCTATAAATACGAATTTGTTTTCTCCTAAATATATACTCAATGTATTATGAATTTAAAATTTTGCTTCCCTAAACAAATAATAGAGATGGACTACACAGAGAAATTTAATTTATCAGCATTATTTTAATGCATATGTTCATATAAATACACAACTTACTATAACAGAGATTGGATAAAACATGCATGATCTAATATTTAACATATACACTCCACTTAAGTTAAAATTATATTGTTTTCTTTCAAATAATTTGAATGAATACCTATACAAGTTTTAGTATATATAAAGATACATCCAAATTTTAATAAGAAATATGAGACATCCTTTTTTTAGGACAGATGGAGTAATTATTTCCACTCATCTTATCAGTAAATTGGAAAAACAAAAAGAAGTTATGACTAGAACATGGTACAAAAAGGAATTTGTTTTCTCCTAAATATACTCAGTTAATTAGGAATTTAACAATTTGTTTCCCTAAATATAACAGAGATGGACATTTATCTGCATTTTAATGCATCTGTACATATGATTTGTTTCCCTAATTATAATAGAGATGGACATTAAATTTATTTTAATGTAGTTAGGAGCTCGTATGATTACTATATATATATATGTGACTTTTATCATACAAATCAAACTATACATTGGACAGCATGAACCCAACCTAGATAAGAGATCTCTGAACCCTACAAACTAATTAAAACAACCAAAAAAGATGAGCATGTATAGAACTACTAGGCGCCTAGAACTACTACCTATCAAATCAAACTAGAAAATTTGCGACTGGAATGACTAGGGGCGGATCAAATAGACCAACAATAGATGAGCATAGAATTACTAGGCAGAGAAGAAACTAATTAATCAAACTCTACAAGATCAGAAAACCCTACAAATTAAAATATGAACAGTAAAATCTGAAAAAACCAATTCACAGTTCAGATCTAATAACCTCCGGTTCTTCGTCGATGGGTTCTTGCTCGAACGTGAACGGATCCGTAGGTTCTTCATCCTCTTTGTCGTCGTAGTAATCGTAGTGCACCTTGTTATCTGCAACCGCCACCGGATCTGCAACCGCTTCCTCTTCGACCTTGTTATTTGCTTGCTTCTAGACGATGGCATTAGCATCCTCAGTGATGATGACCTTGGCGTCCTCGGCGACCATCGGTCTTGATCTTTTCATCTTCATGAGAAAACGATCTCGTACTTGTTGCTAGGGTTTCCTTCTGTTCTTGGGAGTGCAGGGAAGAGTGGGACGATGTAGTGTGGACAAACGACTGGGAGACGATGGGGAGACCGTGTGGCTGATGTGTTTTAAATGACTGGGAGACGATGGGGAAGTTGGGCGGTGGGAGCATACGCGGGGTGGGAGAGGTGTGCATCGCACGTGTCAATGCAAAACGCAAGAGCGGGAATGCAAAACGCACGTATACACAGCTCGATTTCTTTTAAAGTTAATCATTTTTCAATTGGCATGTCAATGGAAACAGCAAAACCCACACTCGATTTAATTTCTTCTAAATTATTCAGTAAATCATTGTTACTCTAGATACTCCATGCATGCATTAATGCGGACCAAAAAGATTTCCAACGTGTGTTATTTTCCAAAACCACATTGATATCTGATGACCACACACACTCCAGTGGATTCTGTGATTCAACTTCTGTCTCACTAGTGTGTTTTTCGTCTCTATATATATGTCCATGGTGGTTTGACACATGTATATATATGGATCAAGCCCTAGAGTGATTTGTATGTGTTCTTTTCGTAGAACACACACAGATATATAGATAGTCATTATTGATGATCCACATGACCACATTGATCATATCTGTAGATGACCACACACACACTACTCTAGTTGATTATATGATCTGTGTGATGCAACTTCTCTGTCACACTGGTGCATCCAATGTGTACTGGGAGTTGATTTCTCCTTTGTGTCTCTTGCTTCTTCTACACCATGGTTTTCCACTTGGATCCCAAATAGAGTCATTACATGCACATTATATTCCATACGTATTCTTTTCCAAAACCACATTGATATCTGATGACCACACACACACTCCAGTGGATTCTGTGATTCAACTTCTATCACACTAGTGTATTTTTGGTCTCTATATATATGACCATGATGGTTTGACACATGTATATATATGGATCATCCCCTAGAGTGATTTGCATGTGTTCTTTTCCTAAACCACACACATTGATATATATAGATAGTCATTATTGATGATCCACATGACAACATTCATCATATCTATACATGACCACACACACACACTACTCTAGTGGATTATATTCTATGATGCAACTTCTCTATCACACACTGGTGCATTAAATATGTACTGGGAGTTGATTTCCTATGTGTGTTTTGCTTCTTCTACACCATGGTTTTCCACTTGGATCCCACATAGAGTAATTGCATGCACATTATATTGTATATGTATTCTTTTCCAAAACCACATTGATATCTGATGACCACACACACACACTCCAATGGATTCTGTGATTCAAATTCTGTCACACTAGTGTGTTTTTGGTCTCTATATATATGACCATGATGGTTTGACACATGTATATACATGGATCATCCCCTAGAGTGATTTGCATGTGTTCTTTTCCTAAACCCCACACATCATTGATATATATAGATAGTCATTATTGATGATCCACATGACCACATTGATCATATATGTACATGACCACACACACAAACTACTATAGTGGATTATATATATGATCTGTGATGCAACTTCTCCGTCGCACTGGTGCATTAAATGTGTACTGGGAGTTGATTTCCTATGTGTGTCTTGCTTCTTCTACACCATGTTTTTCCACTTGGATCCGCCAGAGTCATTGCATGCACATTATATTACATATGTGTTCTTTTACAAAACCACATTGATATCTGATAACCACACACACTCTAGTGGATTCTGTGATTAAACTTCTGTCACACTAGTGAGTTTTTGGTCTCTATATATATGACCATGATGGTTTGACACATGTATATATATGGATTATCCCCTAGAGTGATTTGCATGTGTTCTTTTTCTAAACCACACATTGATATATATAGATAGTCATTATTGATGATCCACATGACCACATTGATCATATATATACATGACCACACACATACACTACTCTAGTTGATTATATGATCTGTGTGATGCAACTTCTCTGTCACACTGGTGCATTAAATATGTACTGGGAGTTGATTTCCTATGTGTGTTTTGCATCTTATGCACCATGGTGATCCACTTGGATCCCACCTAGAGTCATTGCATGCACAGTATATTGCATATATGTGTTCTCTTCCAAAACCACATTGATATCGATGACCACACACACTTTAGTGGATTCTGTGGCGATTCAACTTCTGTCATACTCGTGTGTTTTTCGACTCTATATATATGTCCATGATGGTTTGACACATGTATATATATGGATCATCCCCTAGAGTAATTTGCATGTGTTCTTTTCCTAAACCACACATTGATATATATAGATAGTCATTATTGATGTTCCACATGACCACATTGATCATATCTATACGTGACCACACACACAGTACTCTAGTGGATTATATTCTGTGATGCAACTTCTCTCTCACCCACTGGTGCATTAAATGTGTATTGGTTGTTGATTTCCTATGTGTGTTTTGCTTCTTGTACACCATGGTTTTCCACTTGGATCCCACATAGAGTCATCGTATGGACATTATATTGCATATGTGTTCTTTTCCAAAACCACATTGATATCTTATAACCACACACACACTCTCTAGTGGATTCTGTGATTCAACTTCTGTCACACTAGTGTGTTTTTGTTCTCTATATATATGACCATGATGGTTTGACACATGTATATACATGGATCATCCCCTAGAGTGATTTACATGTGTTCTTTTCCCAAACCACACACATTGATATAAATAGATAGTCATTATTGAAGATCCACATGACCATATTGAACATATCTACATGACCACACACACACACTAATCTAGTGGATTATATGATCTTTGATGCAACTTCTCTGTCACCCACTGGTGCATTAAATGTGTACTGGGAGTTGATTTCCTATGTGTGTTTTGCTTCTTCTACACCATGGTTATCCACTTGGATCCCACATAGAGTCACTGCATGCACATTATATTGCATATATGTGTTCTTTTCCAAAACCACATTGATATCTGATGACCACACACACACTCCAATGCATTATGTGATTCATTCTGTCAAACTTGTGTGTTTTTGGTCTCTATATATATGACCATGATGGTTTGGCACATGTATATACATGGATCATCCCCTAGAGTGATTTGCTTGTGTTCATTTCCTGAACCACACATCATTGATATATATAGATAGTCATTATTGATGATCCACATGACCATATTGATCATATATATACATGACCACACACACAGACACTACTCTAGTGGATTATATATATATATAAGATCTATGATGCATCTTCTCCGTCACACTGGTGCATTAAATCTGTACTAGGAGTTGATTTCCTATGTGTGTATTGCTTCTTCTACACCATGGTTTTCCACTTGGATCCCCTATAGAGTCATTGCATGCATATTATATTGCATATGTGTTCTTTTCCAAAACCACATTGATATCTGATGACCACACACACTCCAGTGGATTCTGTGATTCAACTTCTGTCACACTAGTGAGTTTTTGGTCTCTATATATATGACCATGATGTTTTGACACATGTGTATATATATGGATCATCCCCTAGAGTGATTTGCATGTGTTCTTTTCCTAAACCACACCCACTAATATATAGAGAGTCATTATTGATGATCCACATGACCACATTGATCATATATACATGACCACACACACACTACTCTAGTGGATTATATGATATGTGATGCAACTTCTCTGTCACCCACTGGTGCATTAAATGTGTACTGGGAGTTGATTTCCTATGTGTGTTTTGCTTCTTCTACACCATGGTTATCCACTTGGATCCCACATAGAGTCATTGCATGCACATTATATTGCATATATGTGTTCTTTTCTAAAACCACATTGATATCTGATGACCACACACACTCCAGTGGATTCTGTGACGATTCAACTTCTATCACACTAGTGTGTTTTTGGTCTCTATATATATGTCCATGATGGTTTGACACATGTATATATATGGATTATCCCCTAGAGTGATTTGCATGTGTTCTTTTCCTAAACCACACATTGTTATATCTAGATAGTCATTATTGATGATCCACATGACCACATTGATCATATGTATACATGACCACACACACACTACTCTAGTGGATTATATGATCTGTGATGCAACTTCTCTGTCACACTGGTGCATTAAATGTGTACCGGGAGTTGATTTCCTATGTGTGTCTTGCTTCTTATACACCATGGTTTTCCACTTCTGCATCCCCCACAGAGTCATT
The DNA here is from genome assembly GCA_910589775.1 of Avena eriantha. Classification (NCBI taxonomy): domain Eukaryota; kingdom Viridiplantae; phylum Streptophyta; class Magnoliopsida; order Poales; family Poaceae; genus Avena; species Avena eriantha. Next base: position 516,626,157 of record OU342743.1, on the reverse strand, counting down.
GCATGCACATTTATATTGCATATGTGTTATTTTCCAAAACCACATTGATATCTGATGACCACACACACTCAAGTGGATTCTGTGATTCAACTTCTGTCACACTAGTGTGTTTTTGGTCTCTATATATATGGCCATATGATGGTTTGACACACATACATGTATATATATATATATGGATCATCCCCTATAGAGATTTGCATGTGTTATTTCCTAAACCACACATTGATATATATATATATATATCCACTAGATAGTCATTATTGATGATCCACATGACCACATTGATCATATCTAAACATGACCACACACACATAATACTCTAGTGGATTATATGATATGTGATGAAACTTCTCTTGCACACTGGTGCATTAAATGTGTGGAAGTTGATTTCCTATGTGTGTCTTGCTTCTTCTACACCATGGTTTTCAACTTGGATCCCCCATAGAGTAGTCATTGCATACACATTATATTGCATATGTGTTATTTTCCAAAACCACATTGATATATATGTGTGTGTGTTCTTCTCCAAAACCACATTGATATATATACATGACCACACACACACTCAAGTGGAATGCAACTTCTCTATAGTAATACTGGTGCATTGCAATATGTGTGGAAGTTGCTTTCGTATGTTTGTTTTGCTTCTACACCCTGGTTTGCCTATATCAACATCCACACTTTAATAAATATGGTAATGCTAATTTATTTGTGCATTATACGGAATTTTCCTAAATTTTTGGGTTAGTAATTGCTAATATCTTCAAAAGGTACCTTTTTTAACAAGTACCCTATGTGATTAATTTATTTGAGCCACTCATCATGCAACAGACGGCTAGGATACGCCATCAAAAAACTTGATCGACACACCCCGCTCAAATTTCACGCGTAGGAGTTAAATTTCGTGCCTCGAAATTTCGTCCCTGGGATAGACCGGTCAGCCCTTAAGCACAAAACGCCACGCATCATTCGCGGAGAGGGCTTTTAGGTAATATAAGAGAAACCCTCCTTATCCCCTCCCCCGCGGAAAGTGGACGAGATCCATATTTCCTCACCTCGTCGTCCTCTGCCTCCTCCCTTGCCCTCACCCTCGCCCCTATCCGTCCTTCCTCCACTCGACATCGTCCTTCACTCTGCCCCTCGCTGCCCTATGCACCTCCCCGCCATGCCACCGTCCTTTGTTCTAGTAGACAGCAGCTAGCCCTCGCGTAGCCCAAACCCTAGCCCGTCGTCACCTTCGCGGTTTCCCACCACGCCGTGGCAACTGTCAAGCTTGTAGGTCTGCAAGCTCGTCGTCAACCTCACCCACAAGTTCTGCCACCTCTACATGCACCTCTCCGTAAAGATCTCCCCACTTGTCATGCACCTCTCTGTCAAGGTATGCTCCCTAGACTCCAAGGTCTGCCCACCCGTGGTCAAGGTCTGCTCACTCGATGTGCACTTCGCCGACAAGGTACACCACCTCGTCGTGCACCTCGTCGACAAGGCCTGCCACCTCGCCGTCAAGTTCTTCCCACTATCCTTGCACGTCGCCATCAAGATCTGCCCACTCGCGGTCAAGGTCTGCTCACTCGATGTGCACCTCAACTACAAGGTATGCCTACTCGCCGTCCACCTAGTCATCACGGTCTACCACATCGCCGTCGACAAGGTCTACCTACTCGCCATGCACCTCCTCCACATACTCTGCTACCAAGGTCCACTGACAAGCCTCGATGCCACGATTTAAGCGTCCCGCCAGGAATAGGAGTAAGAAAAAGGCCCCATAGCCTGAAGTCAAGGAAACACTTACCTTGATTTCCTACTATTTGGTTATATTGTTTGTTGTAGATAAATGATTTTCATAACACGTCTTATGTTTAGAGTATAAATACAAATTGTTCACGGTGGAATATTTTACATTTGTCATTACTATTGGACAATCAACAACATATGTTATATTCTGCCTACTTGCCTATTCAGTGGCAAGATATAGATGCATATACTGCTCATGTTTAATTGTCCTAGCCTCCTTATTATTGCAACCAATTAGTGAATTACCCAGCTTGTAAACTATTAGGCTTATGATCAGTTTGCGTGTGATAAAGGTTGCATTATCCTGTTTGTTGGATTACTTTGGCTGTTTCGTGATATGTCTTATGTTCATCGTATAAGTAGTTCACAGTTTACTATTTTACATGATGGTTTACTATAGGACAATGAGCACCATATGTTATATTTTTCTTAATTTCCTATTTAATTGCACGGTAGATGCTTGTACTGCTTATGTTTAATCGTCCTGCCCTGCTTATTATTGCAGTGTATAATACTAAGTCTGGTCAAAGTGGGGGGTAACATGGCATGTTACTAGGCTATGTTACTCCCCACTATGACCGGTCTTAATATTATCTCCATAGTGAGCAGTGTCATAGGTCTTATAACATAGACACCATCATTTAGGTTGGTCATAGTGGGAAGTTTGTACACACTAGTATTATGTGTACGATACTAGTGTATAATACCAGCTTGGCCACCCATAGTAGGACTATCATGCAATCCATGTTGCATTTGTTTTGCTATTTCGTCGTATGTCTTATGATCAGAGTATGAATTGGTCATAGAGGACTGTTCCACCCCATATGTTATATATCGAGCCATATTTGGAGTTTCCTATACATGTTAGAAACACATATGTACAGTGGAATGTGCTTGGGGTGTTGCTTAGAAAAATAATCCTAGTTTTTCATAAGAAATAGTGCTTATTTGTATTCGAGAGGTGCCAATTTAGACATCATCCTGTTATAAATAAGCACCATTGCTTAACCAAAAACCGGTCTATTTCGCTAAGCACTTCTCCAAGCGTCTTGCATTGTACATGCTCTTAGGTTCTTAGCATATGTTGTTGGATCGCCAAGTGTACCCCCCCCAGACCCCATAGACCCCTAGAAGTAGCAAAAAGGAAGGTTGTAGACTATGTTACATTATCCTGTGTGTTGCATTAGTTTGGCAGCCTACGGTCTTTTTGTTTAAATTGCTCATGGCGATCTGTTAAATGATGAGTACTATATAAGGTAGGTTGGTATCGCACCCAGTTTTATATTTCTAGATTAATTGGAATTCTTTATTCATGTTAGAACCACAAATACTACCGATGGAAGAAAGTCGGATGAAAACCATCATGAGAAAGAGTCCATGGATGCAACAACTTGGTACTAGGTTTGTAGCCAGTGTTGTTGCATCCCCAACTGTATTCTCCCCTAAAAAGAGCAACACTGATCCCTCTAGACCTCGGTATGATCCCGAGGGGGGTATTAGTGAAGGTGACATATGAGGTGATGAAACACTAGTCACCTAGGAGACTGGGCTGCAGGTAGTCCCCTTACCTACTAGCTCACCATCTTGTCATGATTTCTCCACAATTAAGGTGCTGCCAAACATCTTGTGTGGAATTGTTTGCTTACTCTTTTTGCCATATGTTTTGTTCCTCTTTATTTTCCCCAATTGACGGTTACATGTAAAATGTGTAGATTAAGACGAGAAAATTCAAGAAGACAACTCCCATGAAAAGGATGGCTCCTGGTGGTGGATCATCTCGCAAGCGTGTTGTGGCATCAGTACTATCTCCAGACACAGAAAATGAGAGACACACGAGGTCCAAGGGAATCCGCAAAAAGCAGGACTACCACCTCCAGGTTCCACACGGCGGACACCAAAAGTGGAAAGTCATGCGACCCATTCACAAGAAACTCGGAGTGCAACACAAAAGATTGCCAAAGTCGAACTACCTGATGCCCGGCAAACGACCAAAGCCGAACTTCCTGATGCCAGGCAAACTGCCAAAGCCACACTTCCTAATGCCCTGGAGGTGGCTAGAGCTGCACTTCATTTTCCCCTGCTGGTCACCGATGATGCAGTTCCTGATGCCAACCTAGTGGCCAAATCTGCACTTCTTGATGCCTGGCAAGTAGCTAAACTTTCAATTCCCGATGCCAGCCAAGTGGCCAAAGCTACAGTTCCTAATGCTGGCCAAATGGCTAAATCTGCAGTTTCTAATGCTAGCCAAGTGGCCAAAGCTCCAGTTCCTGATGCCGGCCAAGTGGCTAAAGCTGCAGTTCCTGATGCCCACCAAGGCAAGAAGCCAGTTGCCGTCAATCAACCACCCACCCAAGCCAAGAAGGCAGCAGCCCAAGGCAAGCCACTAGCTGCCCAAGGCGAGCTGGCAGCTGTCCAACATGGGTAGCACTCTGCCCAAGGTGACCTTCCTACTCCCTCCGACCCTCTGGTATGCCGTCCGACACCTCCCCAAAGCCAGCCACCCCCCCAAAACCAGCATCCACCCCCCCCCCCCAAAGCCGGCAGCCACCCCCCAAAGCCAGTAGCCACCCCCCAAAGCCAGCATCCACTCCCCAAAGCCAGTAGCTACCCCCTCAAAGCTAGCAGCCACATCCCCAAAGCCAGCAGCCACTTACCCAAGGTGTGGAACCCAAACCCACATCCTGCCATCCAATGGCACCTCCCAAAGACAACCTGCCACATCCACAAATCAAGAAGCCACCTTCCTATGTGACGAAGTCTGCATCTTTCTGCCCACGGGTATCCCCAAATGTGACTTGCTACCACTCCAAATCCAGAAGCCACCTCCCAGCTGTCTATGGGCACCTCGCCGAAGAGACCATGCACCATCCAAAACCGATGGGTTAGGTACCCAAGGCGCTACGTCAGCTACCCAACATCTGCGTTCAGCTGCCGACGGCGAGGACTCTTGTACCCCATTTGAGGGTCAGGGGTCAGCTACCCAATACGATGAGTCAACTACCGAATGTGGGGAATATGATCCTAGTCATGAAGTACCATGGCAAGACTGCAGTCACTAGTCTCAACATGGTAATGCGTTAAACCGACTACTTGCTCACTTATAATCCATTTAATCCCATCATATTACTATGGAACACTAAATCAGAACATTGTATTCCTATAGATGATGATGGCTACTAGATGTCTCAATACTTTGATGCACCTTGTTCTGAAGACACTGAAATGTAGAATTCTGAAGATATAGTTCCACATACTGGTCAAGCTCTAGTGGTGAGGGGGAAACATGGGGAAGAGGCTTGACAAGTTGTCCAAAGGAGGGAGGCTTTCACTTATTGTTCTTCCATGAAGAAGTAGACCGGACGAGCCGGGTGTTGCTGCCAGGTTTGCCAGTGAGTGTGCAGTCAGAGTAAGGACTAGCATGCCTATCTTACCCCACTAGAAAGAGTACAAGAAGAGGGTTGATGTCCAATCAGACTTCATAGGTAAAGTTTCTGTATGTTCTATGACTTAGCTATCCTTTACCTTCCCATTTCTCTGTTCATGCAAATGCTGATGCTCCATGATTTATTTTTAGCAAAAGTTTGCCATGGACACAAATAACACCCACATGCGGAATGCTTGCGCAAATCAATTTATGAGGCATGCAAGGAATTAGCGGCATATTCTGAAGAAAAAATATTTTGATCCCTACCCTCTGAACCAAGTTACAAGGAAATGTCCTAATGAAGTGAAACACATGACCGACGAGCAGTGGTGCAAGCTTGTTGATACTTGGTCTGACCCCAGGAAACAGGCCACTTTTCGTTTACTCTTTTACTATTACTGTATGTGTTTGAATTGTTTGATTGGAACTGCCTCTTATACTGTATAGTTTCTGCTTGGTAGAGTACTTTTGAAATAAACAAGATCAACAGTAGCAAATTCTTGTACCCTGCTGCCACAGGTTCTCGTAGCTATGAGGTTGTGTGTAACAGTCAGTACAATGCCTTCGAACTCTTCAAAAAGACGCATTGCAGCCCGAGAAATGGCTTCACTCCGAATGTGAAGAAGCAATTGTAAGTCCTCTTGAATACTTTTCATCTTCGTAAAATTCAATGATATCTTCATCTCTCAATTTGTATACGATATGATTGTAGTTTTCTTGTTATTTTTCTAAGGTTCGCTTCTATTCCTAATACTATAGGAAATCATGGAAAAGAAGATGGCTCTAGATGTCCAGGGGGAACCACTTTCTTCCACTAAGGCTGTGCACTTTGCACTCTCGTTGGAAAGCAGAAAGCCAACATTCCTGAAGAACATCGGCCTCCATCCAAGTACATCAAGACGAAGCAGGTTTGGCCTTGAAGCGGAACTTTTGGCTGAGAGAGCAGGGAGTGACAAACTGCGTTGTACCATAGAGGAATTGTAGAGAGTGAAAGAAGCTGTCGAGGCAGAGAGGCTGCAGTATGCTGAAGACATGAGAGAAATGCAGAAGAAGCAAGAAGAGATGCAGGATAAACAAAACCATACAAACGACTTACTTCATCAAGTGTTGTCTCAGATGACTCAGCAGAAGCAGCAGCAGCAGCAGAAGCTTCAGTTGTCGCAAGGTAAGTGAACTTGTGGTTGACACTTGTGAGTTCTTGGGCCTAGGAAAGTTAACTAGTGTGGAAACTTGTGAGTCTTTTGGGCAGGGAAACTTGTGAGGCTTTTGGCTCATAAATTGTTGTGGAAAGTTTTTGGTGGTGGAAGCTTGTGAGGCTTTTGGCTCAGAAACTGATGTGGATATATATGTGGAAACTTGTCCTGAAATTCATTGTCAAATTCTGTTATTTGATGCATGTGGTGTGAAATGTGTCACAAACAATTAGGGCTAGTAGAAATTTACATGCACAAATGGCCCCCTGATCTCACGGTGATACCAGCCCGCATCCGCGACGAAAACAAAATCGTCTCAGTTGTTCTTGACGAAACATTTCTGTCATAGGTAAATGTCGATGTGGCCGCCTTTCATTGGCCAACTATCTAGATGAAATAGAAACGTCACGGCCAATAATGACATCATCACATAAAGTTCAACGTCGGTAGGTGATACATGTCCCATTTTGATTTATCAATGTGGCGTTCTGTGGCTTGCCCATGTGGCCTCGTCTGATTGGCGCAAGTATGTCCGTGCCAACTGTCCACGTGTCAGCATGGCGTCGAAAGCTGGGGACAAAAAAATTAGTCACAACACGTGTGACGTCATAAACGGGATATATGGCATCATGAATGGGTTGGGTGATGTCACGGACATGGAGACAACAGAATAAAGTTGTGATGGAAAAACACGTCAGGCACACGATGACGTCGTAGATGGCGAACATGATGTCAGCAAACGTCACTGACGGCCACCCGCGGTGCCGTCTGCCACGTAGCATCGACCGTGACGAAATAAAAATGTCATGAGCGACCGGGCCTGGGTTGGGCCGGTCCAGTTCGTCACGACGAAAATACAAGAACTTCATGATCGGGAATGAAGTTTTTAGACAGGAAAAACGTCGTAGAATGAATTATGACGTGAGGTCCGTGACTTATTTTTTCGTCACATAATACGTCGCAGATGGCCATCTACGACGTTTTGGCCCTCATCCACGACGATATCAGATCTTCATGGATCGTCCAAATTCTTGTAGTGATAGATATAGAAGTATAAAGGCTCCATCTGATGTGATGTATAATTTTATGGTGGGGCTAGTTCACTTTTAAGGTAGAATGATGTGTCCCAGGGCACAGTGCCCATGAGAAAGCCCTCGAGGTTGATCTAAAGTCATTGTAGGCTCCTGGAATCCAGCCTCGTTATGCTGCCATAATTGTCGTACATACACAAAGGATAGCAAAGTGTCTTTCGAAGTTTAGATGAAAACAGTGAAAACGACCGTCATTATAAACACTAGAACAAAGTCTCACTTTGTCGCCAAACAAATACTTAAACCCATTTTAAGATAATGTTATGAATGTCAAAATTAGGGACATTAACGATTTGCAAAAGACATAATGATCTGGTAAAACAAAACATGGACATGATGTTTCCCATGAGCATGCATGATCTATAAACGCATATGTTATATGTTTATGATGAGTAAAATGTGAGCTAGATTATTTGTACTCTAGTGCAAGTGGGAGACTGAAGGAGATATGTCCTAGAGGAAAATAATAAATAGGTTTTTATTGTCATATCTCAATTAGTTTATAATAGTTTCATACTGTGCTATAACTTTACCAAGTAGAAACATTGGTACATATGTGGTATGAAACAACCAAGTCCCTAGTAGCCTCTATTCATACTAGTTCGTTGATCATGAGGATGATCTGGGTTTCAAGATCATGGGCATTTATGCCAATTGACAATGAGGTCATATCAGTGGAGAATAATGTGATTGGACATTCCTCGAAGGATTGCGACATGATCAAGTCATATAGTTCATTGTTGCAACAGCTAAATCTAGACTCCTTCTCCTTAGACCGTGAGCTCATATTACTCACTATTTCCCGAGGCTGCTTTGACTACATCAATCGTCATCTAGTAATACGGTGATCATAAAGGTGTACATTGCATATTCCAAAGGAACAGTAGATGACATGTGACTTCAAGATCGGGATTTGTTCACCCACATGACGGGTAAAGATACATACGGACGACTTGATGAGATTACATAAATGTTGCAACATGTGACTCGGTCACGGGGATGTAATATCATGGTAACTAGTAAAATAGAACTTGTTGTTAACGAGATTAAACATGGTATGTGATACCAATGATCGGATCTCGGACAAGTCGTATCAAGAAACAAAAGGAAATTGGATGATACATTTACCGGTTCAAACGACATTGTCATCAGGAATGCATAGGGGTCACATGGACATCCCTGGTCCCTCTGTTGATCATTGATATAGATCATGTCTAGAGCATTCCCGAGCCATGAGGGGATACACTTAAGGGTACGATGAGAGCGATCATTCGTAATATGGAATCATAGTAGAGAAAGAGAAACCTGGAATTGTTCCGCAGAGAGATCCGAAGTTGTTCGGAGAAGGAATAAAGGGAAAGTGTTTTCGGCTAAATGGGAATTTAAATATACATTTATTATATGTTAATTATGAATTAATATATTCTAAATAATATTAAAATTAAGATTTATAAAAGCAACTTTCATATTAGGACAAATCCTGGAGGGAAAAGGCCTAGAAGAAAAGCTGTAGAAAAAGCAGAGAAAAACAACACCTTACCTCGTGTGGGCCAGTCAGCCCACAGAGGAGAGTGATCAGGCAGTATGCGCCGCTCAAGAAGGAAGGTGGGCGGGCGGTAGCCTCCGCGGCTGGTGGGCCGCGGCCTCCCGGCCCGCTCGGGCGCTACCGCCGCTGGCCGTTGTGGGTCGCGTGCGCGCTGAAGCCAGCCCACCCGGGGTGGGTGCCTGGCCACCTGGCTGCTGCTAGGGCGAGCTGGGCCGCTAGCGCAAGGCTGGCCCACTCGGGGTTCGCCTAGCCCCAACAGGCCACTGCCTCTACCCAGTGCTTTTGGGCCGCGGTGGGAACCCCAGGACCATCCGGCTGTGAGCAGTTTTCTGTTTATTTCTTTTTTTTGATTAGTCCCACATGGGGCACCTAGGGGAGAGGGCATGCCCCCTACGCCTATATAAAGGGGTTCCCATAGGAGGACTAAAGACACATCAATATTTGGAGAAGTCCTTTGGTTGACTTCCTCCTTCCCTCTCTCTCCATACCTCGTGACCATGGCCCCAAGTCTGGGATGTGCGAATGAGGCACGCCCGTAGCACGCCATTGCGCTGGAGGGATTCCTAGCCGGGTATCAACTTCCGCACTCCGGTGGGATCAGGGAGACAGAGGTCTCATCGTACATCCCGATGTGTACGAAGACGAGGCGCAAAACTTGGGGCGCTTAAATGTCGTGAGCCCGAGCTACTACACGATGAAGAAGGAGCAAGGGGTGACCTGCGAGGAGCTTGGCGACCTTGAGGTCGGCTACGAGTACGACTACTTTAACCATGTTCCTCTCGGAACGTTAACCACGTACGGTCTACAAGGGTATGTATTCTATACGCTCGCCGTTACTGCATTACTACATAGATAGATCCTAGGCAGTTCTGGGGGTTCCAACGTAGGAAATTTTTTGTTTTCTACTGTGGATCCCCTTCAACAACCGCTACCTGTAGGAAGGGATCAAGGGTAGAACTTGTGCAGGTGCTGAATTTTCCACGTGCCCGATATCACCACCCCGTCTTTTGTCTCTAGGCCCACTGATCCTAGCCTTACGATTTGCATGACCCTAAATGGCCCGTCCCACATCAGGAAAATCTTGTGGAGGCCCTCGCGAGAGAGGACATGTTGAAGGACAAGGTCTCCTGCTTCCAGGGTGCGGGTGCGTATGTTGCGATAGTGGTAGCGGCTAGAACCTACTGGTACTTGGCCGCCCGGACGCTGACCTTGTGGTGGTCTTCCTCGATGACGGTCATGTCCTCTTGGCGTAGATCCTCTTGTGATCTCTCATTGATAGCCAGGACTCACTGGGAGCCATGCCTGAGTTCTGCGAGAATGACTACCTCGGCCCCATAAACAAGGAAGAAATGGGTCTCACCAATAGGCTTGGTCATGGTGGTACTAATGGACTAGAGTACTCCAAGGAGCACATCGAGCCATCCTCTGCCATAGTCCTTGAGCTTGCGGCGGAAACTCCTCGTCTTGAGCCCCTTTAGTACCATAGCATTGGCCCATTTTTCTTGACCATTGCTTCTTGGATGGCAACCAAAGTGTAGCAAATTGGTGCCGACATCGACATAGTGGGTTTTGAACAGTCCACTAGTGAACTGGCTACCGTTGTCGGTGATGATGCGGTTAGGCATGGTGAAACGACATACCAAGCTTTGTATGAACTTAACCACCGACCTTGCTGGAATGGTTCGCATTGGCTCCACCTCCGCCCATTTAGTGAACTTGTCTATGGCGATGTAGAGGTAGCTATAGCTCCGGGTGCTCTGGTAAAAGGCCCCAAGATATCCAGCCCCTAGACCGCGAATGGCCATGACAGCGGCATGCTTTGCAACTGCTGGACGAGCTAGTGTATCTACTTGGCAGGGAACTGGAAAGCTTCACAAGACTTGATGAGCTCAGTAGCATCGTTGAGCACTGTGAGCCAGTAGAAGCTTCTGCGGAATGCCTTGTCAGCGAGGGTGCGGGCGGAGGCATGGTGGCCACATTCTCTAGCATGGATGTCAGTGAGTAGGTTGTGCCCCTTTTCAGTGGAGATGCATCGTAGTGCGACACCATTGGGGCGGCGACACCATCGGGGCCGTCCACCAGGCAGTAATTCTTGGCGCGGTGAAGGATGCTCCTTGTGGCAACTTCTCCTTCTCGGGGAGGGTGTCATCTTTCAGGTACTCCTTAAGCTCGGTGATCCATAATGCCTCTTGAGGCATTACTACCAGGATGAGGCGATTGCCAAATGGTGGTCCGCAGTCCGGTGCACCTGTCAAGGGTGGGGGAGGCAATTCCTTGCTGGGGGAAGCATCATCGCTTCTAGGCAGCATGGCGGATGATTGGAATAGCCTCTCCTCGAAAACTCTAGACCGTTGGGGCTCCAGATGAGACGCACGCTTGGCAATATTGTGGCCTCATAGTTATCTCCTCGGGGAATGTGGAGCAGCTCCATGCTCAGGAAATGCTTCTCGATCCTGTGGACTTCTTCGAAGTAAGCCGCCATGTGCTCATCCTTGGGTTATAACTCTTGTTGGAGAAGTTAATGAGGAGCAGGGAGTACCCTTGCACCGTGATTCGCTTGATGCCGAGGCGATGTCCGCTTTGAGGCCTGTGATGAGGCCCTCATATTCGGCGATGTTGTTGGAGCACTTGACCTCATCCTTGAAGTGTAGCTAAACGGTGTAAAAAGCTTTTCACCGGTGGGCGAGGTAAGGACCGCCGCCGCTCCGGCGCCATCACCATCGAACGCGCCATCAAAGTTTAAGACCTAGTGCCATAAGTTATTTTCCCCAGCAACTGGGTCTCTTCCTCCTGAGCTTCCTCCACGATCAGGTCGATCCATTTTGCGGTGAAATTGGCCAGGGCCCTACCCCTGATGGTGGGGCACATGTCGAATATCAGCTCGAAAGGCTATAATTTGATCGCCCACTTGGCCACGTGCCTTGTCGCTTTAGCGTTGTGTAGAAATATCTCTAGGGGAACTGAGTTATCGATGGGATGGGCCTGGAAATATGGCCGCAACTTCCTCTAGGCTATGAGAAGCGTGTAGAGCAGCTTCTGCTGCATTGAGTGGCGCTCGCGGGCATTGTGGAGCACCGTGATGACTAATTAGATGTGGTGTTGCACGATTTCCATCATCCTTGTGTTAGGAATGATACCCTAGAGGCTCACATTCTTCCTTGTATATGTAACACAAAATCCGGCTTGGAGCTAGTTTTATGTGTCACTACAATTATTGCAGGTGTGGAACCATATATTCATATCTAGCTCTAGCTAGTTTTTCCTTAGCTTTTGAGGTTGGGAGGGAAACCCATTGCCGAAACTAATTTGTATGTCGGAAGATGACAATGTTTCATGTGTCATGATCATGGAGATGCTATCCGCCTTGCATTGGCTAGTTGGAAGAAGTATGATAGCCGGACCAATCCAAAGGTTAGTAGGACATGAGCACACCATCATACGCTAACACAATGGAATCATTAGACTTGAGGGGATCACACGATCCGAGTTGTAGAAAAGCCGAACTTGACTCCATCTAATGCTCATCGTAATTGGGAGCAATAAGGGTGGTCTTGGGACGACTTCAAAGCAAGCTACATGACATGGATCAGCCAAGTTGGAATTTTCCCCTCCATCTCGAAGATATATTCTCTAGGCCCTCTCATGTGATATGATTCAAAAGCATGGCCATCCGCTACTCGATCAAGTGTTGATCGAGGTAGTCCAACTTAGTGAAGCCGGAGGGAATCAGTTATCACTACAACGAGAACAGAGTAAACCGTCACTGGGATGACAGAATCTCCCCTACGGTTTATCACCAATAATGTGAGGCAAAGGGCCGCGTGCAGGTCGTCACATTGAGGGTACTTGTGGAAACTAGGAGTCAGCAAGTATTGCTAGAGGCCGATATCGACTATCATCTCTAATCGAAAATTCACTAGGCTGCGTCTCTAACTGAATGATTACTGAGTTGTGTCCGGCTTACCATAAGCCTGCGGAGTCGCACACTTAAAAGAGTGGAACTATGTGGATGTTGATCCGAATATCACAAGTCGGCAAGTTGGACTTGTTTGGACAGGGACACGTGCCAATGGGTTGGACCCACTTTGACTAGAGTTTAGGACCGAGGGACACAAGTGTGTTGTGCCCTCACCGACTCGCCCATATAAAGGAAGGTGGGTAGCGGTGGATAGATGAAAATCCAGCACTGCTTCCTAGGGTTTAACTAGATTTGGCAATTCCACCTTCCTGTCCCGTGGTGGAAAGAACGAGACTAGCATCTCACTTGTTGTTGTTCCACCTAGTACGTGTGTGTGACAGCAGAGGCACCAAACCTGCGATCCTCGTCGGGGGCGTTGGCCAGTGGAAAATTTGGATGCGAGGAGGAGCACAGAATCAGCGATGAGGTGGTCCAAGGATCGAGAAGTTCGCCGGAGCCGGACCAGATGAGGGGAACATATGGCACCACCGCGATGCTCTTCCTCATCTTCCGCACCTGCACGCCAAGAGGTGCAAACTATTTCCTTTGACCTTAGGCGGATCTTAGGGTGGCTTGCTGGAGACCTCACTAGAGCATAAAAGTTTTTGTTTCTGGCCTAGCTCTGCGCATTACCCATCAGTGGTATCAGAGCATCGGCTCTAGGTTTTTGGCCTAGTTCTTGTGCATGAGATGCGCTAGTAGGAAAGATTGGATATTTCTCGCTATTTTTGTTTTGCCTTTTTTATCTATTTTGATCTAGGGAAGTGGCCATATATGGTTTATCTTGGCCAAGAAGTTGGTCAAAACTGCTCCAGATCTAAGTGGGAGATCACGTGGCTGACGTCCACGATCAACCACTAAAGTTGCTTTTCTTATTGGACAAGAATAAGACGGTTGTACCCTATCAAAATTTACAGCTAAGAGTTAGCTGGTGTAAATCGGAAAGGTTCCAACTTGCAAGTTTTATTTGCTTCTTTCTCCCTCAAAGAAGGTATAGTCGGATTACTCCGCCACTTGCTACAACACTACAAGTCAGACATTTTTGGTTAGTAGGCTCATATTGTTGGGGCACTGCCAATTCCCTTTGATAAGGTCTGAGAGATTTGGACTCTCTCAAGTAGGGCACTTGGTAGCTAGATGGAGCTATCACAATAGTTGTGGGCTTCAGGTTTAGGAGGGTAGTCGGAAAATCCAATAGGAATCATATAGAGATCTGATTGGCAACGTGTTGCCTACTCGGAAGGTTCTCCCGCTAGTAGTAATGCAAAGGCTCACTAGTCGGATAAATGACCGGGATCCTGAATCACTGTCAACTATCGAAGGGATATCAGTATCAGTGGGAGTGTTAAGGATTAAAGAGTTTCATCCGCCTTCTCTTGTTACAAATACATTGTCGTAAGCGTTTTGTATCTTTTCTTTGTAGATGGCACCCCCTAGCACCATTCAGATTTTCAGTTTTGCATTACGCACGATCCTTGAGAAGGACAAGCTGAATGGAACAAAATTTACCAACTGGTATCATAACTTGCGAATCATTCTCAAGAAAGAAAATAAGGAACATGTCCTGGACAATCTGATTCTAGATGAGCCAGGCACTAATGAGCCTAATGCTATAAGAACCGCCTTTCTCCGGGCTCAAGGTGAGTCGATGGAAGTCAGCTGCCTAATGCTCGCTCACATGGAACCGGAACTACAGCAGCAATTCGATAATGTTGAGGCATACGATATGATCATTGCCCTCAAGAGCATGTTTGAGACACGGGCTAGGACGGAGAGGTACAATGTCTCTAGAGCCTTGATTGGTTGCAAGCTAAAAGATGGAGATCCACTGGGACCGCACATGATCAAGATGGTCATATATGTGTAGCCCTTGGATCGTCTGGGTTTTCCTTTGAGCAAAGAGTTCGCCACTGACATTCTCCTGAATTGTCTTCCTAGTGCTTATGGTCCATTCATTTTGAACTACCATATGCATGGTATGGATAAGAAGTTGGCAGAACTTCAATGGATGCTCAAAACAGCACAGGCTGACATCAAGAGAGGCGGCACTAATCAAGTGTTGATGGTGCAGAACAATTCCAAGATCAAGAAGAAATCTTAGTCTAAGAAAGCAAATCCAAAGGGAGACAGCACGCTGGATCCAAGTCACAGCGCCGCCTCAGTTACTAGCAAGCTGGGAAAACCTCCAGGTACAGTATGCTTTTACCGAAGGGTCACTAGAATAGGAACTGCAACAAGTACAGGCCGATATAGCCAGGAGTGGAGTATGACTTCCGACTCAGGTACACTTGTTGTGAATGTTATAGACATTTATCTTGCCGACACTCCTAGCAGTACCTGGGTATATGTTACCGGATCGGTTGTTCATGTGTGTAACTCGATGTAGGGACTGGTAAGGCATAGGAGCATGGCGAGAGGGGATATTGCCATCAAAGTTGGAAACAAGGCAAGAGTTGTTGCATTAGCCATAGGAACGATGCAACTCCAGTTACCTTCAGGATTTGTACAAGAACTAAATAAACATTATCATGTTCCTGTACTAAGCTGAAACATCATTTATGCCTCATGTTTGATGGAGCAAGGTTATGAATCAAGTATTAAGAACAATGGGTGTTCCTTTTATTTGAATAATGTGTTTCATGGCTATGCATCTGTCCAAGTTGGACTTTTTGTGCTTGATCTTGAATGTAAAATAGTCTATAACTTGAATACTGAAAGGTTAAAGCCGAATGATCTTAGTTCTACTTATTTGTGGCATTGTCGCCTTAGTCATATCAGCTAGAAACTCATGCAGAAGCTCCATGGTGATGGACTCCTGGATTCGTCTGGCTTGGAGCTGTTCGAAACATGTGAATCATGTTTGTTGGGAAAGATGACCAAGACACCCTCCACAAAGAGTTGCGAGAGGGCGTCCTACTTGCTGGAGCTGATACATAATGATGTATGCGGTCCTATGAGCACGACAACCAGAGGTGGTTATGAGTATTTTGTCATGTTCATGGATGATCTCAGTAGATATGGTTATGTATACCTAATGAAATCCAAGTTGGAGACCTTTGAAAAGTTCAAAGAGTTTCAGAGTGAAGTGCAAAACCAACTTGTCAAGAATATTAAGTTTCTATGATCATATCATGGATGCGAATATATGAGCCATGAGTTTGATGACCATCTCAAGAGTTGTGGAATAGTTCCATAGCTCACTCTATCGGGAACACCTCAGAGGAATGGTGTGTTAGAAAGGCGGAACCGAACCTCGTTAGACATGGTGAGGTCGATGATGAGTAAGACAGAACTAACTTTATCATTCTGGGGGTTTTGTCTAGAGACAACAGCGATAACACTAAACAAAGTACCATAGAAATCGGTAGAAAAGACACCACATGAGATGTGGATGGGAAAGAAGCTGGCCCTATCTTTTCTTAAGATTTGGGGATGTGAAGGTTTTGTCAAGAGGTTACAATCCAACAAGCTTAGCCCCAAGTCGGATAAGTTAGTTTTCGTAGGCTACCCTAAGGAAAAATTGGGTTACTATTTCTACAATCGGGAAGAGGGCAAAGTGTTTATCGCTTGAAACAGGGTCTTTCTAGATAAAGAGTTTCTAAGCCAAAAAAATTGTGGGAATAGGGCGCACCTCGAACAAATTCGGGATTCACCGACTCAAGACAAGTTAGCAACCTTGGAGGTTGAGCCGGACATTGTGTCTAAGTCAGGAAATGCACCAGCACCATGAAGATCAGCTAGACTACATGGAGACGTACTTATGCTTAACGGCAATAAGATGACTACCTATCAGGATGCGATGGGAAGTACTAATTCTAAGTCATGGTTTGGAGCCATGAGATCTGAGTTAAATTCCATGGATGATAATCAAGTTTGGAACTTGGTTGATCTGCCAGATGGTGCAAGATCCATCGAGAGAAAATGGGTCTTTAAGAGGAAAACTGACCAAGATAGAAATATTTCTATCTATAAGGCACGTCTTGTCACGAAAGGGTTCTGACAAGTTCAAGCAGCTGACTATGACAAGACTTTCTCGCCAGTAGCAATGCTTAAGCCGGTAAGTATCATGTTAGCACTACCTGCATATTTCGATTGGGAGATATGGAAGATGGGTGTCAAAATGGCTTTTCTTAACGGAAATTTAACCGAGGACGTGTATATGATATAGCCCGAGGGTTTTGTCGATCCGACTAGTCCTAACAAAGTTTGCAAGCTTCGGAAATCCATCTATGGACTGAAGCAAGCAAGTCGGAGTTGGAACGTTCATTTTGATGAAGTGGTCAAATCATTTGGCTTCACCAAAAGCGAACAAGATTCTTGTGTATATAGGAAGTTTAGTGAAATCTCGGTTTTTTCTACTACTTTATGTACATGACATATTGATAGTTGGAAACAACATTCCAATGTTGCAAGAAACCAAGGATTCTTCAGAAAGGTGTTTCCAAATGAAGGACTTGCATGAGGCGGCATTTATACTAGGAATTAATATCTATAGAGATAGATCCTGGAGACTCATAGGTTTGAGTTAGAGTACATATCTAGATAAGATATTGAATAAGTTCAATATGGATTCAGACAAGAAGGGATCTTTGCCAATGGATAATGTAATCCGACTTAGTAAGACTCAATGCCAGCACCGGCTGATGAGCAAAGTCGGATGGAGAGGATCCCTTATGCTTTGGCAGTAGGATCAATCATGTATGCGATGATATGTACTAGGCTGGATATTTCCTATGCTCTAAGTGTAACGAGCAGATATCAATCGGATCCTGGCGAAGGCCACTAGAGAGCAGTAAAGAATATCTTTAAGTACTTGAGACATACTCAAGATGAGTTCCTAGTCTATGGTGGTGAGGAAGAGCTAGGTGTAAAGGGTTACACAGATGCTAGATTTTAGACCGACCTCGATGACTTGCGCTCGCAATCTGGCTATGTGTTCATAGTAAATGGAGGTACAGTGAGTTGGAAGAGTTCCAAGCAAGAATCGGTGGCCAATTCTACTATGGAATCTGAGTATGTTGATGCCTCAGAGGTGGCAAAACAAGGGGTTTGGATGAGAATTTTTTTGATTGAACTAGGTGTTGTTCCTGGTTCATCCAGTATGTTAGACATGTACTATGACAATGTTGGTGTTATTTCACAAGCTAAGGAACCACAGGCACACCATAAGAACAAGCACATACTTAGGAAATTTCGACTGATCAGTTCATCGATCGCAGAGAAATTAAGCTATGCAAGGTACACACATATGCAAATGTTGTAGACCCGTTGACCAAGCCGCTTCCACAACCTAAGTTTGAGGCCCATGTAAGAGCGATGGGCATGAGATGCCTAAGGCCTGGAGATACCTGAGTGTTCAAGTCTAGTGCAAGTGGGAGACTGTTAGGAATGATGCCCTAGAGGCTCACATTCCACCTTGTATTTGTAACCCGGAATCTGGCTTGGAGCTACTTGTATGTGTCACTACAATTGTTGCAGGTGTTGAACCATATACTCATATCTAGATCTAGCCAGTTTTTCCTTAGTCATGTGAGGTTGGGAGGGAAACCCACTACCGAGACTAATTTGTAAGTCGGAAGATGACAATG
Organism: Avena eriantha; assembly: GCA_910589775.1. Lineage (NCBI taxonomy): Eukaryota > Viridiplantae > Streptophyta > Magnoliopsida > Poales > Poaceae > Avena > Avena eriantha. The sequence goes on along the minus strand of OU342743.1, from coordinate 516,607,563 downwards.
TTTCATATGTCATGAGCATGAAGATGCTATCCGCCTTGCATTGGCTAGTCGGAAGAGGTATGATAGCCAGACCGATCCAAAGGTTAGTAGGACGTGAGCACACCGTCATATGCTCTAGCTAACACAATGGAATGCTTAGACCAGAGGGGATCACATGATCCGAGTTGTGTAAAATACGGCTTTGACTCCATCTAACGCTCACTATAACTGGGAGTAATAAGGGTGGTGTTGGGCCGACTTCGAAGCCAGCTGCGTGACGTGGATCAGCCAACAAGAAATTTGGCCCTCCATCTCGGAGAGATATTCTTTGGGCCCTCTCGTCTGATATGATTCAGAAGCATGGCCATGCGCTACTTGATCAAGTGTTGATTGAACTAGTCTGACTTAGTGAAGCCGGAGGGAATCTATTATCACTGCAACGAGAAGAGACTAAACCGACACTGGGATGATAGAATCTCCCCTGTGGTTTATCACCAATATCATGAGGCAAACGGACTCGGACAGATCATCACATTGAGGGCACTTGTAGAAACTAGGAGTCAGGAAGTCTTGCTAGAGGCTACTACCGACTATCAGCTCTAGTCGGAAAAATCACTAGGCTACGGCTCTGACTGAATGATTATTGAGTTGTGTCCAGCTTACCATAAGCCTGCGGGATCACACTCTTAAGAGAGTGGAACTAGGTAGATGTTGATCCGACTATCACAAGTTGGCATGTTGGACTTTTCTGGACAAGGACACGTATCAATGGGTTGGACCCACTTTGACTAGGGTTTAGGACCGATGGACACAAGTGTTGTGTGCCCTCACCTACTCGCCTATATAAAGGAAGGTGGGTGGCGATGGATAGATGACAATCTAGTGCTGCTTCCTAGGGTTTCTCTAGACTTGGAAATTCCACCTTCCTGTTCCGCAGTGGCAAGAACGAGACTAGCATCTCACTTGATGTTGTTCTACCTTGTATGTGTGTGTGATAGCAGACGCACCACACCTATGGTGTTTGTCAGAGGCGTTGGGTGGCGGTGAAGTCGGAGGCGAGAAGGAGCACGGAACCGGTGATGAGGTGGTCCCAGGATCGAGAAGTTCGCTGGAGCCGAACCAGACGAGGGGAACATATGGCACCACTGCGACGCGCTTCCTCAGATTGGAGAGGTACAAACTATTGCCTTCGACCATAGACAGATCTTGGGGTGCCTTGCCGGAGACCTCGCTAGAGCAGAAAAGTTTTTGTTTTCAGCCTGGCTCTACGTGTTTCTCATCACCTTGATGCTACCGCGAGATCCTCCCGAGACCTGCTTGTGGCCTCGGCAAGGGTTGCCCCTTCGCGAGACCCTGACTCTCCTACATATCCTCCAGATGCCTTGTGAGTTGTAACCCCTGATCCCTCTGGAGATGCGGGCGTGGCCACCTTCTTTCTTACTTTTACAGCCTCTTCTCGCTCAACGCTGAGTACGGCGCTGGCCGTTTGCGGCGTGTCTGGTAGGTATAGTAGTAATGGCTTGTGAGTTCACGGGGCAACCATGATGATAGGGCTTGTGAGGTACCTCTTGAGGCCTTCGAAAGCCTCGGGGGTCCACTAGACCGTGCCAGACCGCTTCATGATCTTGACGAAAGGGAGGGATTTCTCGCTAACCTTGGAGATAAACCTTCATAGAGCCGCCATCCAACCTTCCAAGTGATGCATGTCTTTGAGTCATCTAGGAGATCGCATCTCCTCAATGGCCCTGATTTTGTCAGGATTCACCTCAATTCTTTGATGCGACACCAGAAAAACCCAGGAGCTTGCCTGATGGGCCCCTGAACACGCATTTAGCTAGGTTGAGCTTGATGTTGACCTTGCGCGGGTTGGAGAATGTTTTCTCGATGTCCTCCAAGAGCGTGCCCTTCTCATGGGTTTTGACCACAATATCATCGACGTATGCCTCCGTGTTTTTGGCCATCTGCGTTCCTAGGACAATACACATCAGCCTCTAGAAGTTAGCACCAGCATTCTTGAGGCAGAACGACATGCAGGTGTAGCAGAACACTCCATAGGGAGTGACGAAAGCCGTCTTTTCCTCATCCTCTTTGGCCATCTTGACTTGATGGTAGCCCGAGAAGGCGTCCAAGAATCTCAGGATGTCACAGCTTGTGGTGGAGTCCACTATTTGGTTGATCCTTGGCAGTGGGTATAGGTCTTTTGGGCAGGCCTTATTGAGGTCAGTGAAGTCAATGCAGAGTCGCCCCCGCGGGGGACTTTCGGGACCACCACCGAGTTAGACTTCCAATTGGCATGAACGACTTCCTGGACGAGGTTGGACTTGATGAGTTTTTCCATCTCCTCAATGATGAACTGGGGCTTCTCGGTGGACTAGTGGCGTACCTTCTACTTCAAGGGACACGTGGTAGGGAACATGACCAAGTGGTGCTCGATCACTTCCCTAGTTACCCCCGGCATGTCTGACGGTGTCCAGGAAAACATGCCAGTGTTCGCCCACAAGAAAGCCACAAGCACGCCTTCCTGCTCTGCCGAGAGGTGGGCTCTAATGGTGACGGTAGCCCCTGGGTCGATAGGATCCAAGGGGAACTTCTTTTCCGTAGTGCATTCTTGTGAGCACAACGACTTCCTCTTTCCAGCCATGTCGGGGGAGAAGATGACCTCTTCCTCGATGAGGCAAGTTGAGGAAGCTTCCTTGACCACCGCACCCTCCTAAGGAGGTGCCCCCTTTTTCTTTGCAGGGGGCACAGCGTCACCCGTAGCACCTCCTTCCTCTGGGCATGCACCTGCAAATCCCTCGTAGGCTTTCTCGAGGGAGCACATGGCCTCCCCCTCATAATAGTGTATTGAGATTGTGCCCCTGGTGCCACCTAGCATTTTGACGAGGTTGTAAGCATGGTGGGTGACTGCCATGAACTTAGCCAGTGTCGTGTAGCCCAAGATGGCGTTGTAAGGAAAGCTGATGCGGGCGCAATCAAAGTCGAAAAGCTCCATGAGGTAGTTGTCATGTGTCCTGAATGTGAAGAGGAGCCGCACTTCGCTGATAGGGACGGTAGCCCCTTCAGTCATCCCGGAGAAGGATAGTGTGGCCATCAGCCGAAAGTGCGGTATCTGCATCTTCTCGAATACCTCTTCCAAGAGCATGTTAAGTCCGGTGCCACCGCCAATGAGCATTTTAGGTACCGTGACGTTGTTGATGGTGGAGGCACGCACCATAGGTATGATGCCCGCCGCTCGGGTGGAAACGGGGTGGTCTTCCATACTGAAGGAGACAGGTTTCCTCGACCACCTGAGTTGTGGCACGGTGGCGCCGGGCCTTGCAGTCATGAGCTCACGAGAGAGCTGCTTGAAGTTCCGCCTAGAGGCGGGGGCCTGAGACCCGCCGAGTATGCAGACAATAGCTCCCGGATCCCCTAGGCGTCCGGGTGTGTGCTCGAGCAGAGTCTATTGTGACTCTCATGGGTCGGCGCCTCTAGTTAAGGAAGCGGACACGAGGTCCGGGAAGCTGAGGAGCTCTACGAGGCGAGCATGCCATGCCTCTCTCTCGGCTGCTGCCGAGAGCAGAGCAGCCTCTGGGCTTTGAGCAACGTAGCCATGGTAGCACAGCGGATATCTTCTCGCTTCTTGGTGCATGCCTTCGTGTTGGTCGCAATGGCAATGTCAGCGGCGAGAATCCTGGGAATGCGCCTTAGCCCCCAACCTAGCGTGCCAAATGTCGGAGAATGGATGTGTCGCGAAAGAACATGGGCACCAACGAGCCCGAGATTTGAGAGGGGACTGAACATACGCCCAGATCTTCAACACGACTATGGAGGCAGCGAAGCTCGCACACGACGTAGAGGAGACACAAGTTTTTTTACCTAGGTTGGGGACCCTCGTGAGGAGGTAAAGCCCCTACTCCTGCTTGGTTGTATTGCTCGCACTACTTCGCGAGGGTACAAAGACAATTTAATGTATGGGGTTTCTGATCCTAAGGATCGGTCCCTTCTAATGTTGGGGTAGCCCTCCTTTTATAGGGGCATTGGGCGTCTTCCCCAATTCATTTTGGCGGGAAGGGCTAACACATTCCTGCCCAAGGAGCACCAGTCTACCAGCCTATTATACATGGACTAGGTCTAGGATCTCCGTAGGCTGTTGGTCCATCATAAATGGGACGGTCGTTATTGATGTCCTTCCTAAGGCATGGTGCCGACTGCAGCTTCCTTGCACTAAAGTGGAAAAGCGGAGGGGGGCCAACCCAGATGTCGTCAGCTCTTCTTTAACACCGAAGCGACTAAACAGGATCTTCTCCTTACCGAGGCGGTCCGCGCAGTCCACACGGTGCAAGGACTGCCCGTTGTGCTTGTTTCCTTCCTCTGGGGCATGCAAATTACGCCAAGAACATTGGTACCTTCAGGAGGGATCCTAATCCCTCCCGAAGAGAAGGGGCCCCAAGTGTGGGAGTTACCCGTCGCTGGCCCTCCTAGTGGAGGTTTCCTTGCGAAGCGCTGGCGAGGCCTGGCGTGCCCCTTGTAGGGCGATCGCTACACGAGATGGCGTTCTGGTCGTAAGTAGGCCAGGGTACCCCCCCCCCAAATGCCTTGGCCCGATAGATTCTTTCTCCCACAAAATTTTTTGACCTAAAAATTCTATATAAAGACCCCCCCCCCCCCCCGCCAGAGGAGTCCTCAAAGAGGGAGCGATGTAGAAACACGAAACACCAAAACATAGCCAAAATCAGCAAAGATTGGAGGGGAACTCCATGGGAGCCGCCGCCAAAGGGATCTCTACCTTCTCCAACATCTCCACCATCATCACCATGATGAAGAGGGAGTATTCCACCTCTGGACTTTGTGGAAGTAGCTTGATATATTTCTCTCTTGTTCTTCATAGATCTAGTACCATATGAGATGCCCAACATGATTATGGTCATATATGTAATTCCTATGCGGTGGATCTTTATTCTATGATTTGATATATGATATTGGGACCTATTATGTGTAATATGTATTGATAGATGCATATCATGTACCCCGTTCTGAAGTACTTGTTCTGATCCAACTTGTATGCAATAGCATGTGTGGGGAGACGTGTGTATTAGATGGAGTAGCATGATGGTAGTGATTGAATAGTGACAACAAATTCAAGATCTATTGTGGTATTTACCTTTATCTTGTTGCCTCACTAGGGATAAAGTGAATTCATGTGCTATAATTATATTGTGACAGCTTGATAATCTTGTTTGGTCAAGGTAGCATATTTGTGATTCAAACATCATGTCAAAATACCTAAGGCTATACTATGTTGATTCTTAATTCAAGATTTCTTAGAGTTTTCCCTTTCTTGAGGAGTATAAGTGAGATGTGTCATCACTATGTTAGGATGTGATGCCCATATGAATGCTTATCAAACACATGTTGAAGTTCCACCAATATTATGTCTTTAATAAATTTTTTGTCTCCACTACAACCCAAAAATAGAGTAGACAAGTGAACCCATTAACCCTGGTCCATTTTAACCATTATAAACACCTTTCCATCACAATTATCAGACTTCATATTTTTTGCAATTTATTATTTCGAAAATACAAAAATACTTTCTTCACTTGCAAACAAACACAAAACCCAAAAACAAATATCTTTTATTGAATTTACTTTGCTTGCCTAGTTTTACTTGTTTTACTTTATTTATATTTATATTTCATATTACTAATACGAAACCTTGTGCTTGACAACCACACTGTGGAGTTGGGGACAGAAGACAAAAACTTTGCTTTGCAGGTTGCTAGAAGAGGAGAAGAAGAATTAACCTCTTAGCCAATTCCCAGAGAGTTCGATATTAACCCTCGAGTCATCCTTGTGGGGGAAATAAGCTTGCTACAACACTCTACACTTGGAGTCCCAACTAATTAGTACACAGAGTTGTTGCCATCAGGCGCTTGCGGTACAGATCACCATCCACCATGCAGTAGCTCGTAGCCTAGTGAGTTATGCTCTCTGACTTAGCATCATCCTTGGGGAGGGTCCTACTCTTCAGTTAGTCCTTGATCTCTTCAATCCAGGTTGTGGCTTGATGAGTATTGCCATTATGCATGGGCTACACTCTGGAGCGCCTATTGTGGGTGGTGGTAGTAGTTCCTCATCAAGGGATGTCTCATTGGTAGCTGGTGGTGCAGCTGATGGTGTCATAAGCCTCTCCTCAAAGACGCCTGGGGGTTGAGGTTCATGCTAGGATGTTGGCATGGCAATGTCGCCAGCCTCCATGTTCTCTCCATGAGGGATGTGCTTCAGGTCCATGCCAAGTAAGCTTTTCTCGATCTTGCATATCTCTTCTAGGTAGGAAATCATGTGTTCGTCCTTATGCGTGTAGCTCTTGTTGGAGAAGTTGATGAGGAGCTAGGAATCATCCTGGATGACTATGCGCTTGATCCCGAGAGCGATTGCAGCTCTGAGCCTAGCAAGGAGGCACTTGTATTCGGCGATGTTGTTGGAGACCTTGTCCTTAAGTTTTATGTGGAGCTACATGGTGTAGTAGAGCTTGTCTCCGGTTGGGGAAGTGACAACTATGCTAGCCCCCGCTCCAGCTTGGGCGAAAGCGCCATCAAAGTTAATTGTCTAGTGACTAGGGGCTGCCTTTCCTGGTAGGGGGATTCTTCCTCGTGGGCTTCCCCCGCAAAGGGATCAGTCCACTCCACGATGAAGTCCGCTAGGGCTTTGCTCTTGATGGTTTTGGTGGTGTGGAATGTAAGCTCGAAAGGTTGTAGCTAAATGGCCCCTTCCACTACACGTGCAGTGGCATTGGGGTTACCTAGAACTCGCTCCAAGGGGTGGACCGTGACCACCTTGATAGGGTGACCCTGGAAGTAGTGGTGTAGCTTCTTAGAAGCGATGAGGAGTGTGTAGAGGAGATTTTGTTCCATGGTGTAGTGTCTGTGCATGTCGCGTAACACAATACTAACAAAGTAGATAGGGTGTTGTACGAGATACATTGCCATGGATGCCAAAGCGGGCTCCTCCTGAGGCCTGGTGGGTAGCTCGGCAAGGCTCGTAACCTTGGCGGGTGTTGGCAGTGTTGCTCCTTCATCAAGAGGTTCAGGGATCGACGAGGTGGATTTATCCTTGGTGATGACTGGCCCTTCTTTCTCCGCCACAAGGACCACACTTGTCATTTGTGGAGTGGATGCCAAGTACAACAATAGAGTCTCGTGGGACTATAGAGTGACCATGACGAGAGGGCTGGTGAGGTACCTCTTGAGGCCCTCAAAGGGGCATGTTCGTCTGCGGTACCAAAGTTTGCATGCCAACGCATGGCGGTACCTAAGTTGCCTGATTACCGCGTTTCGAAAAGTTGGGCCGCCAACTACTGAGAGGGGCCATTTCGAGGCAAACTCATCTCACCCCTGCCAAATTCAAACATTCCGTTAAACTGCCCCGTGAAGTAGACGGTCGGGACCCTCATGTCGGTCATCTGTCCGTGACACGAGCGCCAACGCGGCAACCTCTTAGGCAAATCGAGTAGCTAAGTGGATTGGATGCGTTGACCAATTCCAAAAATCCATTCCCACCTTTCCCCTAGCACCGGCGGCGTCAGAATCCACCCTCCAGGCAGGATGATCCCTTCGGACATTTGACTTCCGGCGCCAAGTTGCTGCGCCTAGTCGCTGATCCCGAGCTCCAATGGCACATGCCGTAGCCGCTATCGCGAGGCTCTAACCCGCCTCCGCCACCAACGAGCCGAGCAGCTCGGAGGATGGCAGATCCTACTATCAAGGAAGAAGAAGTTCTGGCTACAACGGGTGAGCTACCCTTCTCTTTGCTATTCGCACTAATTATAACTGCTAGCTGGCTACTGAACCTCAAATTGTTTGTTAGCCCAACACTGCCAAACATATTTTGTCCACAGTTTTCTGTCAAGTGGGATCTCCGCGGACCCCCTTACCTGGTTATGGTAGTCCTATACAGGTACGACTCTAAGGGAAAGTGGTATGGACACCATTGTTTCACAATGGAAGAAGCGCCTGCGCAGATCTGCACAATATCTGGTATGGTTGCTGCTCTGCGTAATCATGATGAATTATGGCCAAAGCAGACTGCAAAGTTCAGCTTCATGGATGAACGTGGCATCATGGTTCCTCTAACGTGTGATAGTCAGCTAATTGGGTTGATGAAAAGGTATGCTTCAGCTGCCATGTTTGAGATGAAATGTGATGTACTGGATGTGGAAGCTGCTGCAACTGGGAGTCGCCCTTCTATTCTTGGACAGGGTGGTTGCTCGAACCCAATTAGCTCCTGGTAAGCAAAGGTCGCTTGGGGTTCGCATATTTGTGCTGAATTATAATTTTTGTTTTATTACTCAGTAGATATTGGGCAGTTATGCAACAGTCTTGTTTCTTTGACAGGAAGCGCCGCAAGGTTAGAAACATGACTGCTGGGTCAGTCATTTTGCTACCCGAAGAAATTAAAAACGAGTAGAAAGATGATGCTGGACACGATTCTGGTGCCCATTGTCCCGGCAATGCAGAGTACGTGAAGCTAAGAAAATTGGCACCGAGGAAGAGGAAGAAGGCAGGAAATGAAGAAGCTAGTGGACGTGAAGGCTTGGCATCCAGGCTGCGGAAGAAGGCTGCTGGCAATGAAGATGCATAGTAATGTGTTGAACTTGAACCTATATATGTAATTATGTTAAATTCTGGAGCTCTGTGTGTGGTACTTTGCTGGGCGAAACAATCTACCCACATTCTCTGAGTAAAATGTACCGTGACTTAGGGTTTGGAAACGCCCGAGTCAGTAGTTGAAGCCGAAATTGTGATTGTGCCACTGCAATCTGAAAACACGCAGCACCGGTTCCATGATTGCTGAGGGGCAGGAGGTCTCCAAATATGATGGAATGTAAGTGGCACAGAATTCAATTATTTAAGCTGCCACTCTCCACAAAGAAGCAACTGATTTCAGATGATGCACAACGACGTGGCAACATAAACAGCAATGTTCTCACCGATAATGCCCAGACGCTTGAGCCTGTCTATCTCACCGCCTTCCTGCTCCTGCATCCCCTGCATCTGGCGAAGCTCCCGGATCTCCATTAACCGGGTGTACGTGCTTCCACTTTATAAATTGTGGTTGTGTCGTTTGCATGTGGCACAATCCACGTAGATTACGTTTAAACAAACCACCAATGTCAGAATACACTAGTAGAAAAGGGCTCTTTGGTCCACGGTCACGTTCCCAATCCGGGACAGAGATCTAAATCGAGTCAGAAATTGATCTAAATCACAAATTATTCCACAAATTAATCGAGACAGAGATCTAAATCGAGGCATTTCATTAATTCAACCACAAATTCTTCTAAACAAAGGTGTGATTTCACATCCTACATTAATTCAACCACTAGTCAACAATTTCACTTCCGCTGCCACTGTCCTCCGAGTCGCCGGCTTCCTCGTCGTCGTCGGACGGAACCTCCACGATTTCCGCATTGTTCGCGAGATGGAGCACCTCTTCGCGGCGAGTGGCGGCGATAACGGTGTACTTGGTCCGTCCAGGAATGGACCAGAACCTCTATCGCCCTTCTCGGTTGCGGAGATCCCGGTGCACCACGCGCTCGTCAATGATGCGGTTGCCAATCTTGGCCTTCCGCTCCTTCTTGAACAGCGCCGGCCAGTACGGGCTGGCCGCCACGTATCGGGGCAGCGCCCTCTTTCACGCAGGCATCTGCCTGTGGCGCGCCGTGATTTCACTCTCCATCTCGGCTCGTCCAGGGAGCGGAGCCACTGGCACCCCCACATAGCTGATGCGCCATCCGTGGGGCACCGTCATGGCCGGCGGCGCGAGGATGTCGAAGTGCGCGAACATCACCGCCTCATAGAAGTTCAGCGAGGGTATCTCCATGGCGGTGCGGTGGAGATTGGAGAGGGAGCGAGGGGATGGACGACGAAGCGACGGTGCGGTGGAGATTGGAGAGGACGAGGGGATGGACGACGAAGCGACGTGCAATGGTGCCTCCTATTTGTACACGAGGAGGACGAAGCGACGGGCGGAATATCGAAGGGGCATTGGTTAGACAAAAGAAGTAATGCGGGGTTAAGTCAGATTAACAGGCGACCAATGTTTTTCCTCCCAAGACTCCGGGGCCAATAGTTCAGACCGCTAGGTCAACAAGTACAACTATTACAACTTAAAAAAGCACGGAGCTTAAGCTAAATAGAACTAGTTATCACACATCTCCTTGATCTTCCTAATCTTAGCCCGATACGCATCTTCCTGCGAGAGCAAGGATCGAATCGTCTGCTCCTTCCTTTTAGCATCTTCCTTGCACAACTTCAATTGTTTCTCTGCATTTTTCCTCATGCACTTGTCAATACTCGTAGTTGTGAACTGCAGGACTTTGGCCTGGTGAAGATCATTCCTTGCTTGAGTCAGTTCTTGCTCTTCTTTATCCTTCAGGGCCAACGCCACGTCCCTCTTCTTCTCGACTTTGCTAACCTTGTCTTGCACCCTCCTGAGATCTCAGTTAAGCTTGGTCATGTCAACTGGGTCCCATAGCTTCATCTCAACACTGTCAAGAAGTGAGCTGACTACGGATTCTTTCAACTCAACAGTCATATCCCATAGTTTGTCCAGCGTTTTCTACATCGATTTGGGCCACTCTGGATCTACCCATTTGACAACACCGCAACTTTTTCCTTGCATCATTGCACGATGTCCTTGACACCGTAGAAACCTCCTGCCTGCGTTTTGTCCTTCGAACGCTACAAATTTAGCGAGCACATACCCATGTTTACATAGCAGAGGACTGTCTTCATCTGCTAAACCGTGATAGTCTGAGTCATACATCGTCTGGTTGGCCTAGCACATCATACGCACATGAGTAAACAGATTAGATCTAGCTCAATAAATAGATAACTGGCCACAGATGATAGAGATATAGATGAGACGAGTCACATCGAAATCACCTTCCCTGTCATCACAATGCGTTTCCTCGCCGTCTCCCCTTGAACCCATGGCGAGAGGGAAGGGGGGTGGCTGCCGGAGAGGGGATTGGGATGGAGGCCCCGTCGGCTTGCGGCTACGGCGGGATGGGAGTGAAGTGGGGAAAGTGGCTTCGAGGGGAAGGAAGATAAAGTACGAGGAGGAAGAGAAGTAATGGGGACGTGACACTGGGATATGGCCCATTGAACTCGTGAATCGTGACACTCGCAACAGGGGAGCACCGGGTGTTGCCACTTTGTCCAGAGAAAGTGTGGCCAATCATGCCGCAGAACAGCCTACGCACGGATCGCTCTCACGAAGACCATCACAATCGTCCACGCGCCCCGGTCGAACGGTATGTAACAATCGTCAAGCAAAACAATTGTGTTAGGGCGTGCCTTCTAGAAGACTCAGTCAAACGACCACCAATTGGGGGGCTAAGGTTAGGGCTCTCCTAAGGTTAATTAGGATCCATATGTGGTTGTGAAAAGAGGAGACATGCAATGACACTGGTGGATCCATATGTGGTTTTTGAAAAGAACACACATGCAATCACACTGGGTGGATCCATATGTGTTTGTGAAAAGAACACACATGCAATGCCATTGGTTGATCCATATATGGTTTGTGAAAAGAACACACATGCAACGACTCTAACTGTGGTTAATGAAAAGAGCAGACATGCAATGACACTAGTGGATCCATGTGTGGTTCATGAGAAGAACACACATCCAATAACACCGGTGGATCCTTATGTGGTTTGTGAGAAGAACAGACATGCAATGACTCTAGCTGTGGTTCATGAGAAGAACACACATGCAATGACACTAGTGTATCCTTATGTGCTTTGTGAGAAGAATAGACATGCACTGACTCTAGCTGTGGTTCATGAGAAGAACACACATGCAATGACACTGGTGGATCCATGTGTGGTTTGTGAAAAGAATAGACATACAATCACACTAGGTGGATCCATGTGTGGTTTGTGGAAATAACAGGCATGCAATCACTCAAGTTGTGGTTCATGAAAAGAACACACATGCAATGACACTGGTGGATCCATGTGTGGTTTGTGAAAAGAACAGACATGCAATCACACTAGGTGGATCCATGTGTGGTTTGTTTAGAAGAACACAAATGCAATGACTCTAGCTGTGGTTCATGAAAAGAACACACATGCAATGACACTGGTGGATCCATGTGTGGTTCATGTCAAGAACAGACATGCAATGACACTGGTGGATCCTTATGTGGTTTGTTTAGAGGAACATACATGCAATGACACAAGTGGATCCACGTGTGGTTCATGAGAAGAACACACATGCAATGCCACTGGTGGATGCTTATGTGGTTTGTTTAGAGGAGCAGACATGCAATGACACTGGGTGTGGTTCATGAAAAGAACACACATGCAATGACACTGGTGGATCCATGTGTGGATCATGAGAAGAACACACATGCAATGACACTGGTTGTGGTTCATGAGAAGAACACACATGCAATGACACTAGGGGATCCTTATGTGGTCTGTTTAGAAGAACAAACATGCAATGACACTAGTGGATCCTTATGTGGTTTGTGAGAAGAACAAACATGCAATGACACTGGTTGTGGTTCATGAAAAGAACAGACATGCAATGACACTGGTGGATCCATGTGTGGTTCATGAGAAGAACAGACATGCAATGACACTTGTGGATCCTTATGTGGTTTGTTTAGAGGAACAGACATGCAATGACACTGGGTGTGGTTCATGAAAAGAACACACATGCAATGACACTGGTGGATCCATGTGTGGTTTGTGAAAAGAACAGACATGCAATGACACTGGTGGATCCATGTGTGGTTTGTGAAAAGAAAAGACATGCAATCACACTAGGTGGATCCATGTGTGGTTTGTTTAGAAGAACACACAAGCAATGACTCTATCTGTGGTTCATGAAAAGAACACACATGCAATGACACTGGTGGATCAATGTGTGGTTCATGAAAAGAGCAGACATGCAATGACACTGGTGGATCCTTACGTGGTTTGTTTAGAGGAACAGACATGTAATGACACTGGGTGTGGTTCATGAAAAGAACAGACATGCAATGACACTGGTGGATCCATGTGTGGTTCATGAGAAGAACACACATGCAATGACTCTAGCCATGGTTCATGAAAAGAACATAGATGCAGTGACACTGGGATCCTTATGTGGTTTGTTTGGAAGAACAGACATGCAATGACACTGGTGATTCCTTATGTGGTTTGTGATAAGAACAGACATGCAATGACACTGGTTGTGGTTCATGAAAAGAACACACATGCAATGACACTGGTGGATCCATGTGTGGATCATGAAAAGAAGAAACCTGCAATGACATTGGTGGATCCTTATGTGGTTTGTTTAGAGGAACAGACATGCAATGACACTAGGTGTGGTTCATGAAAAGAACAGACATGCAATGACACTGGTGGATCCATGTGGTTCGTGAGAAGAACACACATGCAATAACTCTAGGTGTGGTTCTTTAAAAGAACACACATGCAATGACACTAGTGGATCCATGTGTGGTCATGTCAAGAATAGACATGCAATGACACTGGTGGATCCTTATGTGTTTTGTTTAGAGGAACAGACATGCAATGACACTGGGTGTGGTTAATGAAAAGAACAGACATGCAATGACACTGGTGGATCCATGTGTGGTTCATGAGAAGAACACACATGCAATGACACTGGTGGATGCTTATGTGGTTTGTTTATAGGAACAGACATGCAATGACACTAGGTGTGGTTCATGAAAAGAACACACATGCAATGACACTGGTGGATCCATGTGTGGTTTGTGAAAAGAACAGACATGCAATGACACTGGTGGATCCATGTGTGGTTTGTGAAAAGAACAGACATGCAATCACACTAGGTGGATCCATGTGTGGTTTGTTTAGAAGACCACACATGCAATGACTCTATCTATGGTTCATGAAAAGAACACACATGCAATGACACTTGTGGATCCATGTGTGGTTCATGAAAAGAACAGACATGCAATGACACTGGTGGATCCTTATGTGGTTTGTTTAGTGGAACAGCCATGCAAGGACACTGGGTGTGGTTCATGAAAAGAACATACATGCAATGACACTGGTGGATCCATGTGTGGTTCATGAGAAGAACACACATGCAATGACTCTAGCCGTGGTTCATGAAAAGAACATAGATGCAATGACACTTGGATCCTTATGTGGTTTGTTTAGAAGAACAGGAATGCAATGACACTGGTGGATCCTTATGTGTTTTGTGAGAAGAACAGACATGCAATGACACTGGCTGTGGTTAATGAAAAGAACACACATGCAATGACACTGGTGGATCCATGTGTGGATCATGAAAAGAACAGACATGCAATGGCACTGGTGGATGCTTATGTGGTTTGTAGAGGAACAGACATGCAATGACACTTGGTGTGGTTCATGAAAAGAACAGACATGCAATGACACTAGTGGATC